>OVBL01000227.1:1707500-2307500 GCA_900406555.1 Pseudoturritis turrita | reverse complement strand
AATCATATCTACACACACAAAAACGAGTAAACACAATCCCTAAAACCTATCAATTCATCACCACCATGGAGATTTGTAGAAGAAAATCAAAGGGAATGCTCATCTATTCGCCAATTCTAATTCAGATTATCACCAGACTAGAAATTATCAGATCATATTAGCGAATCGAGCTCCATAACTTCCCATATTCATAGTAATCAGGTGAATTGAGAGAGAGCAAATCAGAAAAGTGAGAAATATCGAGAAAAGGGAAAAGAAACCTGAAGCTGAGCTGATATCGACGCTAATGGGTAAAGAAATTAGGGTTTTGAAGCTTCAATCTAGCAAACAGATCAGACGACGTGAAGAGAGGGATCGAGAGACGGAGAGTTATTGATATTACTATTATACCCCTCTCTTCCTTAAGTACAAGGTTCGATTATCATCTTAGACCCCAAAAAAAAAAAAAAGATATTTACCCTAAACCGATTTGATAATCCTTAATCCAAAAATTCCATATTTGGTCCACACATTTCCAACAATCCAAACAAGTATTGTTTCTTTGGGCATATAGTTGAAGGATTAAGAGTCTCACTAACCATTGAAATCTACAAATCTTTAAACAAAACATGTTGCTCTTTTTGTCTTCCTTCTTTTACAATCTCTCTAAAGCATTCCGACCACTACCACATAAGTTGATCAAATCCATGAGAATTGAGTACAACACATCGAGAGACAAATGACCCAACAACTTCCTACTCTCCGCCACCCCTTTCCTCTCCTCGGTGCAGCCATTCTCCATCACAAGCCACCATGAGATGCATCCCTTTGCGTCTTCAGGGTTTACTTGGGCCACGAGGCTCACTCTCTCTCCTTCCGCAATCTCCAACGACAGAGACAGAAAATCTCGGCTAGCTTTTGTCCCAACCGTCCTCGCTTCCTCCAGTAGCCAACACACAATCTGGCTCGCCACCTTCTCAAATTGTTTTTTTTTTTTATATAGATATTTCCCATCAGTAAACCGCGTGTTTAAGGAACTGCTTCACAGACATTACCAACTTTAGGACAAGAAGAGTAAGTTTGAACATACCTGTTGGAGAATTATCACGGGAAGGTCGGCCAAGTCGCACTCGTATTTGTTCATAGAGAACAAGTTGCAGGAACTGCTTTTCAGTAAGCCAACCACATTGGGCGTGCATTCCGCTTCAACACTAATACAATCATCCTTCACCACCACTTTTGTCCGGAACTGCGTCTTAAGATTCCTCTTACCATCTGGAGACTGGGTTTCTGAACTTCCTTGGGGGATTATTGATGGAGGAACAGTCATGAAGACAGTCCATGAAGATGTCCGAGAATTCCATGTAGGATGAGATATCAAATGAAGATACGGCACCTTGCAGACCTGTTCGACGAGGAAGCAGCAATTATTTAAAAAAAAGCATGATCTAAGATGCCAATAAGATTCTTGATTGAGAATGATCATCCAATAAAGTTTATCGCAACAGGGAAAATACCACGCTTTCCAGATGCACAAGAACTTTATTTGAGAAGATTCTATGAGCCAAAGATAAGCAGAAGTGATCAAGAAGTCCGGAGTTGTTGTCCTTTGAGGTTTGATTGGATGCTCGGTTAGTTTTTGACATGGGCTGATCTTTAGCTTTTCCAAAGACATGCTCATGAAAAATTTGTTGCAAGTATATTTCATAGCTGGCACGACTAGGGAACCCTAGCTTCTTCAAGTGATTGTCTCCTTTTTCTGCCGGTTCTATTCCGCCAGATGATTCAATGGGCAAGTTTGCAGATTCCGACTTCTTGACGCTGGCATTTTTGCCCGACGGGTAGAGAGATACAAACAAAGAAGCTCCTTGGCCGATGTTCATTTCCATAAAATTTTCTCGTATTCCACTAATGTTGAATCCCACACCTTCATTGAATGCTTCACGATTTAGCATGTCAAACAACTGGTAAGAAGACCAAAGAAGTGAGAAAATGCTATGAAGAGATATACAAAGCGTAGTACCAGATATATAACAAAAAACCCACCTGCTCAGCAAATATCGATTGATGCACCTCCCTCAGTAGCGAATGAGTTTCTTTAACAGACTCATCGTCACTTACAGACTGCTTCTCTGATGTTCCAGAGATGTCCTGGCCGGTAGTGGAGTCTCTGTGCTTGGCAGACGCGTTTGGGTTGTCAATCGAATTCAAGCCAACAAACCCAAACCGAAGAGAGTACCATGAATCTTGGGGTAGATTAATGGCCAGCATACCAGCTGAATCATGATCTACACGAATAGTGGACAGTGTAGATGGGCGAAAACCAGAAGTCGGATCATACAATGAGCTGTCAGAAAGATCAATCGTGAAGCCCTCATTGCTGGCGTTTGAAGCAAGTACACGCTGTCGTTTGACTTTCCAGTTCCGCTGCAACCTATAAGCTTGTCAGCATAGCAAAAAAATCCATATGCAAGTACCAAACAATCTCTATTCTGGAATCTGAAGTCATCTTATCATTTTCTGCAGATTATAAATAATATCAACAGAGTTTTTCTAATTTGTGTTGGCATAATCCTAAGAAGTCCCCACACAACAAACTGGATGTTCCTGAAGTACTGTACTATGCTGGATTTAGCAACAGAAGCGGTGTAGAAGTCCAAATTTAAAAGTTTCTCACACTAAAAAAGAACAATTAAAAGCTTCCACGTTTATCACAGTCATAACATATAACAAAACCTATGAGCGTAATCGTCCTAGATCCAAAAATGGGACGCCATTTATCTGACCACAACACAAATAGCTATGACACTGTAAGCTAATTAAAACTAGCATAAACAATGCAAAAAGAAAATTCTCAGACTTGCAAAATGGTATTAAAGATAATAGAGGTTGCCCTAAAGTTTCTTGTTCACAAAATAGGAGCTGACATTAATTGGCAAATTTATTAGCAAATACTCGAACCTGATAAGAGCACCATAAAACCTTGCTTCGCGATCGACTTTCTGCTCTAAAGCTTTTGCTGATTGCTTAAAGTATTTTCCTAAATGCTGCAAAGGAGACAGGTATTCAAAGACATAATCTCACAAGATTAATATCCAAAGAGAATTATATAATTAAAAAGCTCTTTAGGTAAGCAAGTACATTTTTTGCCAACAGTTTCTCAGGACACTAAAAAGTGTCTAGTTAATACAGTTACCAGAATCCTTCCATCTTTAAGCAAAGTTAATTTGCACATAAGAGAGTAAGCTACTGGTTACCCGGTAGCTCTGTAACTTGGTAGCAGTAGACACAGCAAGATCTGAGAGAATCTCATTCGGCAAAGGCATAGGTCTGCTCATCGAAGCAACTGCTACTGCATCATTTGCTTCGACCTAGAGAAAGAAAATGAATTGGAAAATTTAGCTCTCTATTCATTAAATATTACCCCCAAAAGCACTTCTGCCTCTTGTTATGTGTTCATACCATCTATTTTTGCAACCTTTTCTTAACACGGGTAAGAAACTGTTGTTCAATTCTTTGACAACGCAAAGAAACCAAACTTCGGCTCCTTTAATCAAGCCAATAAACAGACACTAAAGAGCTATAACTAAACAAAAATTGCTACATCCAACTCAAGAGCATTTGAATATGAATATCCAAGATTCTTATTTTATTTCAACAAAAAGTTAAAAAAAAAAAAAAAAAACCATAACCCAAATCAAGATCTTAAACGCCCTACAAAAATCCATTCGATACCACACAATCTTTACCAAAAAATTATCATATCGTGTAAGCACATAGTCACTCACAGTATTGATAAGGTCTATGATAACAGAAAGCTCCTGATGAGCCAACTGCAAATTCTCCACCATACCCTTCCATGGCCATTGCTCCGAGCTCTCTTTAGAGCTCTTCTTCTGCTTCTTCGTCTTCAGATCATCTTCCTCTTCCAACGCCCACGCGAAGTCTATTCTCCGAATCAACGATACTCTCTTGTCATCGTAACCAACGTCACTATACGTGAGAAAAAAAGGAATCAGAGACAAAACAATCTGGGAAGATTCTGTCTCGTTTCTCAAACATAAGAAGAGGGACAAAAACTTACGAAGGAAAATGCTCCGCGCCGTTTTCCTCGATAGATTCCAATCGCTTAATGGGAAGCCTGTCGAGAGAGATTTCCATGTCGCTGTCCATTTCGTACAAGAAAGTTTTCCCGGGAAAATCCCAAATTTTCTTAGGGCATCAAAACGGAAGGTCGACGGTGACACAGCCGGCAAAACGCTTCGCCGCTCTAAAATCGGGGATTTATTAGATCTAATAATTTCGGGTCGGATCTTTGTTTCGGGTCAGGCCTAAGTAAATGTGAAAAGCCCATAAAAGGCCCATTATATTCTATTGTATCTGTAAAACCCTCCTTTCATTTGGGTTTGTGTTATCGATCGAGTTTCTCTCTTCATAGTCGCCTTCGAATTCGCAGGTATCTTTGTTGTTCTTCGCTTGATTGGGTTCTTATTGATTTTCGTTTCGATTTCGTGTCTGGATCTATTTAGGGTTTTCTCTTTGTTCTTTCTCAGTTTGATTCGGACCAGTTATATAGATCGATGCTTTAGGTTTGATTTACTATCGCAGAAATGAGATGTTTAGAGGATAATTTTTTTAGTTTTTGAATCTAAAGCTGAATACTTGATGAGTGTTCTCTTTCATTCATCTAATGGGCTTTGTGGTGTGGAGCACTCTTTAATGATGTTGTGTGAAAATTGCAGAGTGAGAAGCAATGAAGGTGAGATCATCTGTGAAGAAGATGTGTGAGTTTTGTAAGACAGTGAAACGCCGTGGACGTGTCTATGTTATATGTTCTTCTAATCCTAAGCACAAGCAAAGGCAAGGATACAGCACCGCTGCTCATGCAGGAATTATCCCCGCTCCGTTGTAAGTCGATTTCGTATGCTCAAATCGTTTTTCGCTTTTGAGTTGATTAGGTGTTTCTTTTGGCTTTTTAGTGATAAGTGGTACTTGTTCATGAAGATGGCTGCTTCTGGTTTGGTATAAAGAAACCAAATAACCAAAGATTTCTGCTTTTCATTTGACAATTGTGAATCACTTACTACTTAAATCTCGGCTTATTCAATGGAAATTGAATGGCTACTACGGGGAAACTGAATGTTTGAATGGTTACTAAAATGCAATTTGGTTTCGAAAATGTATTCGGGTTTCACTATGTGTAACCTCACAAAGAAGAACTGCTGAAACCAACCTCACAAACATGAAATAGTACAAAGTGAGACATTGAGCGGGCGTGAACCACATGGTCTTGTTTTCCTTTGCAGAGTTGGAAGTAACAAGAAACTTACTTGAAGTATTTTGTGATTTTATTAAAACAGGTTTTCTGAGCCAATTGCTACTCAGGAGGTAGCGAGGCTACCTGGTCAGGGCGTATCAACCGGTCTGGCATCACTTCTACACAAAAGACCTCAGCCAGCAGCGGTTTTCGGTTGGAGGGCAGGTCTAACTTCCATTCTCTTCAAACAAGGCAATTAGCATTTCCCCCTTGATCTCCGTTTCTTCCAGTGTGTTTGTTAAGGTGAAACGTTATGGTATATCTCAACTCTTTTACACTTTGGTCAGTTGTCTTGTTCTCGACCCGCATTATATGACCTGAACATAGAGATATATGACACACTGGCACTGAAGTATTTGCTTTTTAGATTTGTCCATGGAACATCATAGCTCTGTTTTAAGCTAGGAAGTATTTTGCTTGAGATGACAGCTTAAATAAGCCATGTTTTTCGATTTAAAAACTCTTCCTATAATTCTTTGGGGTCTTTTGCTAAGCTCTCTATTTTTTTATTTTAACTTGAGTATGGATTTATCTCACTAAATAAATCATTTATGCAACTATTTTTGGGATAGAATTGAGTACTGTTGTGCGGTAGTGCAAAAAAATCGATAATTGTAGAGGTGAAAAATCAAATCAATTTATCAAATAAAAGATAAGCTATACCGTTTAAATGTATGCAAACTAATTCGAATCCAACATTTTTGCTAGATTTTGCTTAATGTTTTTGAAACCAATACTATGTTAGCCAGTTTACTCTAAATAGCAATAGCTACCACGAAGATTAACTTAAACAATCTCAGGGTGGTCTAGTAGTTTTGAGAGTGAATACTCAAAATCACTAGTTCAACTCTACTTGATCTAGGTGATTTAGCGGTATTATCAATTGATGGCCCTGGACGCGGGATAGATTATACTTTTCACGGTTTATTTAAATGATCGTGTAAAAATAAAATTTAAAACTATTCACTCTAATTTTAGGGGTTTTTTCCAGTGATTTGGAAAACCCTAGTTTGGGAGTTTAAAATCTGTTGGGTCAATTGCACATGTTTATAATAATTTTTGAGAAAAATATAAAAAATGAGGCTGCACAACCACTAAATGCGAATCAAATACAAAGAAGAAGTAAGGAGACTAAGACCTTCTCCACGACAACGACCTCTTCTCTTTCTCCACCGTTGAGCTCTCGGCTCGTGGGTCCTATAAGGGTGAGGTCACAGGAAACCCACTTAAATGACCATGTCCCATGGGCCCCACTTTCAATCTTCTTTGGACACTTCTACTTTCGGACATAATAATAATACTTCTTTATTACTTTGTTATTATAATTTCCCCACTCCGATCAAAGTCATTAGCAGCTTGGTTCCAAAAAAATCACCTCATCAATAATTGACACAACCTTTTGTAATTTCCACTTTTCTGCTGCCATTGTAACCAATTGAGACTGGGGAGGGGAGGGGGGGGGGGGGTTGATAATTGTGTTTCTTTCATAACATACAAAAATATATATGGATAATTACTTAATTTCACTTGTGTTTATATATACATGATAATTTTTCAAAGGTTCAGAATCGCCTGCCAATGAAAATTAATATGATCTTTAAAAGCTCATGTGCTTGTTGGATTGGACCGTATGATCTTAGAGGTCATAGTTTTCTGAATATAATGGAGTTGTTCATTTATCGTTTTGATTAATGTTGATTAAATTCTGATTTTAAAATAAATGTTTTAGTTTTTTATATGGTATATTCATGTAATTTTAGTTCCAGAATCGAAACTTTATAAGTTTGAATTCGATATTTTCGGATTTATAAATGTATAAAATTTAGATGAAAATTAAAATGATAAATAGTACATCTTTGTATTTTTTCTTTTAAATCGTCGTGAAATTTAATTTAGTTTTTTTCCAACTTGGTTCTTCTAGTATGCAAATTTTTTTTTAAATAAAACATTTTTTTTTCAGATCCAGAAGCTCACCTCCTACACCAGAAACGTATAAATCAATATGCTATTTTGTTTCTCTGTGTCATTTTATGTAATTTGATCGTATAGAATCAAATTAAAATTTTCCAAGGCCAAATCTAATTTGAATTGTGCCAAGAAAAACCAACGCTTTTTCGTAATTTACACTGGTATCAAAGACAAAACCAAATAAAGGCCATGTTATCAACTTAGAATGGGACCCCAAAAAAATCAAAAGATATAAATGGTTACGGGGCCTAATCGTCGATTTACCGTGGAGTCGTAAACCGTACCGTCAAAGCGTCAAAGGGGGAGACCCACCCACCCACTTGATACTCATATAATCACAAGAGGTCATTTTATATTTTTAAAACAATCTATATGTTTTGCACACATCTACGTGTCATAGTTTCATACATAAACATAATAGTACATTACATTGTGAAAATAATTAAATACTATAATCAACGTTTCTACAATACAACAATACGCTACATGCATTTATAATTGTTGGTCCCAACTCCCACGTGTCATTTGTAGAGAAATATTGGCCGTGAACCATTTTTTTGGTCACTGCCGTCCACTAGCAATTACGCGAGATCTTCGGGAACGAAATTTTCAGAATCAATGAAGTTGCTACCGCGTTTCTCACTATATTTGTTGTTTAGTACTAAAACAAATTCTGTCTTAATTGCCTACAACTAGAAAAACGAGTTGAATTGTGATCATATACTAAATGTTTAGGTAGATTTTCTCATTTTCATCTTCTCAAATCGCTACTCGTGAACAAAGAGATTTATGATCTTTTGAACATGTTGGCAACGTGAGATTTTTTTGATATGGTAAATTCGTTGCTGGATAACAAAACAAATTTTGCGCCGTAAAATAAACGAGGAGATTCTAGAATACCGATGCGGTGTATTTTTAAAAACAGTTTGATATTCAAGCCATAACTTATTTTTAGATTTTTACACATTGATGGTGGTGTTTGTAAATGTAAGTCATTGATTTTCTATTTATCGTGTTATATAGGTTTTACCACATAAATTTTACATCGAGTTATAACACCAATTGTAATTCATTTTTAGTACTATAAGTTTCTATCCGGAAGCTAAAAAACTTGTTAATCATCATATCAATAAATTTTTAAAATAAATGAAAATTGCTTAATAGAGAGGAGAACAAAAAAATGTAAAGTCGTCGTAGTCCTAGTAACAAAAAATCTTAATATAGTGCAGAATGCGCACACCAATCATACGTCAAATTAAAAATCATTTTGGTACACAACTTGGAGAAGAAAAAGAAAAAAAAAAATCTTAAGTAGTTAAACAAAAAAAAAATTGTAATAAAACTTTCACGTGATAAAAAAAAAACAAAATCGGACGACCAAAAAAAAGAGAAGAAAAAACAAAATCGACGGCTTAGATTGTTTTTCCTTTGCCTGTATATAAACAGTAACACCGTCTTCACTTCTCATCCCCAGCTCATAGCCACAAAACCTGCAAAAATCAAATCTCCAATCTCTTCATCGTAGAAAATCAAACCCTAAGAATCTGAGAATCTCGATCCAGAAAACATGCTTTTACGAAGCGCCTCGACTCCAGTTCTCAACTCGTTGGTCCATGTCTCGAGTCCACGAGAATCTCCAATCGAAGCCGAATCTGTTCATCAGATTCAACGGCATAGATCCTTGATGATATCGGCGTCTTCCTCTTGCTGTTACAGTCCGATGTCTGTGCACTCCAGTGACGAATCTACAAGGATGATGAAAAAGACGGCGTCAGAGAGCGATCTACGACATTTGACATCGATTAAGCCGGCGAGTAAGTTTATGAGCGGTGCTCTGATGGAGGATATGGAAGAAGGAATCGGATTCGGGCTTTTACGGACGTCGTCTTATGATGGTGACTTAGGGTTGAGTTGGGCTTTGGAGGAGGATACTGAGGTTACGGGAGGGGGTGGTGGGATGTTTCACGGCGGAGGAAAAGGAAGGAGTGGTGGTAGATCCGATGGTGGTGATGGAGACGGAGCTCACGATGATAGCACAGATGTTCATTATCGTAAGATGATTGAAGCAAATCCTGGAAATGGGATTTTTCTCAGCAATTACGTCAAATTCTTGAAGGAGGTAACAGTTTTTTCTCCCCCCCTCTCTTTTCTCTTTCTAGATCTGATCTGAAGTGAAATTCCTGTTGGATTGTGGGTTATGGGATTATCGAATCGAGTGTTGATGTGTTGTATGATTGAAAAACAGGTTCGAAAAGATTACTTGAAAGCAGAGGAATATTGCGGTAGAGCTATTCTGACGAACCCTAATGATGGGAATGTTCTTGCTATGTATGCGGAATTGGTCTGGAAAATCCATAAAGATTCGTCTCGAGCTGAGACATACTTCAATCAAGCTGTAGCAGCTGCTCCTGATGATTGGTAAGAATAAATTTCTTAACTTATCAATCATCAAAAATCAAGCTCTCTCCTTTTTGGGACATTAGTGCTTAAATTCGATCTATATACTCGGTTGTTTCTGCAGTTATGTACAAGCTTCGTATGCGCGATTTCTTTGGGATGCTGAAGAAGAAGAAGAGGAAGAGAGACACGGAGTGCTCGAGACTCAAACTTCTCGAATGAGTTTCTTCACAGGACCGTCTCCTATTACGGCCATGTCTTAACTCGTGGTCGGGCATATTCATCTCCAGTCTTTTATAGATTTAGATAAAACGTTTCGTCTATGAACTATCTAACCCTTACTTTGTTTAATGTGAATTCTTGATTGTTGCCTTTAATGGGTGTTTCTCTGCTTCAGTGTTTAGAATATGTGTCAGTTGTAGTAATACCACTGGAAGTAAAATAAGACATGGAATTAACAAAAAAGTTATGCTTTTTGATGGATGTATAAATGATTTGGGATCGTGATATTTTCTTCACACGAAACGGTTGTCTGAATTCAGGCTATCTATGTTTAGATGATTCTGAGCGGTCTAGAACTGAGCCACACACCAAACCTATAACCATGGAGAACAATCATGAAGAGAGTTTGTTCTCCTTCTGATGCAGGAACATGAAGATGGCTACTAGTTTGTTCTCCTTCTGAGACCTGAAATGTTGAGAGAGAATAGGGTTAACTCTAGAGAAGCATGGAGTTTAGTTTCCCAACTATGAATCCGGGGAATAAAACCATGTATTGTAAGATCATCAAGATCTCTGTAGTTGCCGCTTGATCTTGCTGCCAACCATCCATCATGTCAGAGTCGAACACATGGGTCGATCAGGTTCGACTCGTAGGAGATTAGTAAGGGTGTAGCAAGAGGTCGAACACATGGGTCGATCAGGTTCGACTCGTAGGCCTGTGATTTTGCTGCACTTGTACAAAGATTTACTGCAATGAAAAAAGCAGAAGATGGTCAGGGTTGGACTGACCAAGAGGTCTAATTGCAATGCGATTTGGCTATGATGCGATAACCCAAATCGCTCCTCACTTAAATGGGAACACGATTAGGGGTGGTAGCAAAATTCGAGTGTTGTGATCAAGCAAGGACTAACGTCTATTTTTATCGATCCCACACTCATATATCATCGTCACACTTGAATCGTATTAGTCATTTTGATCTTAAGAAATAGAAAATGAACACTTGTTCAGAGCAAGCATGTTAAGCGGACCAGCCCCTGCTCCCTTTGGCTAGTCACATAGTTGTCATGGGCAGGGCGGCCTGGTTTGATTTCAAGTCGTTTAAATTCTAAACCATAAACCCAAAATCTTAAATTCTAAACATTGTTAAAACCTAAATTTGAAGTCACAAAACCTAAATCTTTAACTTAAAAACCTAAATAGAATGTTTTTTTTTTAAAATGCAACCTGTTTCTCTATTTTAAAAGATTTTTTCCCAGTGATCTCAATTAATAAGGAGGATTCTATGATTATTATTTCCAAATTTAAAAAAAAAAAACTATTTTCTTGATTTTCTGGATTATTTGAAAAACGTTATAGTAGAAAAGTATCTACAAGTGTCAACAACACCACACACATGAACACAGCAACCCTTTGACTTAAAATCGTAATAATAAAAAAACTCCGACTCGGAATTACAACAGAAACTGAAAGTGGTAAAAATTGAGAAAGCAACACTGAAACAAAGAGAGACATGGCCAGTGAGGGAGAAGTGACGTTCTCTGCGGCGGAGACGGCGACGTCGCGCGAGGCGGCGAGAGGCGTAGGTGGCAAATTGAAGCGGCAAACCGCGAGGAGGCATCCAGCGACGCCGTATTCTCGACCGCCACAGAACCAGGTACAACGGAGGCCGTGGATCTCGAGAATCGTCGATCCTGCTTATCGGATTATTTCCGGCGGCGCTACGAGATTACTTCCTTACTTCTTCTCGAACGCAGCCTCCGCTCCTGCTCTTACCGCTCCAAACGATCAAGATCAACATCAAGGTTTTTTTGCTCTATCCTCGCTCTATCTCGCTTCGTATAAGGATTCTCTTCCTGGGATTTTCTACAGTTTTGTGGGGTTGATTACGTTGCCTGATCTTTGTGGTTGTATTTCCGTAATTTGTTCTCCTTGGGTTTACGAGTATCTAGGGTTTTGTTGAAATTGTTTCGTTGCTAGAAATTAGAAACGAAAATCGCCAGGATAGATGGAGGGTTTCTTTTGGTTTTGATTCAAGTGAAATTTTATAAGAGTTTAAGACTTTTATGTTTGCGTTTTGTTCATGATTCTAATGGCCAAGTAAGATGCTTTTTTCATCCAGTTTGGTCTTTGGCTTCTGTTATCTTTTCACTAGTGAGACTACTTTGATTTTGACTAACTGTATGCTTTAGTGTTACTAACTCGCTCTTAGTATGAAATGAGTGATGGATGTATTACCTGGTTGCTTGAAAAGGGGGTTTGAAAACAACAGTTGTGTCAAATCTTTTGGGGATGTATTTACAATTTAGTCCAGAGAGATGAGTTATCTCTGCTTCTAGTTGTGTAATATAGTCTAATGGATTTCGTGCAACGTGTCATGGTTAACATTTGGCCTCTTTTTCTATTAGATAAGTTGCAGGATGATGAACCACAGGAGAATGATCCCAGTTTAACACCAAGTTTAAAAGTAAGCGTCTTTCAGTTCCTCTTTATTTTCTTAATCATCGATTGGGATTGGGAAGTTACCGCTTTAGCTAAGCTGATTTTTTTGTCCTTGCTAAAGTTTTTTTTTGTTGTCATGTACTATTTTATCAACTACTTGTGCAAATAACAGCTAACATCTATAAGATTCTTTATCATGCTGAAGTTTTATTCAAATGATTTTTTTGCTATCGTTGACTCTTTGCGGTTGGGCTTCTGTGAGAATTTGTTTTTTTTAATTTTTTTAATTGATATACATGGATATATATCGTTACCAAGGTATTCTACGATAAGAAACTGTTATTCTCTTACCGGGCTGTTTTATATAGCAACTGATAAATGGGATAAAGAATGCATTACCAGAGAGAACAGTCATGCGAATTTCTTCTGGGAGATTATGTTGATATAAAAGTGATATTTCTATGCCCTAAGAAAGATGTAATCTTACTGTTCCGTGCTCTTGAGTTGGATCTTTCTCTTGATTCCTCATGAACAACACAAATTATTTTTTCCTGATATCCGTACTCTCTTCATTTAATGCCTGCTTTTGTGAATTGCAATAGATGGCATACATCATTTTCTCCCTTTATATGATTTGAGAAACTTTGCAGAAACCGGAGTCAGCATCAATTGAAGAGGGAGGTACTAGTGGTACAGCAAACGTGAACGAAAGCATTTTCAATATCAGTGCACAGACAAGAGGCAAGAGAGCTTCGGATGATGTCGTTGCGGTCTCGGAGCTTGAAAGTCTAATGGAAGGAAAAACGTTTTCACAGTATGTTATTTATTATCACGTTTGTACATTAGTTGCATTTCAAATAATGCTTGATGGAAACTTACTTCCTTTTGCTTGTTATTTTGTTAATGCTTATAGTCCTGTCTCGGTCATTGGATTCTTATTGACTGGCTGCTTATCTTCCCTGGCCTTCTGTTATCTTTCTATGCAGTTCTGTTTGTATGATTTTTACGTAGACGACTTTTACACTGACATCTTTTAATCTCTATCCAGGGTGGAAACTGATCGTCTTATACAGATAATAAATTCAAGGGCTATTGATCTACCTGATGTCAGGAGAGACGAGAGAATGGAGATGCCTCTGAGAGAGGGAGCCAAGAAAAATATGAGTTTTGTTGATAAGAATAAAGATCCCATTGGTGGCAAGGATGCTAGTCGTGAACCTTGGGGTACACCAACCCCACTTTCCAAGTCAATAGTGAGTTGCTTACTATCCAGCCTTTCTTTTTTGTTTGGACGGTTTAATGAAACTAGCAATTTACATGAGTGGCTTAGGCAATTCCACATTGCCGGAAAATTTTAAAAGTTTAGTTTGGCAGACTTTAGGAGTAATTTGGGTGTAAAAGTAAGTTATGTATCCAAAGGAATTCGGTCTCTGAGGTCTGTGTGATTGGACTATTTGTGAAATCATATGAAGAAATAGGTAAATAGGAATTAGGAAGAGCTATGTATTTTCACATATTTGCTTCATCAAAGAGTTGATGTTTCTTTCTTCACTAGTCCTTTTTTCTTTAATTACTTTAATATACTCACTTTTTTCTCATTTGTTTTTTAATAGATTTTTGATGGAGGCAAACAGGTACGGGATGAAGCTGGTCTATCACCGGCAGAACTTGCTAAGGCATATATGGGAGGCCAGACATCATCAAGTAGTTCCCAAGGTTTTGTAGCAAGAAATGAAAAGAATTGTTTAGACGGGGGTATGCTTGTGGCTAATTCATCAGTTGCATCACCATCAAGCAAGCCTTCCGCATGTTGGCCTGGTGTCAAGTTAGATGAACAATCTGGTTTTGCAACTCCTCAAAGCCAACGAGAAAAATTTGGGCTTCAAAATTTTCCAAGGACCCCATATTCTAGAACCATCCTTTCAAGTTCTAAGTCACAGGTGTGTGGAGTTTTTCTTAATACCTTTTTGCTCAAAGAGTTTTGGTATATTCGAACGGTTCCTGTTTTTTGGTTAGTTGATGCAATTGCAAGACAATAGTAGCAAGCGCCTAAGCATCCTCCAGTCTCCCTCTCAAAGTGTGCAGACAAGATATGGCCAGGTAAACTCTCCCAGTGGGCTATATAATTCTGATTACCTGTAAGAGTCATATCATAGTGTCCACTTACTATTTATTTTTGTTAACTTTAAGACAATCTTAACGAAAATATGGTATTCTTCCCGGACATTTGGAATTCCTGTCAATGTCCAAGTTACCATATAACACTTTCCCTTTGCATTTCAGACAAGAAATTCTTTATAATCCAATTGTATCGTAGTTTTCAGCATATGTGTCTAAGTTGTTCCGCCAAAATGGTCTGAAATATACATATTCTGTTGACTACTTGATCAGCTTGGGGGAAGTTGTTAAAATGTGAATCATATTAATCAGGAACTCCTCTCTATTTCACGGTAGATGTTAGTGATTGCAAGGATGGGGGAAGGAACCCCATTCTCGATTAGAAAGATAGGGAAATGGTCACATTTTATCATATTTCGTTCTTTCTTACTCGTCAATACTTATTCAAACTCCTTGATAGAGGTTTCTTTCTAACATGTCTGTTCTTATTTTTGTTGCTTGATGACTGGCTATTTGCAATTGTTGTGGAGCTTATTTTATGGGACTTCAGAAGGGATTAAAATTATACGATACAAAACATTCCGACTTTCTAGAGTGTATATGTAATGTTATCTACTAACTTGTAAGCACTAACACATCTTGACTTCGATCAGAGGTAGGCAGACGATATCAACGAGAAGAATCATAAAGTTCTCACTTCAAATAGGTCCTTATGAGGCAGTCTCCATGAGAATGAGCTCTTGAATCTAGGTCCTATTTTATCTGTTGAAATGGTGTTAGGGAATTTACCTAAGATGGGAGCTTATGCAAAGGGACTGTAACAGTCAGCTGGTTGTTTCAAAGTACCATTCTTGTTGCCACTAGATTGATGAAATCGTGGCGTAAGTAATGGTTGACTGGTTATCTAATGTATACTTAAAGTATGTAAAATGATAGGGTGGTTGATGTGATCTAGGCAACAGAAGAATAGATCGAGTATGCAGTTGTGCAGATGACTAAATTTTGGACACCTTTGCCTTGACTTACTGGAGTTATTTTTCGTTTGCACATTCAGAATGTCGATCCTCTAGGGCTTGTTAACCTTTTGCAAAACTTTGTTCTACATTAGAGTCATCACTATGTTGCCTCTTGAATCTTTCTATTTGCAGATTCCCATTTTCCTCTGCTGAGACCTGATAAACCACTTTCTAATGTGCACAGCTCAAACTTAGCAAGGGAAGGGATGTTGGATTTTGTGGACCCAATAGAAGATCTCGCCAGAGTGCCATGATGTCTCCTTATTCACGACCTCTCAGTGGTATGTCTCGTTTTGAAAATTCTGCTATCACGAAGAGCTCTGAAGCAGGGGAATCAAGTAACCTATCTAGGTCCCAGACAACAACGTATGGTAATCATAAAGGGTCAGGAGTTGGTACCCCAACTGTGCCTATACATTCTAGTCAGACTGCTACGACGATATTGGATCACCTTGAACGTACTCAACCCACCCCGAAAAATATATCAGCTGAGTTAAAGCTTGCCACTTCTTGGAGATACCCAGAGTCTTCGAAAAGTGTTGAACAAAGCAGCTCAAACATCAACATTGTGAAAAAGGATGGTTCAGCCAGGGTGAATGAAGATATCCGGAATACTCTCTCTCACAATCCGCCATCCTCTGTGCCTAAACTTTCTGCAGCTACCACCGGTGACACTCAAAATGCAATGGCCAAGACTGCTTCAGCAGCAAATGGGATATTCCGTGGAACCCATGCAACAGGTAGTAGTGGTACAACACTCCAATATGAGTTAGAGAAGCCTAAGGGTTCTCTTTCGCGAAGCACACATGAAAAGGTATTTCGAGCACCGTCTTCTTTTTCTTAACGCATCTTGCATGAGGGTTTAGGGGTTCGAGATTTGGTTTATTTGTGGTTTTAAACTTTTAATGTTTTGAGTGTGAAGATCGTCAATATATTCCCTAACTTAGGACGTAACCAAGCTTCATGACTTTTTGCTTCTTTTGTGACTTGAAAAAAAACAATCTAGATCTCTTCGGAAAGTGGATATACTTCTAACAGTTGATAATTTTGTGGTAATTTTGAGTTATGAAATTGTGGAAAACTGAATTGCAGCTGGTCACTTCTTCTCAGGACGCTGTAAAAGCTGTTTCCTATTCTTTTGGAGGCGAACCCGCAAATCTCCCCAAACCACCATCTCATTCAGCGGGAAATAATAAACCGGTACTTCCATCGATCGCAGTAGCCAAGCCCTTCCAAAGATGGGCAGTCCCTTCGGGTTCAAACGCTGGCTTCACATTCCCGGTCTCTTCATCTGATGGAGCATCAGCATCAGAGCCCACAACTCCATCCATCATGCCTTTTACAACAAGCCCAGCACCAAGTGGTGTCGTCGCCATCATGAGTCATCAGGAAGCAACAAAAGATGATGAGATTCCTCAGTTTTGTTTCGACGGTAAAAGAGGAGGAGATAAGGCACCTCTGGTCTTCGCTTTTCCTTCCGTGAGAGAAGAGGTGATCGACGAGGATGATGCAAGGTTAGGTATAAAATTCACATTTGGGTCTGAAAAGCCAGAGAGAATATCATTCAGCTCAGCAGGAAGTGATGGTGTTTGCTGTTAAAACAAGGACGATGGTCTCTGTTTCTCTTTTTTTTTTTCCAATCTTTTTTGTCTCAGATTGTTAACTTTGTGCTTAGATGATCATGGGTTTTGATTACTATTCATTTGTGATGATTGATTTCTTTTGTGTCTGATTTAATAAGCAATCAGGATTTTGGGGACATCGATCCGATAAAAATAAATTGCAAATCGAGATTTTATAGTCTGAAAATGTCATTTTAATTTTATGATATTTTTCTGAAACTAATACCATATGGTATTTGTTTGTGCTACTATTTTTTAACTACAAATTGTCTCTCAAATATTTCAAAATTATTTTTTAATGAATTGACTAATACAAAAATCCAATTTGAAAAAAAAAATTAAAATCATCTCAAATCATTAATTCAAACGTATGCCACGTAGGATCGTCCCCGCTTATGAGCCACAATCTGGAAGAAAGCAAGTAAAAGCTTCTTCTCTTTTGTCTTTTTACAGACGAACACACGTGTGGTGGTTGGGTGATCCTGATCTCTTCTTCTTCTTTCTAGGGTTTGTTCTCTCCTCATGTGCTCGATTCATACTGGTTTTCAGGTTTTGCAGCCAAAATGGACAAGGAACAACACCACCACCCGATTTCTATTCCTTCTCAATCCCAACTCAAAATTCGTCTTCTTCCCTCGCGCGGTTTCTTCATCCGACAACGATGGTTCAGTTTCATCCTCCTCCAGACAACAAAACCACGTATTATTCTTATTATTACCTTTCTCTCTTTCTCCGAGAAAATTGTATACATTCTTAACCACAATTGATGGGGATTCCACCTTTTTGCCCTGCTTTTGAATAGCGACAGATGATGGGTTATGATCCTTCAGACGAACTGTTTGGTGTCGATTTCAAACCCAGGTAAGAGAAACTCCAAAACTCTTTCTTCTTCATTAGGTCTGTTAATAGTACTATCCTTTTCATGAAAAAAAAGAAGCTAAACTCAACACTCAAAATCACTTTGTTTTCACCTTCTTTCTTAAGGAAGAGTACCCATTTTCTGGGTTTTAAGTTAAGATCCTGTGAAATCTTGTCCTCAAGGTTTGACCCCAGTGGTAATGTGTAGTCTTTATTCCATAGCAATTATCTCTCTCTCTCGATGATTGCCTTATCCTCAGCTCAATTCCCAAAGTGATTTGTAGGGACAGTCATGTAAAGGGAAGTACGGTTGACACGGCAGCGGAAACAGAGACTTTTCGGCTTTCATGTCGCAGACATTGTAACCAGTATAGAGCTTTTACCTTCCATACTCATGAAATGCAATGTCTACTTTCCCAGTCTCTGGAGTGAGTTGCAAAGTAAAGTATAGTTCACAGCCCTTTCTAGCCATCGTCTCCATCGAAATTTGGCATCTTAATGTCGTCCTGAAGCACTGTTAAAGCAGATTGTTAGTTTAGGTTGTTTCGATGTTTATGAGACTTCATTCTTTTGTGAAGCCGAAACCATCCATTTTAACCTCAAAATAGCATTCTGGATCTCTTTCAGCCCCTCGCGTGGTTCTTCTCTATCGCGTCCAAACGTGACTCAATCTTAGTGGTAGTCATTCTTTAGGTTCTTCTTTGGAGGTAGTTAAGAATCACGAACACAAAACTTTATAAGCAACTAGTTTGGACGAGTCTCATAAACGAGACGAGACCCACCCCATCCTTATTTATACTAAAATGTTAAAAGCTAAGCACTTGAGGAACAAGAAATAAGGAATATGTATCTTCAATCAGCGTGTTAGCTAATCAGCTAAGTTGATTGATACATCTAATACACACCTTGGCTGAGCTTCAAAATGTGCTTTTGGTGATGGTTTCTTCAGGAATGTATCTGACGATGAGCGTGAACCAAGGTCATGGTTTGGTCCTAACGGTCAGTACATTCGAGAGCTTCCATGTCCCACTTGTAGGGGAAGAGGTTATACTTCATGCTCCAATTGCGGGATCGAGAGATCAAGATTGGACTGCCCTCAATGCAAAGGAAAGGTACTTAAAAGGGTTAGATGGCTTCAAACTTTTGAGTAACAAAAATCTTTCCTCTTTTATATATCTTTGCCTAAATTTGTGTAGGGCATAATGACTTGTCTCAGATGTTTGGGAGATTGTGTCATATGGGAAGAATCAATCGATGAACGACCTTGGGAGAAAGCTAGATCCAGGTAACGTAATTCAAGAGTTGACATCTCAATTCTGTTTTTGTTGACTAATAAATCTCCTTTTTTTCTGATGCAGTTCTCCATTTAGAGTAAAGGAGGATGATGAGGTCGATAATTTAGAGATAAAGTTCAGTAGAAGGGGAAAATCGAAGCGGATTTACCAGTCACCGCCTCCTGAAGTTGGACAAAAGATCAGCCGGTCTCTTAAAGTTAGTCACATATATACTTCACGATATTATACTCTCCACCAGGAATTGTTACAATCGGTCCAAATATGAATTTTTCAGAGTCTCAATGCCAAGACCGGACTTTTTAGTAAGCGAATGAAGATTATACATCGTGATCCCGTGCTTCATGCTCAAAGGGTAGCTGCAATTAAGGTCTGTAATCAACTCCTAAATTAACATGGAGAAGCTTTTTTGGTTTTTCCTTGAATCTGCTTAGTGTTATTGTGCTCTAGAAAGCTAAAGGAACACCGGCTGCTAGAAAGCATGCATCCGAATTTATGAAAACTTTCTTCAGTAACCCTGAAAACCGTGAACAAAGGAGTTTATCCATGAAAGGTAAATCTCATTCTCTTGGTAGATATTTCAATTTACTCATTTTCAGAAACTTCCTTTAACAATGTGAGACGAAGTAGGTTGCGGCTTGTTACATAAAGTAGCAAAAATTTACCGTAGGATAACATTGGCACTGAACACTATGTTAAATGTAAGATATATCATGTTGTTTCAGCGAATAGAAATGAAGGTTTTGATTTTCTTTTTTCTGGTGGCAGTTTCTTGTGCAAGCCGTGGAACGGTAAAGATTCATTTTTGTTTTTAATCTCATTGGTTCAGGAATTAAATTTTACTGCAAGAACTGCGGACAGGAAGGCCATAGACGCCATTACTGTCCAGAACTGGACACTAATGCGGACAGAAGATTTAGATGTCGGGTTTGTGGCGGGAAAGGCCATAACCGAAGAACCTGTCCTAAGTCGAAATCAATGGTCACTAAAGGAATTTCCACAAGGAATCACCGTTGTGGAATATGCCGTGAGGGCGGTCACAACAGTAGAACATGCCAGAAGCTGGCCAGAGTGAAACCCAGTGACCGTAGTGGCGATTCCGGGGAAGATGGTGTTGGTACGAAGAGAGGGTATACTTGTGGGTTCTGCAAGAAAAAGGGACATAATGTAAGAACATGTCCAAGTAAACGAGTTTCAGACAGTGAATCTTGTATAGAGCAAGAAGGTTATTGATCCTGTTTCTTTGGTTAGGATTGACTTTGGTCTTAAAGCAGGAATAACCAATCACTTATAGGTCCTTGTTAGAATCAAACTTGGGTCGTTTTTGAGAACTTTCCAAACTCAAAACAAAACTGAAATTAGTGTTTGACCGCTTTTGGTTTCGATTTATGACCGTGTGGGTTTTTATTTTGTTTTGAAAATTTTGAGTGTATGATGTGAAGAAAAGGATATAGAGCACCGTTTGATTCCAATACTTTAAACTTTCGTCTTTGAATTTTTTTCTATTGACAACCAAATCTTATCTTATCTTATATACGAGAAGGTTTTTCTAAACTCTTTATAATATCGCGACAAGTAGCATTATGTTTGTGTGACATGTGTAATCTCCTCTTTATTTTTTTACTATTCTCAATTAATAAACTAATTAATCAATTAATTTTAACAAAGAAAACAAAATACTTACAAATATCTTTCCATGATTTTAGTTTCTACAACTCAGCTGACCGAATCCCACCACTTGCTATAATATTGACGGTATTTTTTGCTCTTCTTGTCCATTCTTATTTTTAGTCGTCCCTACTGTTAGGATTTTTAATCAAACATATATAGTATTCTCTTCAAACATTTTTGCTTTTCAATAGCTAAACTCCACGCAAGCTTTTCTTCGATTCGACAGCCCAACACGACTTACTAGATCCGTCAAATCCCAACCTTTATCGTTATTTTTTTTCCCTAGATCCTGCAAGTGATTCATTCTCTCAAATCTGTTTCACCTCTGTAGTCTCCCCGCCAAACTATAAATTTTTCAGAATCATAATTTTGGTCTCTCATGAATTGGTAAGAACGACTATCACCATTGTTTTTTTCTAATATGAGAAGGTTTTTCTAAACTCTTCCTAATATCGCGAAAAGTGGCATCATGTTTGTGTGACATGTGTCATCTCCTCTTTATTTTTTTACTATTCTCAATTAATAAACTAATTAATCAATTAATTTTAACAAAGAAAACAAAATACTTACAAATATCTTTCCATGATTTTAGTTTTTACAACTCAGCCGACCGAATCCCACAACTTGCTATAATATTGACGGTATTTTTTGCTCTTCTTGTCCATTCTTATTTTTAGTCGTCCCTACTATTAGGATTTTTAATCAAACATATGTAGTATTCTCTTCAAATATTTTTTTTCTTCAATAGCTAAACTCCATGCAAGCTTTTCTTCGATTCGACAGCCCAACACGACTTACTAGATCCGTCAAATCCCAACCTTTATCGTTCTTTTTTTTTCCTAGATCCTGCAAGTGATTCATCCTCTCAAATCTGTTTCACCTCTGTAGTCTCCCCGCCAAACTATAAATTTTTTAGAATCATAATTTTGGTCTCTCATGAATTGGTAAGAACGACTATCACCATTGTTCTATGTGCCTTTGGCCGAATTTTCCGTTTTGTGTTGTTTGTTAGAAATAAGCTATTTCATTGTTTTATCGCAGTTTTGCCATTCTCCTTCTCAACAAATGCCAATAGAGATGCCGATTAAGATAGTATACTATTAAAACTTGATATATGGGTCTAAATGAAGATGAATATGAAAGATTAACTATCCATCCGATTTTATTTGTGTCTTTATGAATGTACATGTATATGAGAATTTTTTGTTCATCTATACATGGTTACTTCTTCTAAAGACACAATGTATGATTCTGATTAAGGACAAATCAATTTAACTTCTCTCTTTGCAATGCAAGGAGAGAAAGGGGCCTCTCAATGACTTAGTCATAAAAGGGCTACAAATTAACTATTGTTGTGGATTTTTGTTAAGAGTCTAAATTATATTTACAAATTTGATTGTGAGAATAGCTAAAAATATTGTCTTCATGCTTGACACTGGACGAGTCGCTTCTTATATTTGTTTACTGGCTCATTTTTCCCCGGTTGAGAATCATTATTTCCCAATTCAGGGTAATTGAGATTAAGGTAATTGGTTTGCAGCAATAGTTTTGGTTCGTCTAGCTTTGAGAAACTACCAACATAAACTATTTTCGTCTAGCTTTGAAAAACTTCCAACATAAGCTATTTTTCTTTGACGGGTCATGAAGAGGAAGATTTGGTTGGAAACATATATAACCGGAGGATGATCAACAAACTCATGGTTATTTCCAAAGGTGAATAAGAGATAAATGAGAGCAAAAAAGCGAGTATGTTAAAGATGATAATTTCCAACGGCTTTTTCATGTGACGTTAAAAATAAAGTATTGTGATTTTGCTACCACTCTGATTTATGTTATGTTTCTATTCATGAACAATACAATAATTCTTCCTACGTGTTCTTAGGAACTTGGAAGAGAACCAAAGTTTGCCAAACTAAAATATTATCTAATTGTAATTGACATTTTTTAACATTTTGTACTTAATACTTGGTATCTAACTGTAATTGTTTTTTATTTATTGGATTTTGATTTTATTTTCCCAACATAATCTCTGATTTCTATGGTTATGTTTGCTTTATACATTATGAAATCAATGCTCTCCTAAGATTTCTTCTATTTTTGGTTCATCATATTTTCAGTAATTATATGTTTGTTCTAGATAATTTATATAAAACTTTATGTTTGCCATTTGCTAATAGATAAATTTATTTGTGAGAGTATGTCCTCTCAAATCTAGTTTATAAATATGTTAACGTCAAATCTTGAATTAACCGTAATCGTTTCCAAAAATAATCAAAGTATAGTTAATTGTTTCAAAATTGATATAATTTTTCAAGGAACAATGACTTTAGTAAATCATAAAAGCTATTATTCATACATGTGTAAAAGAAAACATAACATTGAGTCTCAATGCCATTATTTATAAAAAAAATAATAATATCATGATCCTAGAAATACATACCACATGTTTAGTCTTTTACTTTTGCGTTGGTGTTAACGTGTTGTTCATTTTCAGAAAGCTAATTTTGGATAAACCTAACGTCGCTTTCAATTTTCAAATGATCAATTCTACATTAACATCTAAGTTTGAATAAATCATTTCCAAAAGAAAAAAAAAGTAAGTTAATGGTTTCAAAATTAATACTCCGAAACAACCACTACAAGAATTGCTCAACATAGCCACAAATTTTGTTACAACAACGATTTGTAGCAAAAAAATAGCTACGAATCGATACAATTTTGCGACAAATTTACTAAGTCAATAAGGCGTAGCAAATTCGTAACTAGTTGTGGATAATTTGTTACGCAATTACTACGAAAATAATATTGTAGCTAATTTGTTTCAAATAGTAACAAATTAGTCGTGGCAAATTTTGCTACAAACGCATTTGAAGATATATGTAGCGAAAAGTACAGTTTGCTACAAAATTGTTGTGGGAAAATGATGTTATAAAAACCGAGAAATTTTTTTGGAGAAATTTTTTGGACTAATGACAAATAGCTATAATGAAAATGTCGCAATAGTTACACATTAGTTACAAAAAACAAATTGTAGCTATATTGTTACAATTAGTTACATAAGATTAGTGACAATAGCTATAAAACTGAATCGTAAACAATAAAGTAGTAATAATGGTGACTTAGACCAATATGCATACGAAAATATCTACCAATTAATATCTAGCGTATTTACAAAGTGACTTATGACTCTTTTTTTTCTAATGACATCGCATTTTCAGATTGCTTCACCTTCCTTCGCACATTTTCCAAGAAACCTCGTTTTCTTAGAACTTTGGGTTCCCATAAATCATCTTTCTCTCACATATTAACAATCTTCAAACTTTATAGGGTTACAACACAATGTTGGATTAAAAAATATCGTATTTGGGCAGAATAGGTTTATCTGCAGTAAATTCTACAATAGTGAAAAACTGGAGAGAGCATCCTCCTTCTATGCCCTCAAGTTCGACAAGCTCTTCTAATTTACCCTCAGACACATACAAATCCAGTTCTTTCTTGTCTAGTGGATAAAAATGATACGTGATAATCTTTTTCTGGTTTTTCTAAGTGATCTTGTTAATATTGTATGATCGATGCCGTAATGTAATTTGAATACTTTTTTAATAAATTATGAAAATTATATATGAGATTAAATATAAATTATAATTCTTCATTAATTTTCAATGGATAGCCATAAAATTATATATGAAAATTATATATGTTTAGGGTTTAGGGTTTCGTATAGCTAGGGATAGCCACAAAATCAAAAAGTTTGGTACAAAATATTTATTCCCGGGTTTGGCAAACTATTTTCCCGGTTCAATTGGCCGAAAAAATTGAATTATTTGTCCAAAATATTTGGGCCCAAAACATTAGTATTATTTTGCCCAAAATAATTTAGTCTAAGTCCAAGACTTGGAGCTTTGCTAAATCGATCTCTCTCTCATTCACACTTAGATCTAGGGTTTCTTCTTCTTCTCCTGCGATATCGAGATCGCATTCTCGATATTTCTCCTCTTCGATCCCTCTACCAGTCTCTTAGATCTAGGATTTCTTATTCTTCATGCGATTTCTCCTTCGTCTCTCTCCGTTTCTTTTTCCTGCCGTTCCTCCTTCGTCTCTCTCGGTTTCTTCGGCTACAACTACCGACACCGGAGCTGATAAAGAAGGAAAAAGGATACTTAAGCTTGTTTGCGTTTCGCAGCCACTCGCTAGATTCTCTGGCGAATCCGAACTCTCTCGTGCCACCGCCATGAAAAAAGTGTGGGAGTATGTCAAGCTTCACAATCTCCAGGTTAGGGTTTTTAACTCTGCTCAAGTTTCTCTGTTATTTCCTGATTTTGGGGGAATATATAGGTCTTTTGGTTTGCTTTTACTCTCCGTGAGATCTGTTTTTCCTGTAAATAAAATCGATAAAGGATTTTCGTAGAAGGAAGCAAACAAAAAGGAGGAAGAAGTTGGAGAAAGGAGCTGATGGAGATATGAAGTAGAAGAAGACGAAATCTGAGAAAGGGAAGAAAGGAGCCGTCACTGAATCATGGGAAAGTATGGAATCATTAAATCTCAACTGATATGTGGTAAAGATTATGTCTCTTAGTCAATTTAACCTCCTTATTGGAAGATCTTAAGCTCTTACACGGAGCTATATAACTCTTGGATGTGATTTTAGTCCTGCAATCTTGAGTCTTTGTGGAGATTTTATACTTGTGTTTGCTGTTTTTGAAACACATTAGATACTGAAGTTTTTGATTACTTATTATGTTAGGAATAAACGACCAGGGTTCACAGCATGGTTGCTTGAAGTAAAAGAGGGTTCACAGCATCAATGAAAGGTTGCGAAGATGGCTGGAGATGACTGGAACCCTTGAAGCTAAGTTGTTTCTGATGAATGATGGTTATAGGTTGCGAATTTAACTGGAGAAGAGTGGAAGAACTTGTCCGAGAAACAAAAGGCTCCCTATGATAAGGTCTGGTTCCATATTCATCAATAGCTATTGTTGTCTCATGAGTTTAACTTATGTGTGGGATGGGGATATAATGGACACTTTTGTAACAGATGACAAAGAAGTTAGGTTTTTGGAATAGAAGTTAGGCTTTTAGAATTTTAGAAATTAGTGATTAGAATTTGGAAATTATGTGATTAGAATTTAGAAATTTGGATTTGTGTAATGATTTGGTATGTTTTATGATATGTATATATTTTCATATTATTATATATTACAAAATATTAATGTAATAAAACAATTTTTTTTTTTTAAAACCACAGATTAGTCACATATTTTTTGTAACTAAGTGTGGCTATTAATTACAAAAAATTTGTAACTTTGTGTGGCTATTAGTTACAAAAACATTGTAACTCACTGTGGACATTACCTTCGAAATATTTAACACCATTTGTGGCAATTGTCACGATTATTTTGTCCCAATTAGTGAGTCTTTTACTTCAATAATTTTGTGGAAATTTGTATCAATTTCTCACAAACTATTTATAACAAAATTGTAACAAATTTGCTACGAAATATGTTGTAGCAATTTTGATTCAAATAGCTACAACGCAATATCGGTGACTATTTGTGGCAACTTGCTACAATTTGCTACAAAACGTAAATTTGTTTCAAACCTATAGTTTCGGTGAAATATTTGTAGCAAATTTGTAACTAATTGAAATTTGCTATAAAAAAGACATCATAGCTACAAAAAAAATTGTAGCTATGTTGCCAAATTCTTGTAGTGAACCATTACTTTAGTAATCATAACTATTATTTATAAATGTGTAAATGAAGACGTTACTTTAAATCAATTCACGGTGTTCCAAGTTGTTGAAAGATTCGTCAGAAAATTAAAGGAACTAGGGTTCAAAATCTTTCCACTGCAATTTTAGTTATGGTTGGTTACATTTAAATACTTTAAATGGCAAAAAAATTCGATTTTTCTACGCGTTTTGGAAATTAATATGAGTTTTGATTTTATATTTCGTGAGATATCATGAAATAAAAACTCATGTTAGTTTCGATGCCATTATTACCTATTCATATATACATAGTTACATACCACATGTTTAGTATTTTGACTTTTGCATTGTTGTTTACGCGTTGTTCAGATTTTGAAAGTGGTGTTAAAAACTGGCATGATTTACTCGATGTTCATCTATCGATTCAACTTTTAGTCCCAAAATTTCTTTTAAATTCTTCTTCTTCGTATCAGCGTTGAACAATATCTATGTTTTATTTGAAGTTTTTAAACTTAGTTGCCCAAATTCCGATACAATTGCTTGTAGTTTTATCTTTTATGAAAGATAGAAAAACTAAAAGAGGTCAGCCTGAGAGTCAACATTGAAATAAATTCTAATTTATTTTTATTTTTATTTTCGTGGATCATTTTGGTGAATCAAACTAGTCCCACGGCCACGAGTATATAAGTTATGTGTTCATTCGATTTGATCTTAGAAGCAATATTAAAATACTACACGGATAAAAGAATTAGAGGCAATATTAGAAGAATAACTAATCCTATAGCCGTTGTAGTATATATTTTTTGTTTGATTAGTAACCTCTTACCACTTCGATAAAAAATACATTGTTTTTATAGTTATCAATCATAAAAATGATAACAAATAATAATATCGAAAGCGATTATTTCATTTCTTTTTGTACTGCTAATAAATAGTAGATGACTTTTCCAATTTTTCTATACTAAAAATAAAACTACATTACTCTTTCTGTTCTTTTCTATAAGATTTTTTGGCTAAACGCACGAAATTTAAGAAAGCAACATAAATGATATATATTTTATATTTTTTTGCATTAAACCAATGATAATAAATACTGCAGAATACAAACAGTCACAATATATAAATAAATTTATTTTTTGCATAAAAACTTGAAAAAAATCAAATAAAACGAAACAATAAAAAAAATCTAACACATCTTATAAAAGAGAACGGAGGGTGTAATTAATAATACACACCAACATTTGATACTCTTTTTTAAAAAAATTAGTATTTTTAACATTTTCCGGTGCCTCTAGATGGTTGCTTATTTTTTTTATCTTGGTTATTATTAGGACGTTATATTTTAGTTGTCTGAACACTAAACTTATAATCTAAAGGGAAAAAAGTAATTAATCACGTTTTCTTACATGATCAAAATTTAGGAACGTAAAGATAACACTAATTATGACCCAAAAAAGAAAAAAACAAAGCAGACGAAATTGACCAAAAGGTGGTGTAACAATATGCAAGATGGATTTATTCAACAACTGCCATAAACACGTATGCGTCTTGACGTATCTTCCGTATGTTTTGTCCCTTGAGAACCTCTCGTTTGTCCTATAAATATAAGTCTCTCTTTAGAGACTTTTGAAACCACAAACAAACACAAAAATCGTAGAGTGCTATTAAATATATATCTTTAAGACAAGGTTGAGCCTAGAAAAGAAAGTGGGGGTGACCTGAGTTTTTCAAACACAAAACACAATGGCCGGAGTTTTTAAAACGGTGACGTTTTTGGTTTTGTTTTTCGCCGCGGTTGTTGTTTTTGCCGAGGACTACGATGTTGGTGATGATACCGAATGGACGAGACCTATGGATCTTGAGTTCTATACTACTTGGGCTGCCGGTAAAACTTTCCGTGTAGGCGATGAGCTCGGTGAGTACTTTGTTTTGTCTTAATTTGCTTATATTTCAGACCATATTTTGGGATATGTTGCTGATGTTGTCTTTGTTTCTATTTTTGTTGAATAGATTTTCACAAACAAAAAAAGACTAATAGATGTTTCAAAACTGTGTATATATATTAAAGCATATATCATGAGAGATCAAACTTGTTATTATTATTCACCCAACATCAAAGACTCTGAATATGTGCATCGTTTATTTTATTTTATTTTGAATATAACAGTATTTTTTTCATATTATTATTACAGAATTCGATTTCGCTGCTGGAAGGCATGATGTGGCAGTTGTAACACAAGATGCATATGAAAACTGCGACAAAGAGAAGCCACTCAGCCTCATGACGACTCCTCCGGTCAAGATTATGCTAAACACCACTGGTCCACAATACTTCATCTGCACCGTTGCTGACCATTGCCGCTTTGGTCAGAAACTTTCCATCGATGTAGTCGGTGCTGGTGGAAGAAGTGGTGGTGGTGCTACACCAGCGCCAGGATCAACTCCAGGGTCGACCCCAGGTGCTGGAGGAGCCACTCCCACCACCCCGGCCGGGACCACTACACCTCCCGGCTCTAGCGGAACCACTACTACTACTACTACACCTCCGGCTGGAAATGCCGCCTCTTCATTAGGTGGTGCTACTTTTTTGGTCGCCTTTGTTTCTGCAGTTGCTTTCTTTTGAGTTACACTCGAAACTTTTATATAGTTAATCAAGGTTGTGTTTGTTTCACTTTATTATCCGTAATTTTATAATCATGTGATTTGTTTATTTTACGAGAATAATATTCATATTTCTGATCAATATAGACGTGTTAAGTGACAAAAACAAAAAAAAAACTCTGGCTTTCAACAAGCTTTGTGATAAGTATTTGTTTTGATCTATGATTTTTGAGATCATTGAGACAATATTTGGAAGTTACTATATATCATCTTATTTCAGAGAATTGTTTTTTCATTTTATTGATCCAGTTGGTTTACTATTTCATTTATGATCAAAGAAGATTCGCTTTCTTAATATTTCAACCACTTATGAATGTGAAACATGAACCAACTGTAAAGCGAAGAAAGAAAAATATTAAAGAAGATAGGCTATCTGCGAAAAATGTTCCCACAGTAATTATATATCGTCTGAAAGAGTACAAGAGATTTCGTCCGGTAACTTTTCGATCTTCGTAATTTTTAATCTTTTGTTATACATAATAATCATAAAAATTGGATATAATCCGAAGTGCAAAAACATCCAAATGACTCATTTGTGTTTTGCTGACGACATAATGGTCTTTGTAGACGGACAGAAGAGATCAATTGAGGGTGTACTTAAAATCTTTGATGAATTTGCTGCAATATCCGGTTTAAAAATCAGTTTGGAAAAATCGACTCTCTACCTTGCAGGAGTTTCAGAGCAAGCCCAAAGAAAGTATTGTTTCGCAATTCCCTTTTGGTGTTGGACAACTTCCGGTGAAGTATCTTGGTTTGCCCCTTCTATTTAAGAGGATGACATCGATTGACGCTCCTCTCCTGGAGAAGATCCGATCTAAGATGAGTTCTTGGACAGCTAGACACTTATCCTATCCAGAAAGAATGCAGCTCCTTACCTCGGTAATTAGTAACATTGTAAACTTTTGGATGTCCGCGTTTCGGCTACCGAATGGTTATTTACAGGAAATAGACAAACTATGTTATGCGTGATGTATTGCATTTTTACGCATTCTAACCTATGTTTTCAACGGTTTTTCGAGTCGTTTCTATGGTTTTAGTGTCTTTTCAGGGTTTGAACACGTTTGGAAGGAACCTTAGGCATTAGGAGCGTAGAATGAAGCAAAATGAGCACAAAAGAGACTGGATCGATCGATCCAAAACACCGGAACAACTTAGATCGACCAGAGAAACTTGGATCGATCGATCCAAAACCACGTGACTTTTCAGATCGACATGTTCAGCTTCAGATCGATCGAGCAACATGCAGATCGATCGATCCAAGCCTTTTCGTCCCAAGAAAGGAAATTTTCAATTTCCTATTTTTACTGGGTTTTGCCAATTATTTTTTTTCAGAACGTTTTTAATATATATATTCGAGTTTAAGCCATTGTTTAGGCTAAGCTTTTCATACTCTTTCTACTCTACATAGATTTCTGGTTTTCTGCAATTTGTAAGCACTGGGGAGATGAATCTCTAACTCTGCACCTTTGAGAAGTTTTTCTGAACCCCTTTAATTTATCATGAGTTTTTTTTCATCTTCTGTTGTTTTGATTATCCATGTTTGAGTAGTTCTATAGTTAAGTTTAGGGTTTTCAAGGGAGTTTATGAGTCATTGAATCAGACATAGATAGGGATTTATATTGTCTTCACATATTGTTGTTTTTATTGCTTAAATTGAATTGATCACTTAATCTCTGGTTTTAGGTTTAATCTATTCATCAAAAGTGTTATAGGTTGCTTGATAGAACATAGGTAAGCAAATTGTTCTTAGCCAACGAAAGTTGATGCTAAGGCAATTTGTGAACATATCAAACATGTTCATTAATGCTTGTTTAGAATTCTAAAATCAAACGACAGTTTAGATTCTTAAGTTGCTAGATAAAGTAATTGATACCACGAAAGTGGATTAGTTATACATTCATGTTTGAGTTTGAGACTGTGCTTTATCGTTTCCTGAATAATTGTATGGTTCATGATCTCTGAATTCCTGCGAATTGCCCTAGACTTAACGTTTGCTTTTAATTAATTTACATCGTTTTACATTGCTATTTTATTTCAATTTTCAACAAACAACCATATTGTCAGGTTAACTTAGTTTCATCTAATATAATTTGTAGTGTTTCACTTGGTTCTCGTAGATTCGATCCCTAAATACTACTTCGTTTGCTGTGCACTTGCAGTGATATTTTAGGGTTAAAATTTTGTGTATCACTGCGTTTCTTTGGTCAGGCCCGGAATTGAATTCGCGGAAGGCAAATGTAGCGTGGACAGAATGTCGACAAAAATTTGAGGGTGGTTTGGGTTTCAAATCGTTGAAAGAAGCGAATCACGTAAGCTACTTGAAGCTAGTTTGGAGACTCGTATCTGCGCAGCAATCACTGTGGATTAAATGGACAAAAGCGATGCTAATGGACAAAGAGAGCTTCTGGTCAATTAAGGGAAGCACAACGAAGGGAACATGGATGTGGAGAAAGCTCTTAAAATGCAGAGAGCTTGCGAAAGCTTTTCATAAGATTGAGATCTGAGATGGTAAAGATATGTTGTTTTGGTACAACCATTGGTCTCCTTTAGGAAGACTATATGACATAGCAGGTCAACGTGGACCCATTGATATGGGAATCTCCATATCTGCTACTATGGAAGAGGTGTCTTGCGTCACCGTCGCCGATCTCATAGAGTTGTTTACCTAAACAACATTGAAGAGGCGATTGAGAAGGCAAGGATAGAAAGTAAATCAGAACCGGATGTCTCACTTTGGAAGTATTCGGATGATACTTTCAAAAATCGGTTTGTCACAAAGAACACTTGGAACCTTATTAGAAATCGGCAACAAACAAAAATTTGGTACAAGGGATGTGGTTCACACATGCAACTCCTAAGTACTCTTTTATTGTTTGGCTTGCTATATATGATCAATTGGCAACTGGGGATAAAATGCGAAGTTGGAAGCAGGGATTGCAAACAGATTGCAAGCTGTGTGGGTTGGAAGAGGATACGAGAGACCACATTTTTCGGTTGTCAGGTTTCGGGGACAATTTGGAGAAGTCTTGTTCTGCGGCTTCTCGGATCAGATTATACAACCACTAGGAGTGAGGTGATTGATCTTCTTACCTTAACTCGGTACAAGTATCATCTTTTTCTCATCCGGTACGCGTTCCAAACAACCATATATCACATATGGAGGGAAAGGAATCGACGAAGGCATGGAGAAACTGCTTTGACTCTAACGACCCTCATCAAGCTCATCGATAAAAACGTTCGAAACCGTATCAATTCAATCCGCAACCAGGGAGATCATGGCTACTCCGAAACCATGACTTTGTGGTTTGCTATTCGCAATTAAAGTATAAGCAAAGCTTGGTTTTAATTAAAACTCTGGTTTTTAGGACAATGTTAGCTTCTTTTCTGCACCAAAGACACATTTATTGTACAAACGTTTGATTTGAATACAATTTTATATTCAATTCAAAAAAAAAAAACATAAAAATTTCAAAAATACTCGTACTATCTCATTCAAAAATTAGGTACCAAAGTTTCTACAAAATTACCAAAAGGATACTTTGCCACACCTAACCAAAACAACGTTGGTAACAAAAGGCTTATTCAGTTTCAATCTAAATATTCCTAATTTCACCTAGCTCTCCCACGCTCGATCACTCTGGTCTCTCTTGCTCTCCAACCCTAGAATCACTCTATCACTTGTTTTCTCTCTGAATCCATTAGTAAAAATCCATGTTATTTATTAAAAAAACACGTGTGATAAATGAACCAGCATAATCACGATTTTACCATCAATCCATTTTACAAATAGATGACTAAAAATAAAATATAGCTTATCTAAAACCAATGCCGCAATTTGTTTTGACCTTTGGAAGCCTTCTCGGGTTGTCATTTCAAGGGTCTTCGGGAGGTAAGAATGTGTGCAGACGTGGTTTTTGGCTTTGGTTCGGAATTTTGTTATGGTCTTTGTTCTTGGTATCAGTTTACAAGCCAATCTGGTGTTAGGCCTTGTTTGTTATGGTCTTTGACTAAAATTTTTTATCTTCTTCCTGCTTTGTCTCTAGGGTTTGGTTCTACACCCGCCAGTTTATTTCTCATCAAAATTATAATAAAAATTCGGATGAAAAAAAAAAACCCAATGCCGCAATTTCATAGTATTAGAGAGACCCCATATTGTTTTAGAGCCTAAAATTAAAGTCCATATCTACCCTGGTGAAGTGGGCGGGTACAATCCACAAAACTAAATCCCATTGCAGTAGGCCTAACCTTACCGCACATCACAAATCGGACCTATAACTCCACACTACAAGAAAACATGGTAAATTTTGACGAAACAGAATACCGACGGATTTCCGAGAAAAGAGAAGTGGTCGATATCCTGTCGAAATCCATCGGACAATACCGACGGACTCGAATCCGTAAGAATGCCGTCAGAATTTACCGATGGAATTCCGACGATTCACCGAAAGATTTATGACCGTTGCACATTCCGACGAAATATGTTTCCATTATATGATCGCTAAACAACATTATATTATAATTTGTATTTCAATATCCATTTGTCATCACCATTCTATCTTAAATTAGAATTTGTTAATACCATTATTCGAAAATCTTAAAACATATGAAATTCCATTAAAAACTCATACCCCTCGGAAATCCATTAAAAACATATAATTTGTGACTGTAACTCTATAGCAAATTTTCACTATAATTTTTTTTAAAAGAACATATAAATTCAATTAATTTGGAAATGCAATTATATGAAACACTCAAATAATCCAAGTTTCAAAAAAGAATACTCAAATAAACCCAGTGCTATGCACCGGGCATAATACTAGTATTTAATAATTTAAAGGATCCGTCGAAATTCCTACAAATTTTCGATGGATTGTGGTTTCAAATTATTTATCGTTCGTATGACATACATAATATGTAATTATAAACATCGTCAATAAATGAATGGTGTAATAATCTTTATACTAGTGATTTATAACTACGTATGTTATACTTTATATAACTTATCGGTTAAAGTTACATATTATGTTATAAGTTTGTTTATGAAGTCATCAATCTATCCGATTCAAACAACGGATACAATCTTAATGTGTGTTTAAACAATGAAGATGTGTGTTTAATCATGTCTAACATCTAAAGAATGACATTTGGTTAGCCGTGTCTTTTAAGCAGTATACCCTAAACTCTAAACTTTGTTTTGTCGGAATTCCATAGGAATCTTCCAACGGAATTCCGACGGATACAAGATAAGTCTGGTTCAATATCCGTCGGAATTCCGTCAGAATATTTCTACGAAATTCCGACGAGTTTTCATTTCGCGGCACAATTTTCATTTCCGTGGGAGTTTGACCGCGAAAAATTTGGATTCCGACGGTTTGGGTCCGTCGGAATTCTCTTTTATATACAAATACGCGGATCTCTTCTTCTCCAATTGCAAAAAAAAACAATTTCTCTCTCTAAAATTCTCTCAAATCCTCTTTACCTTCTCTCTAAAAATCCAAAAACTCATATCAATCTTTCAATCTCTAGCCTAATCATGTAAGTTTTCTTTGGTTTAATTATGTTTTAATTGTTGATTATATAAGAAATCTAGTTTAGGTGTAGATTTATGCTAGGATGTTGGATAAATTGAGTGTTGAAAATGGTTTAAATTTATTAGAAATTTGGTAGATGTTAGTTTAACCTCGTTTTTACACATAATTACTTGTAGAAAATTATTTAGATTTGCTAGAAATTGGTAGATTATATATGTACTAGTATAAAAAAATTTCCAAAAACATTTTATATAAAAATCGTCTTTAATATAAAAAATATTTTTATATTGAAAACGTTTTTTGTATATAGTTTTTAATTAATTTTTAATATATAAATAATAAAAAGTAATATTTAATAAATAAAAATAATTTTTTTTTTAGTTTTTGAATTTTACAATTATATTAGCATTACAAAAACAAATTTATAAAATGTTTTTTGAATTTTATTAAAAGTTTAAAAGATTTTAAAGAGTTGTATTTTCGGTTTTTGAAGGTTTTTTTTTTACTTACTTTTCGAATTAAATTAAAAATTTATTAAATTTTTTTATTTACTTTTCTTAATTTTAATTCTAATATTTATTTTTCGTAGGAAACTCCGGTTAACAACAAGGTTCGTATTTTTAGTTTTGGAAGGTATCGAGTCAGTAGGGGTGGGACGGATCCGGATATCCAGAAATTTAAGGGTATTCGGATCCGTGGAAAAAGTATCCGGATCCGGATCCGTGACTTTCGGATATCCGGACTTTGGGTATTCGACAAAAAATTAAGATATCCGCGGATATTCGGATCCGAAAACACTAAAAATTTAAAAAAAATTATAAATTTAAACTATAAATTAAATTTTTGAATATTTTTTTTTCAAAATAAATATGATATATTAGAAATAGAACTAAAATCAATATATATGCATATATTTTTATATAAAAATAACTTAATATATGTAAAATTATATGTTTTTAATATATTTAATGCGCCCGAATCCGGATCCGGATATCCGGACTTTGAAATTTATTATCCGGATCCGGATCCGAGATTTTACTATTCGGATCCGGATCCGTACGTTCCGGATATCCGTATTTCCGGAGCGGATAGGAACGGATAAAGGATCGGATACCGGATCCCGGATCCCGGATCCCGGATAATAATTCCACCCCTACCAGTCAGTCAACACGGTTCTTCTAGATCCGTTAATACCTCCTCGAACTCGAACTACGAAGAGAAGTTGGAGCAACTGGAGTTGCAGAACGAGTGGTTACGCAACAGATTCCCGGATTTTTTGGGTTCCCCCCTGCAAGCCCTTATGCCCTTATGACGGACAATAAATATTTTTTATTTTGCTTTTGATCCTTTTTATTACTATAAACAAGTTAAAATATTAAGTTTATTAAGTTTAATATTTTTTCTTTTTTTTTTCTATTTTAATTTTCAAAATTAAAAAAATATTTTTTTTATTTTTAATAAAATATATCCGTCGGAATTCCATCGGAAATCTATCACAGATATATATTTTTGGAATTCCGTCGGATACTATTTCCGACGAACTCGTACATCATCGGAAACTCGTTGGAAAAAATGTCATTGGTATCTTCTCGGAATATTCCGACAGATCCAATATTCCGACGACGTAATTCCAACAAACTATTTCTGTTCGAATTCCATGGAAATATGCTCTCTCCAACGAAATACCAACACTTTTGACCGTCGCAATATGCACTGCTTTCTAGTAGTGCCAATGTTACGTAAATGGTCCCTAGTACACAAAGTAGTACAACATAAGACCATAAACTTCCATAATAACTTGACACGTGTCCGATTGACGTAAATCAGAAAACCATAATCTTATTTTGTTTTCCATGACCAATAACATTTCCCTTAATAATTTAAGCATGATAGCTTCCAACGGTTATTACTCGTGTCTCTGGTAATTTCACTGCTTCTTTCCTTTTATTTATCTTTCTTCTCAATCTGGATTTAACAATTTAAATAATTTTATTTCATTTACTTCTTGTGACAATAATTTAATATATTTGATTTATATAGTTTAGCTACGATATTCGATAAGACCTATATATGACATAGAGGTCTTGAAATAGCAAGTCTTGGTTTTACCAAAGTAAGAACATGTCTTCGGGGGGGAAAAAAAGTAGTTCTAAATTCTACACAACTTTCGGTTTTAATCCCACGAAGTTGCAAAATTTGTGTTGTTTCCATTTGATTTAATTATATTATTCAAATTGATACACAACTAGCAAAGATAAAATTTTGACCAACAAAAAAAGCCTAAGATAAAGTTTGATCAGATTTCATATGAAAAATCGATATCTTTTCTATTAATTCAAAATCAATCTCAATCTACAGTTCGATGAAAAAAACATACTACTGCGAAAGAGACCAGAGGGTAATTAAACGACACTTTTAACATAACAAGAGAGAGACAGAGATGATCAAATCAAATGATAGCAATAAACATCAATCACATGCAAAGAGTGTTAAGCAAATTAACTAATTTTGTTTTTAACTTTTATTTTATTATGTTACTTCGAAATTTTGTTTTTCTTCTTTTTGGTAATGTAAAAAAAAAAGGAGAGATAATAGAGTTGGCTATGACTATGAGTAAGAAGAGAACCAAAAACAAGCCTTCCATGACTGTGCCATCAAGAAAGTAGCTTTGTTTTCCATCCCAAACTGTCAAAAGTCTATCTTCACATCAAACACTTTCTCTCTCTCTCTCTCTCTTTCTCATCAATGTTCCTTTGAGACCAATGCTCTTCTTCTTCTCCATCATATAAACCACATATCCTCTCCTCCACATCTTAAACAATTTCTTCATATCAAACCCTAAAAATTGAGAACGAAAACGAGAATAAGAAAGATGGGTAGAGGGAAGATAGAGATAAAGAGGATAGAGAACGCAAACAACAGACTGGTGACTTTCTCAAAGAGGAGAAATGGGTTGTTGAAGAAGGCTAAAGAGATCACTGTTCTTTGCGATGCAAAAGTTGCTCTCATAATCTTTGCAAGTAATGGTAAAATGACTGATTATTGTTGTCCTTCCATGGATCTTGGTGCTATGTTAGATCAATACCAGAAGTTATCTGGCAAGAAACTATGGGATGCTAAGCATGAGGTACTCTTTCTCTCTTTTGTCTAAAAAAAAAAATATTCTATGGCCAAAATCATGAAATTGGTTTTCAATTTTCTTTGCCAAAAGCATGTCAAAAGACCCTTGAATCTTCAACCCTAGATGCAGATCTACTATAGTGTTATGTCTCAAAAACATATATTCTGTGCTAAATATCATGAAATGGGTTATTTAATTTTCTTTTCCTAAAATATGTCAAAGAGGAAAAACCTCAAACCCTAGATGCAGATCTACGAAGGTTTCTTTGTGTTTGTAGCCTCACAAGCCCTCTTTATTGATTCTCTTGTACTCAACAAGACATGGAGCCACAAAACATGGAAGTTATTCTGTTGTTTCCAAATGTTTTTCTTTTTATTCGTGTTTAACTTGTAAGATCTTGAATATGTTATAGAGTATATCTAAACATGCACTCACCAACTGTGTTTTCGAAATCATCAAAAAAAAAAAAAAAATCTTTAAGCGATTTTAGATCCATAGAAATAATTGAGTTATTAGGTTATGGTGTTATTGAGAGAAAATCTGAGATGTGATATTGATGAGAATATTGTCTGAACAGTTTACTGATTTTACATTTGTGGGTTTCACAACTAAATTAAAAACTGGGGAAGTACTGTTGAAGTGTTGAATACCCTTTTCAAATTAGATTTTAATCAAAATATTATATATATTATTAATTAGTTCTGACAACCATAGGTAATAGGTTTAGTTCTCGCAAATGAGATATATCTCTATACAGTAATAAGCATACAGAGGGTTGTATACCATTTAAGTCACTTCCAAGTAGTATTAATTATGTGTATTACCTAAGTATACTTTTGTGTATATGTATATGTTCTGCATGAAACATGAACATAGAGAGACTTGCATTGGATAACCAAGATCTGTTTTGTCAAATTTTATTTTTCAGACAAGTGAATTTTCTGTTTGATCCAAATTCTTAAAGACCCTTTTTTGCTCATCTTATAAATATGCTGAATAATTTTGGTCTCCAGAACCTCAGCAACGAGATTGACAGGATCAAAAAGGAGAATGATAGCTTGCAACTGGAGCTCAGGTCAATCTTCACTCTATATATATATATCTATAGTCAAATAGATACATATGATTGAAATAATGAAATATCAACATGAATGAGGGATGCATAGAAATTGTTAATGTAGGCATTTGAAGGGGGAAGATATACAATCTCTCAACTTGAAAAACTTGATGGCCGTAGAGAATGCCATTGAACACGGCCTCGACAGAGTCCGAGACCACCAGGCATGTATACATTTCTACATACATTCATATGTACACATGCATGTATATGTATAAATACATTCACACAATTAACTCTTATTTTGGTCTGCTTGGCACAGAGGGAGTTCCTCATGACAAAGAGGAGAAATGTGAGCATATAACCAACTCTATACCTAACTACTTAGCTTTTGGATTGAAATATGTATTAATGGTTACATCAAATGTGTTTTTTTTGTGACAGGGTAAGATGATGGAGGAGGAGAATCGGCAACTGAATTTTCAGCTGGTATATATAATTTCATTGGTATATATACATATACATATAAGCCTTTTTTATATATTGCGTATGATTCGATTTGAAACTATATATTGGTATGTTTGTGTTTTTTGAGATATATATGGATATGGTTTGGAAATTGCAGCAACAACAAGAGATGGCTATAGCTAGCAACGCGAGAGGGATTATGATGAGAGATCATGATGGGCAATTTGGTTATAGAGTGCAACCGATTCAGCCAAATCTTCAGGAAAAGATTATGTCTTTGGTCATCGATTGATCATAGAGATTTGCAATCTTATGATCACCAAATCTAATATACATTTCATGATCCTTTAATTTGTCTTTATGAATCTGTGTGTCTTTTAAGATCTCGAGCCACATATATACTCTCGCTCTATCAGACTTTTTTACTTATGGCTATATGTGTGTTGTATGCTTATGACCTCTAAATGTATTGGTTGTGTTGTGTGCTTAACCGTTTGAAACTAATTGCATTTGTGTGAAACCTATCTATTTTATGCTAAGCTATATAATATGAATCGAGCATATATTGGGAATAATTCGATTCGTTTTCCTTCAATTTTAAAAGTTGGGTAAAAAAATGAAGCTTGTAACAAAAAAAGAGAGAGCTATATATTAAGGGCCCAATAAAGAGCCGAAGGTGATCGATCAAGCATTCAAGCCCAAGCAAAAACTCAAAGTTCATGGTTTACAAAAATGAGATGGAAAATCAACTAGGGAAGTATAAATTGAATCTAATATTTATGTGCAGTTATTTTTCTATAAATATTTGTGTACAGTTTTCACAAATAAGATATACATTAAAATAATTTCGCACAATCTCTTATCCGCCAACTAATAAGGTATGAGGTACAACATCACCCATTGGGTCCAATTGGACAATTATCTTCTTATAAGAAAATAAAAGTTGATTTGTATTCCCCAATCACTGTCTGAACAAATCATTCTTTGCAAGCGAATCATGCATGGCCGAATATTTCATTTTCTGTAATTATATATGTATAAATCAATTGGGAGCTAAGAAACAACAGAGAAGAAAAAGAAACATCAAAATATACATTTTCGTGTACTACTACTACTCTTATCTTTTAATGTAATAAATTGACATTTTTTTTTCAGGCAAAATCATGGAACTTGGGTGGGCCCATGCAGCCGCACAATCATCGAGATCTGTTTGAGGCAAGTTGAACGACGAAGATAATTTAGCCACTTGTATGAAGTTTCTGTCGATTGTTTTTTTTTTTAAATGATTTTAATTAAGAGGTATACAAGTTGATGTTCTCTTTTTGCGTATTTCGTGATCTGTTTCATTCCGTTAAGTCGATTAAATAAAATATCTTATATTGTAGTATTTCACATTTTTTTTTTTTTAATGTGGATAAATTTGTACTAAAATCTTGACTAATTTTTAAGACCAAAATACAACCAGATATTTTTGCGTTTAAAACGTTTATGGTGGCCAAGTAAAAAGTTAACATCAGAGATTTGTAATTGGTAGAATTCAAATCTTTGTTTCGATCCACGAAACAAATCTTTCAGCATTCTAAAGTTTTGGATAATTGCAATAGATATGATGCATTAAACAGTTTGCTGACTAGACCCTTTTTTTATCATTCATTTTTATTTTAGCCCATAGAAGTGCAGATAAAAATAAAATAAAATCAATTTCATTATTAAATGCAAACCGTTTTATGAAAAAATAAACTTGGTCCGCATTCGATTATTATTCATCCAAAAATTAAAATCGTCTATTCCACAATCATTCATGTCAAGTGTGACCATTCAAAACCTAATTCAATAATATTTTTGTTACTAACCGACTATTTCGTTTTCAAATCATATATTTTTAAGAATCTTGATACATTAATTTGTTAGTTTCTTCTACTACAAGAATAGGAGATATTAGAAATTCAGGAAAATAGAAAAAATTACATGATTGTTATTAGATATTCGAATAGAAAAACAATGTTAAATCCACTAAAATACCCATTTGATTACAAGTTTCAAAAAAAAAAAAAAAATCTAAAAAAACACTAATTTTAGGTTTTGATGAAGAAAATCATGCAAACGAATATGATTAGTGATAGTTAGACGTTAGATAAGATGTAAATTTGCTTTTTCTGATTCAATTTTTATTAGAGATAAAAATCGTATGCGTTTCAAAAAGTAATAGCTAGAAGCCTAGAACGTATATGTTGCCGGTTGTGTTGCCTAATCTTTGCAAAATAAATTGAACGAGATCTCTCCAATTTGATGTTCGAGTTCGATTAAATATTTTTGGTGGATTTAAATTAGTTATGGTTCGATTAAATTTTAATTTTAGACCCTCGATCCAATGTTGATTCGGATCACCTAAGTTATATATATATATAATAATTTTTGCCTGGTGATAATATTGAGCTAATAATAATCCGGTGACACGATGACACGTAATACGGTCGTGCATAAATATCTTTGATCCTTAAAAAATCTGTTGAGTTAACAACACGCGTGCCAATGGGAACTAATGAATTACAGCATATATCTACGTGGCAACATCATCCTTAATAATTCCTTTTCAACGGTCAAATTCTCGTTTTTATTGTTACAAAAAAAGGTTTGGGTTTCTCGAACTCGTTTTGTTAGGTCATTTCTAGATTGTTTGAATTTTTTTCTTTTTCTCAGTTGTTTAATGAAAAAGTGGACATGATTAGTCAGATTAATAACACAAAATGGTGAAATAACTTTAGCGGAAACAAGAAAATAAACAATAACGTAAAAAAAAAGAAGGTGGTAAAAATACTGGTAAGAGAACAATCATAGATGGGTATTTATGCTAATATTTCGATTTTGTGATTAGTAACAATTAAAATTGTATATTACACTATAAAAGTAAGTTAAAAGGGAAAATCTGTATTATAAAAAAAACACAAATTAACAAGGGAAGTGTATGATTACTTGCAACTCTTGCACAATAGAAAAGAAACAATCACAAGAAACGGAAGACGTGTTACTAATTTCTCATCTAGCAAAAATAAAAATAAAATAAAAAAATTATTTACTAGTATATTATCAAACCGTGGAATCGGACAAAGAGTAAAGACTCCAAGAAACTTGTAAAAAAAAACATACAAAAAAAACTCAAAAACGAGGAAGAGAGAGAGAGAGAGAGAGAGAAAAAAATGGCGTCACAGAGGTGTTACAGTGGAGTTCACGGTATAAAAAGGGTTAATCCTCTGTTTCATTCTCTCACATATCGATTCTCCTCATCCTTGTCTCTGCCATTGAAATCATCAAAGCTTCGTATTCCCCCATCAACGCCTTCTTCTTCTTCTGGTATTGCTTCTAAATCATCTCTCCCGAGAAAAAAACGAATCATTCTCTCATATTCGTATCAAATCCCAGATTTTGCGGCTAACAACCTTGTTTTCTATTTTCTCCCCTTTTCTCTCCATGTCTTGGAAATCGCAGACATTGTTCATCTACTCGAGGATTTCATTTCTGTTCATACAAGGTACTGTTTTCTTTGGATCACTCATAGAAATTAGTAAATCTCGTGATTTTTATAATAGATTGATAGATTTCACTTCTGGATCTCTTTTATACGAATCCAAAAATATTCTTTTTGGTAACGATTTGGTAAATCACATTTTTTTCTCTCTCTGATATTACAGAGAAGCGAAGTAGCCTTGCCGTTTAAGAGGAGAGAAAAGGAAGAAGAAGAAGAAGAGATGACGATTAAACCGGCGGTTCGAATCTCCGACGGGAATCTAATCATCAAAAACCGTACGATTTTAACCGGTTTACCAGACAATGTCATCACGACATCATCATCGGAGGCTGGACCGGTCGATGGAGTCTTCGTCGGAGCGGTATTCGACAAGGAAGAGAGCAACCACATTGTACCGATCGGTACGCTACACGATTCCCGGTTCATGGCTTGTTTCCGGTTTAAGCTCTGGTGGATGGCTCAGAGAATGGGCCAACGTGGCCGTGATATTCCTTTCGAGACTCAGTTCCTATTGGTCGAGTCCAACTATGGGTCCCACCTTGAGCCTGACGGCGCAGACGGAGTCGAGAGCAACCGGAAAGTTTACACCGTTTTCTTGCCGTTAATCGAAGGGTCATTCCGTTCGTGTCTCCAAGGAAACGTTAACGATGAGGTGGAGCTCTGTTTGGAGAGCGGTGACGGCGACACTAAACGGTCGTCGTTTACTCATTCTCTGTATATTCACGCCGGCACAGATCCGTTTCAGACGATAACGGACGCTGTTCACACCGTTAAACTGCATCTGAAGAGTTTCCGTCAACGTCACGAGAAGAAGCTTCCAGGGATCGTTGACTACTTCGGTTGGTGCACTTGGGACGCGTTTTACCAAGAGGTTACTCAAGAAGGCGTCGAAGCTGGTCTTCAATCTCTCGCCGCCGGTGAAACGCCGCCGAGATTCGTCATCATCGACGACGGTTGGCAATCCGTCGACACAGACGACCCGATTGAGAACGAAGACGAGAAGAGACAGCCTCCGGTTTTCCGATTAACCGGAATCAAGGAAAACGATAAGTTCCAGAAGAAGGATGTGGGGATTAAGAACATTGTCAATGTCGCCAAGGAGAAATACGGTCTGAAATACGTTTACGTGTGGCACGCGATTACGGGTTATTGGGGCGGGGTTAGACCCGGGGAGGAATACGGGTCTTCGATGAAGTATCCGATGGTGTCAAAAGGTGTGGTTGAGAACGAGCCAACGTGGAAGACGGATGTTATGGCGGTTCATGGGTTGGGTCTGGTTAACCCCAAGAATGTGTATAGATTCTACAACGAGCTTCATAGTTACTTGGCTGCTGCTGGTGTAGACGGTGTGAAGGTTGATGTGCAGTGTATATTGGAGACTTTGGGTGGTGGATTGGGCGGTCGGGTCGAGTTAACGCGTCAGTATCATCAAGCTCTTGACTCCTCTGTTGCGAAGAACTTCCCAGACAATGGCTGCATTGCTTGTATGAGCCACAATACGGATTCTCTCTACTGGTAAAGTCTTACAACATCAACTTTCTTTTGTGTATTGATTGAATCAAATTGAAAAACTGAAACTTTTTGATGTATCGATGCAGCTCGAAGCAAGCAGCTGTGATTAGAGCATCAGATGATTTCTACCCACGCGATCCGGTGTCTCACACTATCCATATAGCCTCGGTTGCATACAACAGTGTGTTCTTGGGAGAGTTTATGCAGCCTGACTGGGATATGTTCCATTCCGTGCACCCCGCCGCAGAGTACCATGCCTCTGCTAGGGCCATCAGTGGTGGACCCCTTTATGTTAGGTGCAGATCTCTCAATATACACATTCCAATATTATATTTACTTGATCTTGGCTATTATTGATTGCAAACTTACATTGTTACATTCTTGTTGTTTTATGTTCTTGATGAGTAGTGATGCTCCTGGAAAGCACAACTTTGATCTTCTGAAAAAGCTTGTGTTGCCTGATGGATCGATCCTTCGTGCTCGATTGCCTGGTAGACCAACCCGCGATTGTTTGTTCAATGATCCTGCCCGTGATGGTGTCAGGTAAGCAAATCGGCTTATAAAGATAAAGTCTTTCAAATGTTTGATTGCTGATTTGCTAATTGTGCAATGTTTGGTTTCAGCTTGCTAAAGATATGGAACATGAACAAATACACTGGAGTTCTTGGTGTGTACAACTGTCAAGGAGCAGCTTGGAGTAGCACAGAAAGAAAAAACATCTTCCACCAGACGAAAACCGATTGCATCACTGGCTCCATTCGTGGCCGTGATGTGCATTTGATATCCGGCGCCTCTACTGATCCATCGATCTGGAATGGAGACTGTGCTGTTTACTCTCAGAGCAGAGGCGAACTCAGCGTCATGCCATACAATGTGTCTCTCCCAATCTCACTCAAAATCCGCGAGCACGAGATCTTCACCGTGAGTCCCATTAGGCATCTGGAAGCTGATGGTGTCTCTTTTGCCCCACTCGGTCTTCTAAACATGTACAATTCAGGAGGGGCTATCGAAGGACTCAGATACGAAGCGGAGAAGATGAAAGTGGTAATGGAAGTTAAAGGTTGTGGAAAATTCGGAGCTTACTCATCGGTGAAGCCTAAGAGATGCTCTGTTGAGTCAAATGAGATTGCATTCGACTACGATGCCTCCTCTGGTTTAGTCACTTTTGAGTTGGACAAGATGCCTTCAGAGGCCAAACGATTACATTTGATCAAAGTTGAGTTATGAATCTTAGCTTCTAAGAGTGATTTAAACATTGATTAAACCAATGTTGGTTATTGTTCTAGCTACATTCATTGTTGTACTGTTCACGTTTTGTTGTATAACCAATCAATATAAATTCTTCAAAAACAGAGTATATGTAGAATCACAAAGGCAACCTTAGGTTTAGCCTTCTCAACCAAACGGAGTGAAGAAGCATTCGAAGCATATCAAAGGGTTGGGACGGTCTGTTGAGAACGAAATGTCTCTGGACCTGCAAAACTCTTCTCTGCAACACCAAGTAGCGTCTCCAGGACACGCTCTTTAGTATCGTTTTGATCTCCGGGATCTTCTCAGAAGGAACATGAATGGTGAACTTACTCCAATCAAGAACGTCTGAGAAGGGCAAGGCGTAGTGATCAGAGATGATTACAGGGACGCAACCTAAGTTAATGGCTGCAACGACTCGAGGGCTAGCCACTTCGTAGCCACTAGGACAGAGACAGAACCTTGCCTTGGCCATGAGCTTGAAGTAGTCTTTGTTGTTGGTTAAGTACTCGTGGACTTGGACCTCCTCGTCTTTGTCTTTCCAATGCTGCAGCAGAATCTTGCGGATATTGCCATGTGAGCCGCCTGCGAAGAAAGCAAGGATGGGTCGGTCCTGGCCCGAAGAGCCGGATATCCGAGGTGGGCCCAGGTGGCCCCCTGGGATGTTGATCTCCGGGATTGAGACGTCTCTTTGGGGCATGAAACCTTCCGATGTGTTAGCGTTGCAGAGAACTCTTATCAGGTTTTTCATCATCTCCGGATTCGATCCCGAGACGTCTGGTGCCTGCAAGACATCTTGAACACGGTAGGGTTTAGTATCAGCAATACAAAATACAAAAAGATAAGAGAGAATGAAAGAAACACGAACCCAATCATGACAAGAAACGAAGAAATGGTCGGCTCCGAGACTTCTATTCCAATAAGGATACTTGTGAGCCACAAGATTGACGTAGTCAAGAAAAACATTGTGAAGTTGCTCTCTCGAGTAGGTCACGAGTGGCCGGTATAGGTAATGAATGACATTGGCGATGCTCACCGGGAGGAGGAAAGCGTGAGCCTCCTCTGGGTGGCTAGCCGCGAAAGGACTCGTTTCTCTCTCGATCTCGTCCACGAATTGGCCTTCGATGCCGTATATGTTGTTCATTGGACCCGTGTGTACTAAAGGTGCCTCTCCTTCTCTGTACACCCACACTTTAAACTTCTTCTCCATCTCTATTTGGCTTCTGCTCAATTTTTTTTTAATAACAAAGATGTTGTTAAATTGGGTTATATTTGTTCATAGAAAAGTAAACAAATTTAAACAAATATCTTTCTATATTTGAGAATTGAGATAACTAGTTTGCAAATAAATAAAAAACAAGACAGTATTTAAAACATATAGATAATAATTCTTATGTATATAGCGTAATTAAATTTAAATTAAATCTTTTTAAATAAAATGAATATGGAAATAGCAATTTTATTATAGCAACGAGCAACCATTTATGAATTAAAAGTCAATAAAAAAGGTGTAACTAAGGTTATAATTCGAAGATAACAGAGAGAGATGTGACTACAATTACCAAAGCATGCTTTAAGTGGGCGCTACGTTTCTTTACCCGCAGAACACTGTGCATAGTATTTCATAGATACATTGACTAACTTATTAAAAAATTTAATAAAATATATAATGAAGTTTGCGTAATTATTTAAAGAGGTATAATTTGCTTCAAGATTTCGGAGAAACTTCATTTTTGTATTTGAATATGTACCTTCGTTTGTGTGTAAATGAGAAAATAAATGTATCTACTTAAAAAAAAAGAATTATATTAGTATGAATACTTGATTAAATAGTTCAATCTCGAGTTTAACGAGATGGAGCCGAGGAAGAATTAAAATTATACCCAATCGCTTCGTTTCCCAAAGCAAAGGAGTAAATAAACAAAGAAATCGAATTTGTACGGATTTAAATAGAAAAATTTCAATTTTTGAATATTTTGGCTATGAATTATTAACAAAAAGGATTTCACCATTTATAGAGAGGAAAAAGAAACAATTTATTTGTTTAAGTTAAACATATTGTCAGTTTATACTTTTACTGTAAATGAGAACTACAAGGATAGAATAGAATAATGGGTTATTCAATGAAGATTGATACTATTCTATTTATAAGAAATATATCAGACATTTAACACTTACGAATACATCTATTTCCCTAATATTTTAAAATTTAGAAATTATATAAAAAGAGTAAAACGACAATTATATAAAAAACTGAAACTGATAAAGTAAAAAAAAAGAGGAAAATGTCATATTTTTTGCACAAAGTTAGATATACCCATTGGTTCTCTTCGTCGAAAACCTCCACTTGGAATCTTTTTTTTTTTTTTTCTGTCAATAGTTGATTTGCTTCTATACTTAATTATCATTTTATTTTGTTTTTGGTTCAAATCTTTTTCATATGTTTCCTAATATTGTATTTTTCCGGCAGAAATTTAAAATTAACAAAATGGAAATAATGAGACAAAAACAAAAAAGTGAAACGGCAAAAAGATAAGAAGAGAAACTTACTGATGAAATGCATAAGCGTTTCTGTAAACAGCTCCACGAGGAACAAAAGTTTCTTCCTTCTCCGATGCATACTTCTTCGACCTTACGGCTTCACGTATGGCCGCTCTTGATTTCGCTAAATCTTCCTCTATTATATTCCTCTTTTTTTCTTTCTTATCACAACAAATTAAATTATAAATCCACAAAGCCTAGTTGAATAAAGTCACTTAGATTGGTATAACCAAAATGAGTCCAACTCTATATTGGTTGTTTTCGTCTAAATAGCATACCTTTAATTCGAGGACTCGAAATGAATGTGAAGTTTGATGATGCGATGCTAAACTCCATGGACGGGGAGGGTGAAGGAGATGGGGCTCGAGATGTAGCATCGACGAAAGAGGAGAGGTTTGGAGAAGAAGAGTGATGTTGATGAAGGAGGAGAAGGACAAGAAGAAGAAGAAAAGCTGGTGCTAGAGAGAGTTTCATATAAATAGAATTTGCTTGTTTCATTTTTTTGTTCTAGTTTCTTGGGGGGTTAAGATGATGATGATCAATGACACATTATGGGGCATATATTTATTTGTTTAGAGAGGAAGAGAAGAGTTTTTTTTCTTTTTCTTAAAGGAAAATTAAATTAGAGAATCCAAATCAATTAAAGGCTTCCAAAATAAAACCATTTAAGGTACAAAATAAAGCGAAAAATGGAAAAAAAAAAATTATTAGGGAAGGAAGGCGAAGACTAATAGAGAGTCTAATGGAGTTAATGTTTATATTTATTGCTTTGGAAAATGCATACCAAATCTGAAAGTTAATCTTTCAAATCGTTCCGCGTTTGGCAGTGTCTATCGTTAACAGCTATCATGGCTTGTAAATTTTAAATGTGTTTGTAGCATGCTTAATGTTAAGGACGATTTTGGACCTGGTTTGGAAGAAGAAATCGAAAAACTTATATATCGGTAATCAAACCGATTCTACTGCTAGAACCGGTTTGAGGTAGGTTATTCAAATTTGGATCGGTTAAGCATCGGTTTTAAACCGACATCAGAATTTACGCTAAAGTTGACATGTTTGGTCAATTTGCCAATGTTGAAATAATTTAACAGTAACCATCCGTTTGGGTTAATTAAGAATAGTTGTTTCACGCTAAGTTTTCATTCATCAAAAGAAAAAACCTTAAGATATGACTGTTTAATATGCACCAAGTCTCACGGCAAGACCAAGCACTACAAGAATTTGGCAACATAGCTACAATTTTTTTTGTAGCTATGATGTTTTTTTTGTAGCAAATTTCAATTAGTTACAAATTTGCTACAAATATTTCACCGAAACTATAGGTTTGAAACAAATTTATGTTTTGTAGCAAATTGTAGCAAGTTGCCACAAATAGTCACCGATATTGCGTTGTAGCTATTTGAATCAAAATTGCTACAACATATTTCGTAGCAAATTTGTTACAATTTTGTTATAAATAGTTTGTGAGAAATTGATACAAATTTCCACAAAATTATTGAAGTAAAAGACTCACTACTTGCGACAAAATAATCGTGACAATTGCCACAAATGGTGTTAAATATTTCGAAGGTAATGCCCACAGTGAGTTACAATGTTTTTGTAACTAATAGCCACACAAAATTACAAATTTTTTGTAATTAATAGCCACACTTAGTTACAAAAAATATGTGACTAATCTGTGGTTTTTAAAAAAAAAAAATTGTTTTATTACATTAATATTTTGTAATATATAATAATATGAAAATATATACATATCATAAAACATACCAAATCATTACACAAATCCAAATTTCTAAATTCTAATCACATAATTTCCAAATTCTAATCACTAATTTCTAAAATTCTAAAAGCCTAACTTCTATTCCAAAAGCCTAACTTCTTTGTCATCTGTTACAAAAGTGTCCATTATATCCCCATCCCACACATAAGTTAAACTCATGAGACAACAATAGCTATTGATGAATATGGAACCAGACCTTATCATAGGGAGCCTTTTGTTTCTCGGACAAGTTCTTCCACTCTTCTCCAGTTAAATTCGCAACCTATAACCATCATTCATCAGAAACAACTTAGCTTCAAGGGTTCCAGTCATCTCCAGCCATCTTCGCAACCTTTCATTGATGCTGTGAACCCTCTTTTACTTCAAGCAACCATGCTGTGAACCCTGGTCGTTTATTCCTAACATAATAAGTAATCAAAAACTTCAGTATCTAATGTGTTTCAAAAACAGCAAACACAAGTATAAAATCTCCACAAAGACTCAAGATTGCAGGACTAAAATCACATCCAAGAGTTATATAGCTCCGTGTAAGAGCTTAAGATCTTCCAATAAGGAGGTTAAATTGACTAAGAGACATAATCTTTACCACATATCAGTTGAGATTTAATGATTCCATACTTTCCCATGATTCAGTGACGGCTCCTTTCTTCCCTTTCTCAGATTTCGTCTTCTTCTACTTCATATCTCCATCAGCTCCTTTCTCCGACTTCTTCCTCCTTTTTGTTTGCTTCCTTCTACGAAAATCCTTTATCGATTTTATTTACAGGAAAAACAGATCTCACGGAGAGTAAAAGCAAACCAAAAGACCTATATATTCCCCAAAATCAGGAAATAACAGAGAAACTTGAGCAGAGTTAAAAACCCTAACCTGGAGATTGTGAAGCTTGACATACTCCCACACTTTTTTCACGGCGGTGGCACGAGAGAGTTCGGATTCGCCAGAGAATCTAGCGAGTGGCTGCGAAACGCAAACAAGCTTAAGTATCCTTTTTCCTTCTTTATCAGCTCCGGTGTCGGTAGTTGTAGCCGAAGAAACCGAGAGAGACGAAGGAGTAACGGCAGGAAAAAGAAACGGAGAGAGACGAAGGAGAAATCGCATGAAGAATAAGAAATCCTAGATCTAAGAGACTGGTAGAGGGATCGAAGAGGAGAAATATCGAGAATGCGATCTCGATATCGCAGGGGAAGAAGAAGAAACCCTAGATCTAAGTGTGAATGAGAGAGAGATCGATTTAGCAAAGCTCCAAGTCTTGGACTTAGACTAAATTATTTTGGGCAAAATAATACTAATGTTTTGGGCCCAAATATTTTGGACAAATAATTCAATTTTTTCGGCCAATTGAACCGGGAAAATAGTTTGCCAAACCCGGGAATAAATATTTTGTACCAAACTTTTTGATTTTGTGGCTATCCCTAGCTATACGAAACCCTAAACCCTAAACATATATAATTTTCATATATAATTTTATGGCTATCCATTGAAAATTAATGAAGAATTATAATTTATATTTAATCTCATATATAATTTTCATAATTTATTAAAAAAGTATTCAAATTACATTACGGCATCGATCATACAATATTAACAAGATCACTTAGAAAAACCAGAAAAAGATTATCACGTATCATTTTTATCCACTAGACAAGAAAGAACTGGATTTGTATGTGTCTGAGGGTAAATTAGAAGAGCTTGTTGAACTTGAGGGCATAGAAGGAGGATGCTCTCTCCAGTTTTTCACTATTGTAGAATTTACTGCAGATAAACCTATTCTGCCCAAATACGATATTTTTTAATCCAACATTGTGTTGTAACCCTATAAAGTTTGAAGATTGTTAATATGTGAGAGAAAGATGATTTATGGGAACCCAAAGTTCTAAGAAAACGAGGTTTCTTGGAAAATGTGCGAAGGAAGGTGAAGCAATCTGAAAATGCGATGTCATTAGAAAAAAAAGAGTCATAAGTCACTTTGTAAATACGCTAGATATTAATTGGTAGATATTTTCGTATGCATATTGGTCTAAGTCACCATTATTACTACTTTATTGTTTACGATTCAGTTTTATAGCTATTGTCACTAATCTTATGTAACTAATTGTAACAATATAGCTACAATTTGTTTTTTTGTAACTAATGTGTAACTATTGCGACTATTTTCATTGTAGCTATTTGTCATTAGTCCAAAAAATTTCTCCAAAAAAATTTCTCGGTTTTTATAACATCATTTTCCCACAACAATTTTGTAGCAAACTGTACTTTTCGCTACATATATCTTCAAATGCGTTTGTAGCAAAATTTGCCACGACTAATTTGTTACTATTTGAAACAAATTAGCTACAATATTATTTTCGTAGTAATTGCGTAACAAATTATCCACAACTAGTTACGAATTTGCTACGCCTTATTGACTTAGTAAATTTGTCGCAAAATTGTATCGATTCGTAGCTATTTTTTGCTACAAATCGTTGTTATAACAAAATTTGTGGCTATGTTGAGCAATTCTTGTAGTGAAGACATGTAAATTTGAAAAGGAGTTTGGGTCCACGCACTATGTAAAAGTCAAGTTAAAGAGTCAAGCTTTGGCTTCTGTTTCGGCTCATCTGTTTACTAGAGGCTAGAGCTTTACGTCTAACACGGTATAACTTAGTAAACATATTACATCAAAGCTATAGGAGATCCATCCGTAGTTCCGGATACCACAAATGACAAAAACAAAACAAAAACCTTTTGGTGCAGAATCTCAAAGAAAGGAGCCAAAATACCAACCTTCTTGGAAGCATAGAGAATCAAGCAGAGTCTCATCCACCACCATCTAAGCAATGCCTCATCCAAAGACTCCAACCACACCTTGAGACCATCCAAGACATATATTCAGACACCTACCATATTTGAAGAGCGACATTCAAGGTACTCTTTTCGTTTCAGTTTATAAGATGTTTTAACCAAAATAATTATATATTTGTTTTTCTACATTTAAAATATTATTTTATATCTAGTTCAAAATAATTCAGCTAATGATAAAAAAACACTGCAAAAATATACATATGGTCACAAAAGTTAAATAAACGAAACAAATAAAAATCTCTAAAGCATCGTATAAAATGAAACGGAGAGAGAGTATAAAACTATATGGATTGTGTAAAACTAATCCAATGGAAAAGAGGCCCAAATCATGGAGTCCCGGGAGTCACAAGACACATGGATGGGCTACCTTGGAGTTAAAGACATGAGATGCACATGCCAAGATCTCATAGAGAAATAGACTTGTGAAAATCATATTCAATAAACATAGCACAAGTCTAATTTCAATTTAAAAACAAATGGCTTATTACAATTGTTTTTCACGTGATACAAACAAACTAATAATCTTTGTTTTTAATCTTCTAAAGAATTACAATATATGGTCTAACAACCAACATGGTCACGCCAATCCAAGAACAAGAGAGCAGCTGCATAGTGAGACAATGCACCCAACACAACGAACACATGGAAGATCTGATGACTATGTCCTACACGATCAAACCATCCCGGTTTAAGCCTCTCAGGTACTCTCCCTACGTAGAACCCTGTCCCCACAAGATAGAACACTGCCATGGCCAACTCATACACGAGCGTCACGTTCCTTTGCGGGTTTCCCCAGTTGACCACTAGGGCATGGACAGCTGGCACGATCCCAAAGAGCCCCATGGAGGCAAAGAGCAAAGCGCGAAAAGCTCGGTATTTGGGAGAGGAAAGCGATGGAGTGAAGAGTGTGATGATTGTGAAGATTCCCATCAAGGTGATGCCTGCGAGGTAGATGAAGTACCAACGAGGAGTGCATTGGAAGATGTAGAAGATTGGTGGGAAGAAGGAAGTGATGATCATGGCCGTGATACCGGCATAGTCTATGCGGAGGAGGAAGACGTTTAGGTCTTTGGAGTGGCAACAAAATAGATGGCAAATGCTGCTTGCAAGTAGGCAAAACATTGAGCCTCCTAAGAAGACGAAGAATGGCCATCTTGTTACATTCCCTGGACTCTTTGCATCCTACAATCATCAACATTGATACTGTGATATAAGTTTTAAGAACTACTACATTTTTATTTAGACGGTTTTATTGGATTAGAGATTTTCGTTGATTTGAAAATCCAAGCAAAATCTTGTATTGTTCAATCACTAATTTAAAAAATTCTTTCTCAAATATGGTGTTATCCGTCCTATGATTTCTAACTACTAGTTAACTTATGAAGCTATCAATCAATAATTTTGAAATACAAACTATGTATTTTAAAAAATATTTTAGTATTTCTTAGTTAAAAATACAAAGAAAACTAACCTTGAAATCTTCTAGTTAATTATATAAAAATTCATATCAAAATCAAAGTAAACTCATATGGATTTTACAAATCAATTAAGTATACATGAACATGAACCAATAAACCATCCTTAATTGTTTGAAATACAAAGAAAAATTAGATATATAGAAAAATAATAATTTGTCTCGCTCTGTGAGATTCCCAAAGATATGTTAATTAGACTTCATCTTTTCGATTCATGTCGACATTTGATATCTCGATTGATCTCTAATATATCTCAAGAGATCACAACCAAACTGCTATATATTGACAACAAAATTATATTCATATTCATATTCATTAGAAATCAATATACATTAATCAAAACCAACTAGGTAGCTCTTTCTACTTGATATACATCCACTTGACTTGACTAATTTGAAATTAAATATAGTAGTTGCATGTGGATCTCGATCGAGATTAAATTGAGATTCAGTATGAACATCCGGTTATACATAAAATATATATAGATATGGTAATTAAGAGACACTTACCACGGGGAAGAATTTATCGTGATGAATAATGTTGGCGACGGTTAGTCCCACAAATAAAATGAAACCAATCAAATGTCTGTCCAAAACAAAACAAAAAATTGATTAATTTATTAGAAATCAAAGACAAAAAACAAAATTGAAATTATTATGATGAAAAAAGTACGAACGTCCAAACGTTGAGGGACTCATTGTGGAAACTGAAGACACTGAAGAAAGCATCTCTAATGGACCAATCAGCTCTGTAATAATTCAATATATATTCATTGTCCTTCATATAGTCCGGTAGCTCCCTAAACGACATCAATCCACGTCGTTTCGTTGTTTTCTGCGATTTCTTCTTCCTCCTTCTCTTCGTGCCACCGCTGCTTTCGTCTCCATCGTGATCATCTCCAGGGACGATCTTGCTCTTGCTGTTACTGTTGCCGCACGACACCGTTTCTGGTTCGTCTTTTTGACCATTTTGGTCCATATGATCAGCTTATAATGTCGATTATTTCAGACAAGAATTCGTGATTTTGATCTAAAAATAAAATGGAAAGAGAAGAGAAGAGAAGGAGGGTGTGAGAGAAGATCTGAGATGAGATGAAATGAGAAGAAAATATATAATGAAAAAAAGATTATTATTCAAGTAACTAGTATATATTATATTAAAATGTGAATTTAATTTGATGGGGGTGTGAGAGAGAGAGAGAAATAAGGAAGATGGGAAAATGCAAGAAGACAGCTGCAACATTTAAAGACGAAACTTTAGTATGCAGGTAGAAGTTGGTGTCGTGTTTTCATCTTTTAGTTGTTAGTTAGGTTATCAATAAATTCTTCTTCCTTTTTTTTATTATTATTTTTTCTTTCCCTTTTTCGCATTTTATTTTTTTTGGTTACAGGAAAAGTGATTTTGTTTTACACTGCTTTTTGTGATACGGAAAATCTTTTGAAGACGAATTGAGTAAATTTAGGCGATTTCAAGAAAGACCGACTCTGATTTTACTACCGGCTTGTGCCTATCATATGTGAATAATGCTTTATACCCACCGGATCGGTTTGAGTTCTAGAAAATAAAATGAGATGAATAATTTAAATAGTACACTCTTTAATTTAGTAGGTTTTTTTTTTTTTTTAATAATTAGGGGTGATCCGGGTTTTTAACATCCGACTAATCCCCAAGATAAGTGTAACCGTCGAGTAGCCCATTCCATCGGGTTTTCTAATGGCCCTAAAGCGTGACATCATTTCGACTGAACAAATAGAGGTGAGTGTTCTCCGGAGTAATCGAACTCAGGTTGAAAGAGTTTACTTCTTTCCCTGAGCTTTTTTACTACTAGGCCACGACTACTTGATTATTTAGTAGACTTTATTGAACAATAAATTATGTGTGAATTAAGTTTTATGAGATTAAGGTTTACTTGACTTTAAATATATCAGGGATTTTAGAACATTTGCATATTTGAAATAACGTCAGATATATATATATATAATTTGAAATTTTATAAGAAAAAAATTAATCAAAAGATAATAGATAACAACTTAAGTTAATGTACTTATGAGATATTAGTTGATCGAGGTAACAAAAGTTTGAAAGCTCTATTAAACTTTTTAATCAAGTGGTTGACAAAAAATAATAATAATGATTATAAAAACAGACATACACCATTTTACACTTGCTTTTTAATGGAAAACCAGAAAAAGCCAAAATCATGAAACGATCCTAAACTTTCTAATGAAAATTGTTGCTAAAAGAAAAAACAATCGAGATAGTAGTGTCATTTTCAATTGGTTGCCACTACAAAAGGACTTTACCTTTTAAATGCCTCAAGAAATAATGAAACTAAAAGGTAATTAATAGTTAGATGATAGGAAAATTTTAAAAATATCACTTTTGAAATATCATTTTGCAAAAATGCATGGTTGTCTATTTTCAAAAATGTCATAAATTAATGATTTTTTAATACTTAAATTCTAAAATGTTAAATTTTTAAAAAAGTTTTGACCCTAACAAATCTTAAAACTTCAAAACTAAATCCTAATATAACATAGTTAACCCAAATATAAATGATATTTTGAATAAATGATATAATATTAGTGGCATTTTTGAAAAGATGGTATTTTTGAAAAGTGACATTTCAAAAATGGCATTTCTCACAAAATTTCTAGATGACTTAACTTTAGATAAAAATTAGGTATGTAATCATAATTTAATTTAATTTTTTTATAAACATAATTTAAATTTATTTAGAAAATAAAAGGGTTCTTCAAAATGGACGAAAATATCTTCACGAGGAGTTATATACTTTTGCAACATGTAATGTAATATACTATATTGTGTATATGCTATTTATATAGCTATCAACGTCTCAGTGTGTCGTGCTTTTTCTTACATACAAAACTACAAAAAAAAAAAAAAAAATGTTTAATTTTTGGTAGATGTGTATATACACATAATTTCTGTGTCAGCCGTTCGACGCAAACACTGATTTTCTGACATCAGTCAGACGTTGTTGTCAATCCCGTGACTACCATGTATAAAATGAAGCATTTGTCTCCGAGCCCACTTAATTCTAATTACATTTAAGGGTTCCAAAATTTAACAAACTAATCTTAGTATAATGTTTAGAAAATATTGCTTATTTAGATATTCACCTCAATTTAAAACCGAATTTATTTTTTCTTTAGTCAATTTTATTAATCTTTTATCCAAACTATTAACAATTCTAACCTTTTTAAAGAGCGTCATCGCCGATTCAAAATTGTGTTATGTTTCTGTCACCACTTTGATTTTCATCCGCAAGAATTATTTTCTCTGATTGATTACTTTTTTGTTAATTTTTTAAAGATTATCTATTATTATTTATGGTTTTCAATATTTTATATCGTTTAAAACTAAATTATAACTATCACTAAAAAATTATATATACGAGGTCTTATTTTTAAAGCTCGTCTCAAGTCTCAATAAGCCTTGGCACGGTACTGGGACTTTGTTGTATTATGTAACACGTAATTTTTATGTATGTTATAACTAACATATGTTTTTTTTATATATAAATCACATTCATAAGTAAAAGTAATTGTTGTTTTTTTTTTCGTGAGAAAATAAGTAAAAGTAATATATGCTATATCGTTTTTGATAAAGTCTCAACAATATATTGTTCGTCCAAGAGCCTATGAAATAAAAGATTATAAAATGATAATAAGGTTTTACACCGTATAATTTTTTCAAACTGTGAAAAAAAACTGTTCCCTTCAGGTTTTCAAAGATTATTTGTTGTTTTTGCCAATTACGACTCATAATTTGATCATCTATCGTGTATAATTTAAAATTAAAGTAGATAATGGCCATTGTTGAATGTAGCTTTCGGTCTTTTAAAGATTTGTGCTGGCTAAGCCTTTATGGGAAACACATTAGCAAGGAACGGCTAATCCTCCATCCAAGTTTCCCAAAAGAGGTCACTCAAAAAACACCCCAAGAAATCCGAATCTACGTGTCCCAAGTTCTTGGAAAAATGCATTATAAATAGTAATGAGAATTCACGACTTGTCTTTGTTAAATGTGGTTGAGAAGAAAATGACATAAGCTTTTAAAGACTACTAGCTTAACAAATTCTATAAGCTTTTAATTTAGAATAACAGCCATGTGTTTGTCTTAATTAAACCCTAAATATATAAACCCAGAGGTAGATCAACTGGTGTACCATTTGACTACTCTAAGTAAAAGATTCGAAAAGATCCCGAATTAAAAAATATGGACTTATGCCGAACTTCTAGGTTATTAAAAAAAAATTAAAGCCCTAAATACCGGAATTTTCCCTTTTCTTTTTATTATTACAGTATACTTTGCATGAAATTAAGTAAAATCCGGTGGGTGTCGAAAAGACAACCATAATTAGGGTTCGGTATTTCCGGCAGCTTTATGTACGACGAAGTAATAAATAAAACAAACCAAACCATGTGGTCTGTTAAAGAGATAGTTCGCATTTGGTACCAACCATTGATGACTGGAGCTATGTTCGTCTTCTTTTTGTGGGGTTTCATCAGTCCTTGAGAAGCTCTAGCTTCTTCAGGGCATCACGAATATCCGAATCTACCGGTGCGTGAACCACGTTGTTGCTCTCAAAGGAGATCACGTCGGTGAGAGGATAGCTCCGGTTATTGTGCAAGGCGTTGCCCGCGCTGCAAGACACCCCCTTTAGAACCACGCTCTTGTGAAGCCCTCCGAGCAATCCTTCGTAATCAGTGTCACCTGATTCGCCTACGAAAACCGCCATTTTCGCCAAGTCGATGCCCCATCGGACGAACAAATACCTGGTTCACCATAACCATAACCGCCGTAAGGCCAATGCTTTGAAATGGAAACCATAATTATTTGTACCATAACAGTTGTTACCTTAGGGCTTGTATGCGAGAAGCCAGCACCGGTATTACGTTTATTCGAGTGCCATTCTGACTATAAACGACATGACAACGCAAAGCCTGGATTCTCAGCAGCTTCCGGAGCTCTCTTACTGGAGGTACCTGGGAATAAAAAACAAAAACAAATGACTTTAAACGGAGAGCTAAGAAGATTTGAGAAGACGTTCTTAACGATAGTGCGCCTGGTTTAAATTTACCGCTGCAGGCTTCTTGACTGTAAAGGTGTAGCAGTAGTCGGTTGAAAGATGTTCAGCAAGAGTGACTATCTGCCCGTCATTGTCAGATCTTTTATCGTTAACTGAAGATGCCCAACGGATCAAAGTTTTCCTCAGCCCTTCACCACCCCAGCGATATTCTACGTGGGAGTGGTAGTAAAAGTCAACAACAAAAGGACCATCCTCGGAGTTGGAGTTGAGAGATGTGTAGTAGAGATCGCTCCCGCTGTTGCATATGAAAGCGTCGAAATCATGAGGGTTTAAGTCCCCTGACACCAAGAAAGATTGTATCTCAGAGATTGTCAGAGATGTTGACAATATGAACCCGACAGATCCTTCGGCTCTTTCCTTTTCAACCGCCTCTAGAATCCTTCTTGTATCCTCTAGTGTGTCTTTTTCCCCATCAAAATCAAGAGCAATAACAACAATAAACTTCCTTCTCCGCAACGCCGGGAATTTTCCAGAGTTAGCCTCTGACCTCTCCAGTGATCCCATTTTGCGGCTATCTTTGCCTTTAGACCAATTTAGGACGGCAGCTTCGATTTTGCTCTTCCTGTCCATGGAGCTCCCATCTTGATTCATGGAATTGTCGTTCCCACTTCCGTCAAATGAAAACCTTAAGTTCAAGGATATATCCTGTATATCTCTCAAAGAATCACTGGGTGACTCAGGTTCTGAATTATCACCGCCATCATCACTTTGCCATTGCGGATGTCTTGGTTTGAAGCTGGTTATGCGAGATAGATAAGTTTTGCAATGCTCTGGCCAAGAGAACTGGTGAATGTTCTTCAACCCGTTTTGCCGACACTTTGCCCATAGGTGCTTATCAGCAACAAGCTTAAGTAGAGCTTCAGAAATAGATTGCTGATCATGGGGATCCACAAGAAGGCCATTGTCCAGGACCTGAAAGAAAGTCACCAAGGTACATTTTAAAACAAACAAGCAGGTACGTAGTAGTCTCGGGATATAAATGTTTTATCGTAAAAGTATATACCCGGTGTATATCTACAGGACCACCATTTTTTGTAGCAACCATTGGCAAACCATGGGCTGCAGCCTAGACGGAAATATACACATTTTACTAAGATGACAAGAATGAGTCATGAAACACACATTTGGCGACAATAAGAGGAAAAAATACCTCAATTAGAGTAAGTCCAAATGGTTCAATGATAGCTGGATTGATGAAAACACCCTGCAAAAAATCCATGCACAATAATAAATCTACTAAAGAGAAGAATGGACAGAAGCATCCTGAGTTGTCTGTGAACTGTGAGACATAATCTGCCAACAGTACCTTAGACTTTGCAGCTAGGCGATATATGTCGGGAACATCTGACTGTTTGTGATGTTTAGGGTACGCAACTTGACCGTAGAGATCATACTTGTCAATTAGCTTCAGAACAGAAAGGAGAACAGAAGAACTCGTGCTCGACATCTCATCAATCCCGTCACGGTTACCCATAATAAGTGCCTGCAAACCAGAAATATGGAAGATAAGGAAAACAAAACGGTGATCAAAACAGAAACATAAAACGAACAACCAAAGTTTTAGAGAAATGACTTTACAAAAGTCCCTATATGTGACATTTTCATACCAGGTTAGCAAGCTCTCTCAGTGGACGACATTCTCCAAATGCCTTCACTAACGTCGTGATATTCTTTTTTGGGTCGGGCCTCGCAAGGGCAAGTATCATAGGCTTTCGGGAATTTGAAAAGAAACGCATTATCTGCATCGCATAGAGAATTTGAAAGTTGAGTAAACTGCTCGACAGAAAGATGATGCAAAAATATTTCACACAATAATTAATCTTATATAGTTTTATATTTCTTTTTTCTCATGAGAAGCTAATAAATGTGATGTAGACGCTATTTTCAAGCAAGAACCTCAGCCCATATGGGTGGATCTCGAGAAGTTGGATGTTCCTCATTCCCATCTGCATCTTCAATATCACCATCATGTGGGACAATATGATTGAACTCCATCCCAGGTGGAATTTTCTGAAGAGAAAATAAATAAACAGAAAACATTCTTATGATACTACAGAAGAGTCGGAAGACTACAGGTAAACATTCTAACAAGGCAAAGAAAAACCATTCTCCCACCTGAGACATCTTTTTGTCAACATTCGGATGCAGTACAAACATTAAAACTGACATTTATAAATAATAATGAAGATCTCGATAAGCATGATTCTTTTACAAAAAAATAGAGTAACCAATGATCTACTGTGTTAAAACTTAGAAGACATGTGCACAGTTTGCTGCAGCTAATCACAACCATCTGCCAGTAGGTTGTCACCTACCAATCCTCTCCTAATTGTTAGCACTAAAATCTCAACTTTGAAAACCGTAAATTTCAGTATGTGTTAACCATGTCAATGGTCAAGGATCAAGAAAATAGGGTCTAAGCTACTTACAACCATGCGAGGCATGAACCGTCCATAGCAGCTCACATTCCGCTTGATCCTCGCTCGCAATTTGCGCTCCAATATGGGGTCAAAGCCATCATACAATCTCCATTGCTCATCTATCTCCTGCCGTGTGCTAGTTATTACCATTTCAGAAACATCAAGAGATAATTCCTCGCCCTCTATTCGACGCATAATCTTGTAAGTTGAATTTATTTCTTCTTTTGAAAGGCGGCCTTGTTTCAAAAGCTGCTCCAATTTATCTCTACCAAGTGAGTGGCCAGTAAGAACCATAGGCACATTTAGTGCACCTGACAGCAAAGCAGCGGCATCACCAGCATCGGCATAGTGTCCATGGATAGCAGAAGGCCAAATAGGCTTCCCACCACCAACTTGTTCACCGAGAACATTGGACATTTGCATAATGTGGTTCATAGCACCATCAACAAATTCAGCAATGTGAGGCCATAGAAGTTCTTTTGGAATATACTTTTCCTTTGGACCAAATGGTATCCTCACAATATAAGCACCGCTACTCTCCCCCATCTCATCCGAGAGATCTTCAGAATTTCTAGGAGTCAGCATTTCCGTCGGTTCGCCATAACTCCAGTCAACATCTGGTGAAGACACTTGTCTGGTAAGCAAGTCGACCCTATAAACTCCTGGCATTGATCCCAAAGCCCGTGCAAGTTCCACAACATATTTAACCTGTAACGTAAGAAGCAGAGTGAGGAGGACTAGCCTACCCTTGTACCACATTACAATCACTCATATTGTCCATATCATTACCTGGCCACCGGTATCAGAATCGCGGCCGAGCTCCATGTTTTCACCACGTATGAGACCATGAAGACTGCATGCATACTGAATGTTAAACAACTATCATATTCCATCACAAACCTTACAAATTCTCAATTGGCAGATCATTGCAACATGTATGTTTACTCAGACATATTATATGCTAAATCAGGTCCTTCGAGGTGAGCCTAACTATACCTTGATTTCACCAAGTAAAAAAGTACATAGGAAAAACAAAGGCCTAGAGAGCAGAGTTTGAGCACATACCTTATCAAAACAAGATACAGCTTATTCCCCTTCTGTTGGTTTGCCCATATCTCCATGGACTCAGCAGAATTTATTCTCGGCAACCTGGCTTTGGTGCCATGAGTTGATACATCACTGACGATATCTCCTTTCTCTCCCTCTGAAAACTCCTCGGACATATCAGCTGTTGCTTCCCTGCGACCTCTCTCACGCTCAAGCCGGCGCTTAGCCAGCCTCTGTGCTTCTTTTTCCTCATGCTGCACAAACATAAGAATGGGCAGACAGAACATGAGCTCTCAATACTTTTTCCGATGTCAATGTCCCAACAGTAAAAATTCTAACCTATCCTGTGGGGAAATCTCATAAGCACAAAGAACCACATCAAGTTCATAGCTATTTCAATAATTCAACCATCCAAGGTTGCAAAATCACATGTTAGGGGTCAGCTATTCTCCAGCTCCCAAAGGCAGGACAGGAAAGCTACTAAAAGTTAGCAAGATCAAGTTTAAAGACTAGTCCACGCATGATATACCTTTAGAAACACAATACCTTACGTTATGTAACAATTTTTTCTCCCTTCCCTTTTCTTATTTTTCTTCTTACGTTAAATATACTTTTATCCCCTTTTAAAAAAAGAGAATGCAAAATGCAAACAGGAGCACTTCGAAAAGGTTCAAACTTGAGGACACCAAAATTAAAAAATTGACTTCAGAGTCAAAAATTTAGATCAAAGTCAAGCTTTAGTCGTGATGATGCTAAGGGGAAAAAGAAGAGAATTTGAATAGAACAATCTGTTAAATTTGCAAAAAAGCGAAGTAGAGAAAAAAGTAACCTGCTTCTTTTGACGAGCAAGATTCCAGATCCTCCAGCACATATTCTCCAATCTTGTGTTCCTCTCCTGAGGACTCCTCGTAGCGACGGCCTAAAAAGAAACCCATCAAATCACACTCATCATCACATCGATGGATCACACATCGCATAAACCCACACACAAAAAAACACACCTTGACCCATGATCTATGAAGATCAGTCTCATCGAATCCAGTGATGACTTCCTCAACGAAGTAACGGCTAGGAGTGAATCGACCTCTCTCTCTGAGAAGAAGCGATGGTCGAGCATCGTCGAGCGGCTGACCGACGTCGAGAATCGCTTCCAAGTAACTGTTAACCCAATCGTTCCCGGCCATCTGGGAAGATCGATTCGAAGAATATTCCTCACTCTCCGAATTGATGCTTTATGTGTGATGGGAGTGGAGTTGGGGTTATCTCGTACCTTTGGGTTTGCTTTTGATCGATAGACGACAAATATTCATGCTGGAGTGTGGGGTTAGTGACGAACGCACAGGTCAGGACACGCATCCGTTTTCGAACGGCTCAAAACTCTGCCTTTTTTAAAAAATATTTTATTACAGATTTTTAATAGGGAAAGAAAACTGTCAATGAAAATATCTTTCTTAAAAATAAGAGATGGGTAAATTGATTTTTGAAGAATTTAACCCTTTTAATATTCTTCTATTATTAATTTATGTTTTTTAATAAATCCATGTGTTATCAGTTTAATGGCCTTTTTCATTCATAATCACTTTTTATTTAAAATTTTTACATATCACTGATTTTGTAATACAACTAATTTTGTCCTCCATTTATAAAATTCTCTATAAATCCAATGAGTGAACTGTCATTACTTTGTTCCAGTTGTCTAAGTAATTTATCTTCCTGGTTGATAGAAAATGTGTATACAGAGCTTACAATGGAAATACTAATCTCTAAAGCCCTAAAGCGAATCGACATAACTTGACAATATATTTAAACAATTGGTGTTTGATCACACTCAGCAGTGATATTATAAATTTAAATGAAGCAAAAAAATCCGAGACAAAACGATTGTACCATAATAACTGATGTGAGTTTAAGAAATACCATCATAACAAGCTAATCCAAAAACACAGGTTCTCAAGACAAAAGAAACAGAAAACTCAAAACATGTTTGAAGATAACAAACGACTTCAGGTAAAGAACAACAAACTCTAAGCAGCACCCTTTCCCTTCTTCTTCTGGATCTTCTTCATGTAGAACTCTAACTCTTTACCTTCCAATATGTATCTGTTGCACAAAATTCACAAATGTCTTAAGAAGAGAATTTCAAACAAAACAAAATATAGATCAAGGCAGTAGAGGAATATACCCATCAGCACGTCCGCACTGGCCAGGCCTTGATGAGATACAAGCCAACAAACGACCGCTTGCAAATTGGTCCTCGATGTGTGAATCGAGATTGCGACCCTCTTGACGGTTATCAATCTTTCTCAGGAGATGGTTACTCTTCTTGGTCTCCTCAGCAACAGCCGGAGCTGCTTCTTCAGCTTCCTATAGTAAACAAAAAAAATAGCATCATGAGTTACATTGTTTAACTACTTTGGTTAAGGAGAAAGACAATATATATGAGAAGTAGAATGGTCTTACCTCTCCTTCCTTCTTGGTGGCGGAAGGAGCATTCTTCTTCTTGCGGCCAACCTCAACACCGTAGTGCTGGAGATACCATTGCTTGAATGGAGCAGCATCCACCTGAACAATGGCACTCTTAACAAGTGTTTTAGTACGCACAAGTTCATTGTTGGAGGCGTTGTAGACCACATCAAGGACTCTGGTCTTGCGGGTAACTGCTTCACTTCCCCAAGAGTAGTTACCGGTATCAAGCCTCAACGCACGCCACTTGACATTTCCTCCACGAACCCTGATTCTTCTGACCGTCTTGTTGCTTGACAACTTGGTGTTGGCAGGCTGCCTTCCCATCTCATACCTTCATAAACCAAAACACAAAACTCAACAAACCACAAGCATACAACCAAAAATCAACAATATCATGGATCATCACCACCATAATTGTGAGAAACTAAATAGACCAAATTAATCAAACAAACCATTATCAGAGAAACACAACAACAACACTATTGTTTCAGCAATTAAATGATAGCTTACGATGAATCTCATACTAAGATCTCGAGAAATGATCGATATGAGTTTAGGTGTTAGAGCAGACAATAAGAAAACGAATCTATAAAGGCAAACCCTAGGATGTTTTCGACTTCCTCGTTCAACAGTTTCTTAAGCGTTGGTAAACAAAGCTTCACAAACCCTAACATAACACACAGGAAATAAATCGAAAGAGATCTGAAAATGAAAAAAAAACAAAACAAAACTTACTTTCGCTTCTTCCTCCATTGCTTCTGCTTGCCTCCAGTGGCACGCCTCTTGTGGATGGAGTCACGAGAAATACCTAAGAAAAAACAGGTTACACATAAGATTGTAGCATCGAGACATTGAATACCATACACAGAAAAGAAGAAGAGAGATCAATCGGATGGAGAAATCGAGAAGAGAGAGCGTTCGTACCCATGGTTGCCTCTTAGGTTTTCTCCTTCGAAGTTTTAGCTGCGCAGGCTTTCAGATTTGGAGACGAAGAGCTAGTTAAAAGGGTCTGTATAAAACCCTAGTTGCCTCCCCCCTTTATAAGGCCTCTTAACACCTGGCCCATCTAATTACTTGGGCCTGTCATCATAATACAACACCCAATTTTCTGATTTGTTAAAATGTTTCTTAAATTTTCTATGGGTCACCTCTTACTATCTGGCCCATCTTATTCTCTCTTTTCTCGTAAAACCTACTATTTATCGGATAGAAGTCAGTCACAGAACAAAATATAAAGACTTTATAAAAATGTATATTAAATCTGTATTTTTTTGACTGCCAAATTATTCTAAACATGGTTTTTTGTTTAAAGCAAAATTTATATGGGAAATTAGGTAGAATAACTATCAAAAATTTATTAATTAAGTGGATAATCAAAAAAAAAGTTGACCAAGATATTTTTTATATTTGTGTATACATTACAAAAACTGTCCCTATGAGGCACACACGAACTTTTTTTTTTTTTGTTTTATTTATTTATTTATTTATTTTTTTTGTTTTGTATCCCATTGCTTTTTACTTGCTTAGTAGTTTTGAAAAAATATTTATTATGTTTCGTAATAGTACTGAAAAAAATATAGATTTTTCTGTATATATTGCGTTTTAAATTTGTCAAAACGAACAACAATTACTCGAAACAAATATGTAACTAAGTGAAAAATAAATTTGTCTATGTAAAATTGTCTATTCTATTCTATATGTAGTCTATTCTATTCTATAACGCAATTAAGAAAATACATCATTTTCGGGTTTAGAGTTTATTTATAAAGTGTAAAAATTAAATTTTTGTGTTAGGGTTTAGCATTTTGAGTTTAGTATTTTTGATTTAAAGCTTAGTTATGGTGAACTAAACAAAATAATATTCGCGTCTATTCTAGTATATATGTAGTATATTCTATTATATATATATATATAGTACAATATGTTCTTAACTACAAACACTATTCATCATTTTCAAAAATACGATCCATTTGTTAAAAAATTCAAGATAGATTTAGAAGAAAAAAAATGTGTTTTTTAAGTATGATTATGAAATTTAACCAATATATAATAAAAGATTAAATTAATAAATAATAATGAAATGGGATAAAAAAATTAAAACAATAACTAATAAAAAAAAATCAAACAATTTTTTTTCTCTCTCTTGCGTGTGTACAGAAGGGCATAATGCTCCACTTTTTCTGTCTTTGGTTAGAACTTGACACTTGTTGGGGAACTAAAACTAAAGTATTACCACCAAAGTCCAAACAATGGTGTGCAATGACGTACACAGAATAATCAGAGGTCCATGCGACGGCTATGAGAAACAAATGACTAAAATCTTGCATCATATTTGTGAGCCAAAGTCTGTTCTAACGACCACATAAACATGACACCAGACCAAGACGACAAAAGAGTATATAACATAGAACAATGGAAGCAGATGTGTATGCAATTCTTGTTCGTCTTCCAATCATCTCTTCTTGTACATCAGTTATCTATTCATATGTCCAAAAGTAAATTTTTCTTTACCTAATTTAGAGGGAAACCAGGGGAAAAAGAAAACTCACAACTCTTCTTCATTTTCATTTGTCATTTCACTCGCAACTTTCTTCCGCCGTAGTAAAGCCTTGAAAATCGTAAACGCTGAGATCAATGCGATCTCCCAGTGCTCAGAGATGTTGACTTTCACGTTTATCTTCCCCATTTTCCTATTGTTCATGTTTATGTTGACGTCTATGTTTGTGTCCCTGGTTGGTCTAAGCTGAGTCTGTAAACCCCAGTTCAAGACTAGCTCTTGGTTGAAAGACAGAGCTGTCATTGTCACACCGATTTGCTCGTTTCTGACCGGGTAATCTCTCCCTCTGATACAAGCTTCAAAGGTCCCTCCGTGTGCTGTTTGCCCTGAACCCTTCATCTGACCTGCATTCACCGTTAACTTCACCCTCTTCCCAACCAATAAGGAATCCTCAAGCTTTCCGCCCAAGTAGTACTTCCCGCCAAAAGATGTCAAAGCAACTCCTAGATCGGTTGTGTTGTGCTTAAAAGTTTTAAGCTTTGTGCCGCCTTGAAACGAGTACACCAGATCTTCTCCTGATGATTGAAGGTCAACAGCTACAGAGAATGTCTGTTCTCTAGAGTCTGTGGTATAAGCTGCATTAGTCTCCGACTGGATAGTGAAACGTTGCTTGTCTCTGCTCACCTGTCCTGTAGCTGAAGTAAATAGATTCCTTTTTATTTTTGCAGCTGTCTCAATATTTATTCCATCAAATCCCACATCGCGATCCCAACCTTGGGGATCATAGACAGGTCTCACGAGCCACTGGTCACTTGTCGCAATGCATCGGTATCTGTGCGCCGGAAAATCAGAATCAAAACTGTCTGGACCTGCCATGTCAGGCAGTGGAACAGCTGCTTGCTCGCTGTGTTCGGTGTCCTTGTTGAGATTTTCCTCTTCAATTAGCTTTTCATCCCGTCGTCTTCGACATTCTTCCTTCAATTGTTTCTTCAGATAAAGGGTTTCCCTGTAATCAAGCTCATCGAGATACTCTTTCTTCTGAGACTTTGTCAGCTTCTCAAATCGAGATTTACCAAGGATCCGGATTGCAGGCAACTGGTCATATTCATCTTCCTCCTCTAAGTCCGAATTCAGAAGCTCGTCTATCTCTTTCTCTGCTTCATCTGCACCTGATGATAAGCGACGGCGCAGAAAAACTGAAAGAAGATGAGGAAGGGAAGCTGCTCGGGTACTACTTGGCTGTCCCAGGCCAATGCTGTCACGAAACCTCAGTAGAGATTGAACATCGCCAATAACTTTGGTACAGACGCATAAAAACATAAACTGAGGCTTCCATACAAGTCCGTTTGGAAGAACAAACTCACCCGCAGGATTCTTTTTACAGCTTGGATGATTCTCAACTAACAGCACAGGGTTTTCTAGTTTCGTATTAGACACAGCCTGATGTATATAGTGCTGAACCACATCCATTCGCTGGCCCACATATGACTCGTAGTTCATAGATTGTCCATTACGTCCTTCTGAAGCAGTTGAAGAATGTGTCATTACAAGTATCGTGTTTAACCATATGGCTGCACCCAAGATTTCAGTTATAAGCTTCAGGAGGGGGAAATCACTATATCGCATGTCGATCATATCAAGGCGGTCCAAGTAAAGAACTACATCAGGTGGACGCTTCTTAACGTATCTCTTGATAGAGAGCAGAATCTTTCGATTTTTTCTTGTGCTAGAAGATGACAGTGGGTGAAAACCAGGGGTATCAATAAAGGTTACTTTAACTCCACTAACAGTTCCCTTAACCTCTTCTATGTGATCTGTGGCTGGTCGGAAAGCATCAGTTTCACTTTTGGACTGACCAAAAATAGAGTTTATGGTTGCGCTCTTGCCGACACCTGTTTTCCCCAGGACAAGGATTCGAAGTGAGAAATCCAGTTCCGGTATGCCAGATGATTCTTGTTCCCTCGCTAGAGCTTTGGCCCTATCTTGCCTAAGTTTTACTGTTTTCAGTTCTGATTCCTCAGCTCGTATCAGCATTGCAAGATGTACCCGATACAAAACCTTGGAGACTAGAATATTATTCTGCGACTGCCCAAACCTCTGAACAAGGCGTAAAAACTGTACTTGGAGGTCACCAATCTTTGCTAGTGGATTATGTTTCTTTTCGTTAAGATCAAAACTTGACTGGTACAAGCTTTCAAGTGGATCTTGTTGCTGAGAGAGAGGAGGCTGAATTTCTATATCCCCACTGGTTGAACATGGTGTTTCCGAGCGTGTCACTGGTTCAGGTAAAGCAGGTGCTTGAGCTAAAAATAAAATTGAAACGTATCAGTCAAAGAAAACATAAAAACAGCAAGAAGAAAAACTTTTGAGAAGGATCAAACAATCAACCTGGATCATCTCAGCAATTGGCTAAAGTATCAGAAAGCAAAGTCCAATTCAATTTTTAAAAAGCAATGAACATAGCAACGAAATCTTCTGACACAATTCAGACCATATTAAAGTAGACCACATGAAGTGCCCTTTTGATATTACAAGAAAAAACAGTGAATGGCATAGAGAAGATATGGTCATAGAATACAAGAAGAGGTTAAGTAGATCAGTTTTAAGAGGTAATCAATCCACACCCATCCCACAATGTTGTTCTCATTGTAAGATATAAACGCATCACTCATCATTCAGGAGACTAATAGAGGATAGAGGAAGGAAGAGAGATATCATACACTGGTTATCCTGTTCTTCAGGCTCACGGAAAAAAGGGTCACTACCCAAAAGTGGTCTAGATGACGCCATTGAGTTGGATAATGCAAAAAACCAGTCTTTGAAGCCTTTCATTCTACCTGCTCAACAGAAACACAACAAGAAGATGCTTTTAAGGGAAATGTAGATTATGTCTCAGCCATAAGTAGCAATCTTGTTCACTTGGTAAAGAACAAAGAAGTCGAAGCAGAGCGAGCTAAGATGATATGCAGGAACTGCAAAGGGTAACACAGTTACATACAGACATGTTTTATTTAAACTTGTGTAAGGCAAAAAATGGCAACGCCTTCATCTAAATGAGTTGACAAGGGAACCCAATTTCCTAAATTCCATGAATCCATGTTCTATTCTGTAAGTGAGTTGAAGCTAACTTGGGTCAACAAGAATCAGACCAAAATCGAGATTGTAAGGCCCAAGAAATTTCCAACGGATAAGAAGAACACGATATACACCGTCGTGGGAGAAGTAAGAAAAAACACAAATTGTGAAATCCCAGAAAATTCGAGGAGAAAAGAAGGTTGAATTGAAGAACACGGACCTGAGATATTGGAATCCCAGATTGAAATTTCAGAAACTGAGAGCTTGTGTTGGTGAGAGTGTTGGCATAGAGAAGACGAGAGAGAGAGAGAGAGAGGATCGAGGTAAGACAAAGGGTAGGTTTAGGAAATTAGGATAACAAAGAAGAAGAAGATACCCATTTTGTTTTCTTGTTATGTCGCAAGACTCGAGAGCAACCCAAACCGCAGAGTTTTTTTTTTATTTAAATTTTATAAGAAAATACACAGATTTTTTTTTTGGAATTTAAAAAAATGCTATTTTTTGTATGTCAATTTTCAAAAATGCTATCATGAATTATCTATTTTAAAAAATGTCATAAAAAAAATTAAATCCTAAACCCCAAAATCCCAAAATCCTAAACAGGTTTTGACTTCTAACAGACCCTAAATCCTAAAAACTAAACTCTAACATAAAATAGTTAACCCAAACATAAATGATATTTTGAATAAATAATATAATTTTAGTGGTATTTTTGAATTTTTTTTAAAAAGATAATAGTTTTAAAAAGTGACATTTTTTTTTTGACATTTTTCAAAATTTCTCATTTTTAAAATTTTTTTAAAATAATATACGAGCTCATCTTTACATTATTAATTATTTCCATCGTCTTTTTAATAAAAAGTAATATACATGTCTGTTATAAGTTATAACAAACAAATATATATATATATATATATATATGTTTATACAATACAAATTTTTCAAAACAATTTTTATAAGAAAATAAAAAAAATCTGAACTGTGAAAATTATTAGACTGATTGATAAAAAAAATCATAAAATTATTATTTTGTATATATTTTTTTATGCAAAACTGAATAACTAGAGGTAAAATATAAGAATGACATACATCAAATTATATAATTTATAGAAATTTTATCTAATGACCAAACAATTGGTTGATATAAATATTATTAACATACATCAACCTAGTCTCTGACAATCCAACCATGATTGTGCTTTGGGGGTTTTATTCCTAAACTAGAGGATTTCATTCAAAACTCCAATATTATGAGTTTGGTTTGTGCTTCTTAGGCCAGTTGATCCATAAGTAGAAACTGATTAGAGATTTCGGTGGAATGAGAAAAACTTCTAGGCCACATATGTATGTAGGTCATGAGCTTCTCTTCCATATGATATTACAAAACTTAGGATCAATGTTGTGCTTTTGCTCTGTGTTATTCAGGAGAGAACACTACCAGCTCTGATGGCTGCTTATAGGAAGTAGGTGAACATGAAAGACAAGTCAATTGATCTATGTCTGATACTATACTACCTTAGTTAGGACAGTTTGAGCTTGCTTATGACTGCCTTGAGAAATCTAGAATCTTGATCAGTCAAGAAAGAAGGAATAAGAGCTGTGTTGTGTGAACACGTAAATCGAAGAAAATATGATCGCTTCTGTGAGTATTAGGCTGTGTGGTTGATACATACATTTGATATACGTCTAGCGAGCAAGGCCATATGCGAAAAAAGAGTACCCTTGACGATTGGAAACTCAAAGGTGAGAGAAATTTCACCTCCCAACCATATGTGTGACATCTTCATCGTCAGCTCCAACAGATCTGTTTTTTTTTCAGAACGGGCAAGGAAATTTTGCAACCGTTGTTGAATAATTTGTTTCATGATGCTGTTTCAAACATACTTGCTGGTAGCTTATATGTTAAATTAACAAATATTTGTGGCCTGGAGTTAGTTTTGTCCATGCATTAACACTTGTTAGATAACAGTTCTATTTTTAGCAAGATTTGGTTCTCCTCCCAAAGTGGAAGGGATTTAGTTTTTTTTTTTTTTTTTTTAATATTTACTTCTCTAACACCTCTTTTAAGTCTTTGCAAATCTCATATTGGCTCTACTACTCAAATTCCTCTGTGTTCCTGGTAATTAGATGTTTCATTTTTGTTTTTGTCTCCAAGAACCATCGAGTGTATTAGCTGATCTCTCCTTTAAAATTGCAGAATGAGGTAATGTAAACTTCTTGATTCAATCGGAAATGAAGTAGCAATGATCTCGAATATGAGGGAAACTATGGAGACAAACGAAGTAAGGGAAGGGCCTATAGCTATTGCAATTGACAGAGATAAAACAAGCTGCCATGCTCTTAAATGGGCTGTGGAACATTATATACCCCGAGGCGGAACAGTAAAGCTCATTCATGTCATCCAAAGGTCTACACCTAATGCAAATGGTCCTTCTACAGATGATGAATCGTCTGAAAGACAAAACAGTGATAAACGAAGCACTCAGTTTCTTCCGATGCGCTGTCTTTGTATGCGAAGAAATGTAAGTATGAGGTCTGTTTTCTTTCTTTCTTTCTTCCTGTTTTTTGTTGGTTACCAGTCTTTGTGTCTCTTTGATTAATGTCTATTGTTGTACCGCTTTTCGTTTGATGTTTCAGATACAAAGCGAAGTAGTTTTGCTCGAAGATCAGGATGTGGCGAAAGCATTGATCGAATACATTAGCCAGAATTGTATTTCTACATTCTTGCTAGGCGCCTCGTTGAAGAAGAGCATTACCAGGTCACAAGCTTATTTTCTATTCCATTTAATTTGTATTGGTAATTCACTCGTTACCATGAAACTTGACATCATAAACACAAGAATCTTGTACTGAAAATTCTCCAAAATGGTTTTGGATGATTCTTGATTTGAAAGGCTATTCAAGGTTGATGACATTCCAAGTAATGTGATGAGATGGGCTCCAGATTTCTGCACTGTCTTAGTCATATCAAAAGGAAGACTATCAAGTGTACGGTCAGCCACTCGTCCTTTACCCCAAGCTGTGCCATCTTCTTCAGGGACTGCACCATTGTCACCACGCAGCAACACTATTAACGATGAGCCTCCCTCTGAGATGTAATCTACTCTAATCCTTCTTGTCTTTTAATCCCCTGAGGTTAAACTTCTTGGCTCTCTTGGATTTGGACAGGTCATTGTCAAGGGAAGACGACGTTCTCTTTGAGGAGTTTTCATCCCTTGATCCAGATACTAGTGTGAATATTAGTGGCAGGATCAGTACAGACAGTTCGGTTCTCTCCTTCTATGAGAAACTTGGGGCTCCACACATGTTGGAGATTCCTAGATTCTCTAGTCTAGATGATGAGAAATCCACGTTTTCGATCTATCTTAATAGTCCTTCTGATGAAAAGAATAGTACATTAGCTTCCCAACTATCACCAATAGATGACGCCGAGGCTGAGAAGAGAAGGCTGAAGAAGGAGCTTAAGGAGGCGATGAACATGTACCATGCCGCCTGCAAAGAAGCTCTTATGGCAAAAGAGAAAGCAGCAGAGCTCGAGATATGGAAAAAGAAAGCAGAGCAAAGGCTTCAAATGGCTGAAGAGACAGCAAAAATGGAGATGGAGAAGACGGAGCTGAAAGTACAGATAAGAGTTGAAGCAGAGATGAAGGCGGTGAGAGAGAGTGATGACAGGAAAATGGTTTTGGATGTTCTTGGAGAGTCTCATATCGTGGTTAAGTATGAGAGCTTGTTCCATATCTTAGTCGTGCTTTTCTTGTTCTATATTTACTTCACACTCAAATAATCGCCTCTTTGTTACAGTTTGTAACAATCTTACCTGCTTCAAGACAAGCTGCTACTTCATTCTCTTGTATAGATCAATCCTATAATTCCTTTGTTTCTTCTTCACAATATTACTCTTGCAAGCAAATCCTTGCCTATTTTTTGGCCGATTTACCATTATAGTTCGAGTTCAAGTTTTCACACCGTCACAACATTCTCTTTTGATATTTTTAGTCCTAAGTTGCTTTTTCTTTTTGGCAAAGATTTAACAATGTAAGACCAGTTAACACTTAGTTTCATACATGGTTTAGTTAAGTTTACATAGGATCGTACTTCAGACATCATTTTCGTACTTGTCGATCGTATAAGCTAATATGTAGTTGTGATACAATTATATGCCAACGATAACCTCTCTTTCTAGCTGAAATATAGACACTCGAGATATCATCAGCGAAGGAATCCAGTATGCTCGAGGCACCATAGAGCCGCTTGAGCAGCCTGCTCTGCCGCACATTTTTTAGTTGGTCTAGCCTCACCATAACACTCCAATGTCATATTCGGGGCTTCATCAACTTCCAGGATTACCTTATAGGTGAAACTGTAAACATGCACGCAACTGATGACATCAAATCCAATAACTGACATTTTTCGATTAAGAGTTTCTCGCTCGCTCAAGTTTAGACATTCAGCAATTTACTTACGATTTCAGGTGGCCTGGTCCTTCCTCCTCACAACATTCGAAGTTTGGTGGCTTCCAACAGTTGGCGACACATGTTTCGCGCAAGAGTGATTTTGCGGTTTTGCTGCTCGATCCACCTGTCGAGTTTTAGTAACAGAATCGATGACTCAGGATATATACTGCACCAAATTTACAGTCTTCTAACAAAATAGACAAGAATTATTGTTCAATCTTTATATTTCTCAAGTTGTCCGTCCAAAATACCTGCTTCTCCAATGGTCTTTTGAGGAAGCCTGTCTTCTTTTTCAGATGGTGTCTGGGTGAGAACTCGTCTGATTAAGTATGAGCTGCTTGTTTCACTAGTCTGGCTCTCAGTGACAAGATCCTCGTCAAAAGTTTCTTGGAGGTTCAGATTTTCAACGTCCAGTTCAACGTCCAGCCCATCAAGATCAACAACATCTATGGGCTCTTCATTGTAGCCAATCAATTTAGCTTCATATCGGAAGCTATTCTTCAGAACATCCTCCAACGGATTGGCGGTTTTTATGTGCTCACGAGCCTGCGAATGAATTGTACAAAGAACTTCTTAAAGAACTAGTTACATCAATGAACACTAGGTAGCTCAGATATAAAAATACATCACACCATCTGAAGAAATTCGTGGCACAACATTTTCTTGACTCTTTTTAGAAAATTACCTTCAGATTTGTGATCATCAGTTGTGCAGCCTTTTTTGTGCTCTCTTTTTTGTTCCGACCACTCGCAGAAACTGTAAGACAAGAACCTTCCTTGGTCACTTTTAATTCAACAGAAAGAGCACCATCCTTCTTCGTTACTAATATTTCCCGATCCCACTTGTAAGACTGACAAAGTTCAAGCAATTCCTTTACAGGACTAAGCTGCAGGTTAGACAAGTTTTTGACTGGATCTAGAAATGATAGCATCATTCTCCAGACACGATTCAAGTTGAACCCACAGTCAAGGAAAAGAGCCCCCAAACAGGATTCTATCAAATCACCAAGAACCTGCAAAAGAAATATAATAACTATATTACTTCTTCCACTAATCTAGCTATATATGTTCTTATATAAAATAAAAATAAAAACTAATTGACCGCAATCTAAACTAATGAGATGGGCATAGTCTCTTGAATTCAACATCTCGTATAGATAAAAATAAATTCAAGGAACAAAGCTAATAGAGATAGTTCGAGATTATCGAAGTGTGACTTTAATATCAATAGGAGTGAGTCTCATCATAACTTCCTTACCTGGAATGACAGATGGCATTATTGTCGTGCAAAAAAGTATATAGAATGCACATATCTCCCTATCCTATGAAGCATTTGTCCTAGCATTATCAAACCAGACAAGTTCTGAATAAAAATATTGTCTGTATATGGAACGAAGATCCAAACACACCTTTGGGCATTTTGGACCTTCAGATGGTCCACTTGCCAATGGTGACGCTGCCAGGAAGTTGGTATAATCCTTTATAGCTTCATGGAGATAAATTGACTCGCAGAATAGAAATCTCTCTAGCGAACATCTGACAGCAACATTTGCAAGCGCCTTATTATTTACTGAGAGCGATCTTAGATCGGTCAGTTGACCAGGTTTCAGGTTTGGGAAGACAGTGTAAAAATAGGATGTCATCAAGTAGTCCAGAACAGCATCCCCAAGAAACTCCAATCTCTGCGGACCCCCAATTAGAGAACTTTGGTTACCAAAGATAAATCAAAGAGAGAAGTTAAAACTAATAAGAAAAAAACACAAATACCTGGTAGCAGCCTCCTCCATGCCTGTTGTAAGATGGATGGATAAAGGCTTGTAGAAGTAGACCTTTGTGGAGGAACTTATAGCCAAGCAGGTTTTCAACAGCCGCCAAATTGAAGCGAGTAGTGAGGGGCATGTAGCGGTTGCTTGCAACACAAGCATCTCTTACTTTCAAGGATTCAAAATCAACATTTATACCAATCCATCTAAGAAATTCCATGGCACCCTTGAAGCCACTGTCAACTAAGAAAGCTCCTACAAGAGCCTCTACCACATCAGCAATTGTTTTCTTGTGCAACCAATGATGGCCTTCGCTACATCTAATTTCACCAGTATTTGACTCCAAAATCCCAGGACCCTTAACCAAGGAATGAACCTCTTTCATCGCTACCTCGTTACAGGTTACTCTGCATGGATGGCCAAATGCAAAGAACTGCGTAGGATCAAATGCTTGATCACGGATGTAAACCTGGGAAAAGGCACAAGGGTAAATATTATCCAAAACTATAAATAATTAAAATAATACATATGTATCTGAGAATATATTCAATGTATGGAGGCAAGGGTTCTGACGGCGCTTTATGCACCGGATCAGTATTTGCGTTTTGTGCAGCAATAACAACTAAGACCAGCTTTAAAATGTACCGGCAGCCAAAACTTTTATAAGAATTTTCTGAGAACCTGCAAATTTCTCCTGATCGCAAGCCTAAACAAGTTGGAATTGTTAACAACATTTGAGCGTCTCCGTGTCAACTGTCCTTCATCAAGCTTATCATGGTGTAGAAAAAGGTGTCGACTAACAACAAACTTGAGGAATGCATCACCGAGAACCTCAAGCCTTTCAAGAGAAAAGCGCTCCTGGCATTTCTCTGTCGTGAGCGCCTCAAGTACCTATACCAATTCACTTGGTCAGTTAAGGATCACACATTAACAATTTTCGGAAAATCAAGCAAATGGGTTATCAAGTGAAATGAGATTATACTCTGTGACCAGAAACTTCAGCTATCTCAGGGATCGAAGCAGACAGCACATGTTTCAGTTCGATAGCCACGAGAAAATTCTCCACACGATGCATGATTGATGGCAGCAAGGACAAAGAACTTCCAATGTCTTTAGACAATCCTTTTATCTTTAACTGACAAAGCTCGGGAGGAATCTCTATGAAATATTCCTCGAGTTCATGTGGTTCTGCTTTTTGGCAATGTGAGAATGGTATTAAATTTGAACAAAAAAATGTGAGAACGAGAACGGTAAAAAATTAGAGTATACAAGGGAGTACTGTGTGTACATGTGCATGCACAAGAAATTTGTAATATGCAAAAATCAGTTAAGAAAATCTACCCAAATTCTTCAGCTTTCGGTTGTGAAGCAAGTTCCGAACATGACAAAGTGGTTTCACAAGCAAGAGTGGCTGCAAAAGATGCTTGAGTTTCACGCCATACCTAGTTTTGCCAATATAAAAGAGAAAGTTCCCTTAAACTCAGAAAAATCATGTGAACCTAAAGTCTAGAGTCCCAACAAAATTTATAGGGATTGTTATACTGCTCTGTAAATAATGACAAAAGAACATTATAACAAAAACAATCTAGAGAGAGACCAGAAAGAAAGAACAGAATAAATGACATCCCTGAGAAAAGTCAGAATCAGACAATTACTGAATAGTAGTAGTTTAGTAGCTTACGCATTATATATGCTCTCCACATGGCTTTTGGTGCTTGATTTTTTAAAAGGACTGAAACCATTTCTTCCATGGCAGATATCAGCGACAAAGAAAAATTGTTTCTTGTGGGTCGTAAAAACCAAGCTGTTCTTCACATCATCAATATTCCAGCAGCCATTTGCAAGCTTTAAATGAGAGCTCACTGGAGGAACTATATCTTCCACTAAACCAGATGGAGCCTTAAAGATTGGTGATGACAAGCAGCTTCTGATAGTCACCCAATCTACAGATACAACACTTTCTGCATCGTGCTGACTAATTGGAAGAAGAAGGTAGAAGGTCGATTTGCTTGTTCTAGAAGAGTCTTGCAGTCCTAAGGGAACAAATTCTGGAATGAGCTCCCGCAGTTCAAAAAGAACCTTCAGGGCAACCTCCTGGAAATGCTCGGCTAGCTTTATCTGCATAAAAACAATCAAATTAGATAAGGTCATTTAGTTAAACTTTTATCTAAATTAAACAATACCTCATCGTTGTCAAATTCGGTGACCCCTGCTGGAAAAATCTTCACACCTACAGATCTATGATGAGCAAGGTGAAGATCGAATTCCATAGTCTCAGCCTCAACAGGAACAGGTGACTTCATGAAGAGACCAAACTTTCTGTAGACCCTATCCGCGGGATGAGGCACAAGCCTTATGTAGTACGAATGAAGATTGACACAACTCATTGATGGATCCCACTTTTGTTTTAAGCAGCCAGGAACAAGCATCTCATACAGTTCACCTCGTGAACAGCCTTCACCTAGCAAGAAATAAATAAAACGTCCTTATATAGTGACTAATGAGAGAACAGCATAGACAACTTAGATAGAACAGCATAGACAACTTAGATATATAACTGAACCACTTATGCACCTTCAGCGTTATCAAAATCAAATTCATCATCTGACAATTCGTCCTCAATTTCATCCTTTGAATCTGGCAACAGAAAATCGTTAAGCACACCCAAGTTGTGCAACTCATTCACAGCCTTTAGGCAAGCATTCTTTTTAGCAGCTTCAGTCGAAGGTAGTAGTGAACTGACGATTTCACTTATAGGAGCATTAGCAGGTAAAATTATGCGGCAGATAGTTCCGCCAAATTCGTCCATAGGTTTGAATTGGAACTCTGGCTTGGGCTGAAAAAATCTGAGGGAAGAAAAATGTGGCAAATGGAAATTCAATTATGACACGAACAAGCTCCCATTTACTATGAAAGGTGAAGAAAATGCACCAAAAGAAAATTGGAAGCCTTACTCATCATGTGGAAGCCTAGAACAATATTTATACAGAAGGGAGATGCTACTTCCACCACTAATACAAGCTCCTGTCTCATGAACTCTGTACACCTCCTCACCAATTCTAGGACAGGTTTCCTCTGACGTTCTGGAAGTAATTTCCATATTCATTCGATCTTCATTTACTTTAAAATTTTCAATCAGATCCATCTCTTTCTCGTTTCCCCTGAATCATGAAAGAAGAAACAATGTTAATCGTGTAGGGAGGAAAAGCAGACTATGGCCTCATTATTTTCTCATTCCTACGCACCTGTCCACTAGAAACGCATATTCAGACTGAGGCATTCGAGCACGACCTCTGGACTGTATGAAGCTGGTAACAGTCTCTGGTAAATCAAAACGGATCACAAGACAGCATGTCTGAATATCAAGGCCTTCTTCACCAACTTTAGTGGCAACCAGTAGATTAAGCTGGAACAGGAAAAGGAACCTCTAGAAGTTAGTCGGAAGGCTTGAAGATTGAATCCTAGACAATACATGTTTATCCAAATGGGTGTTTTGAATGTATATTTTTTTCTAAATATTATGTGTGTGTAGGCATATGCAGTACAAGTATTTCCCAATACTAACTATAGGTTAAAATATGGCAAAAGCATCACCTCTTTAGATTTGAACCGTTCAAGTATCGTTTTCATACTCCTTCTTGACATGCTCTTCAGCCCAGAACTAAGTCCAACAAGGAAATCGGACTTCCAAGACTGTAGAAGTTTCAAATTATTTAGTATGCACGACAACGTTCTTGCAGTCACAATCCGATTGACAAATATGATACACTTCATGTGTGGCTCTAGCCTGAAAGAAAAAGAAAATATGAAGCTTACTGCAAAATATACCATTGGGTTTTCTTTCAAAATGCACTCATGAGTCATGAGCATGACAATTGAATCAAGGCTATCAAGCATGCTGCAATGAAAAGCAATCAAGATTTCACAGGACCCAGTGGACAATGACGACTACAATGATCCAATGTCTTTTTGAAGGTGAATTATGAGCTGCAAGTAATTTACTCAGGAGAGGCCATATTCTGACTTCTGACCAGAGATCTATTATTAATAGGCAATTTTCTCGTGTATCTATAAAGCTGTATATTCTAGGTTCTCAGTTGCATTTTACGGGAAAAAAAACTGAAAAAGTAAAGATGAAAGACAGGTAAGCATGGACTAGACTTTCTTACATAAGGTAAGGTATTCATCTTTAACGCAAATGATACCAATGAGAAACGCATATTCAGTAAAGCGTTTCGGTTAAGTGACCACTCACTCAATAAAGGTACGACAGTTAATCATTTCTTTACTTCATACATGCTTTATGGAACATTCAGTACAAAAGCATTCCAAGACTCTGTCAACTTCTCAAGTACCAACCTGAATGCCGAAAGGATTTTAATCAATTGAAATAGCTTTCTAGAGAAAAATGGTTCCTTCAGCGCTGCTAAGCTGAGGAGTTCAGATGCATTCTCATCTACAGACACAGTAAAGATAGAGACCAGATAATGAGGCAATCAATGGCTTGTTTAATAGGGCATTCACATGAAAATAATAAATATAGTACAGAATATATAGTTAAAGTGTCAGTTTCTACTATGGCAGTATTGGAAGAAAAGTTTAACGTTCAGAAAAAATACACACTAGGATACTATGTCATCCTACCTTTAGCAACTTCAGAAGAGAGGATTTCGGCAGCCAGAGAAAGATAGGTATCACATATCTTTGACTTATGATTCTCTTCCACAAGCTCTTCTTGTACATTATGGTCACTATTCAATTGGATTTTAGCAGCCTCCAATAAACGAACGGAAGAAAATTAGCAGGCTGCAGCTTGAATTAAGACACATATGACACAAACAAGAAACTACATGGAGAGATTCATTTTGGCAAGAGGTAAGGTTTGCATATCTAGGTTAGATGGTCGTCAGAAATTAAAGAAAAATGGAACCTAGCCGAGAATTTTCTCCAGGATATTTTTTATACAGTTGAGGAATCAGAAATTATCTCTGCAAGCATCCAACAGAAACCCTTATTTTTTCCCTATTGTACTCCTACTGAATCTAATGCCAGTCAGTATAGTCTTTGACCTTGATCTAGTAAACTACAAATGCAAAAGTTGAATATAGTTGGCAATTATGATTATTACTGTACCCTAAAACATATCATCAGCTGCTTGGTAAAACATTCAAGAAAACAGAAAAATGCAAGTAGTCAATAAACAACGTAAGGAGCCTGGGAAAACAGAACATCAGAACCCAGAAGCTGAAAACCTGATATTAAATCTATAAATTAGTTCAGTATGGAATGTCTACCTGTATTGCTCCCCAGAGGCCAAGATTCACCAGACTATATATGAGATTATCATGCGTTCTTTTGAGAAGCCTTTTCATATTTAAGAGGCTTTGTGTTTGATGGGTATCAATCTGCCGCTTTAGGGATGCCAAGCACTGTTCATATCACGAAGTAATATCAGCTCATAAATCCAGGCACAGTGAGCCAAAAGAGTTATGAGACACAATAGACAACCCGCTGTTTGATGTCCTCCAGCATGTTTTCATATATGAATGTCGATTGAGATGTATCACTCATAGCTGAGCGATAATAATATACTTTGACTATAGGAGATGAAACAAAACCATCCAGCTGGACATTGCTTTCCACTGAATAAACCTTTCAGAACACGGGAAACAAACAGAGAAATATTAGAACATTGTTTGAAAAGTCCACCTGAATGCAAAAACATTAGTCTGAAATTAACCATGAGAGAGATATTTCCGCTTTAGACTTGCATCAAATGATCAGTTTGGCACCATAAGCTTGGGCCAACAATACCAAATAAAAGATCCAAGCATTAGCAGAGTATTATTTCTACTTTGGTATCACCAAATAAACACAGCATGACAAAACTTAACATAAATAAGACAGCATTAATCATGCCTATGAAAGATATCTTGCATACTGAAATACCAAAAATCAAATTAGAATTTCCACTCTAAAGTAGAGAATTGTGCTTTAAGTTCTTCTGCCAACAGTCAACCTGTCAATGAAAATTGGGAATTTAAAAACCAGCATACCTTGGCATTGAGCAGACTCTCAAGGCTATTTATGCTTTTCGATAAATTCTCCGATTGAAAAGACCCTGAAAAGTAGGAAGAGCTGTCAAAAGCTGGACCATGTATAGAAAGAAGATGACCAAAGGTTGCAGCTATTATCAAAATCACGACAAACCTCACAACCGAAAGGAAACCAATACAGGAGCTAATTCTCTTGACTATATAATTTCTACGGAACATATGTTTCTTCTTGTCACATAAATGTACCATCCGTAGAACAGCAAGGTACCCTCTTAATTTCACTGGAAGAAATACCTTTCCAGATAGTCTGTTGCCCATTTCTTTTCCACTCAAATAATTCAACCAGACAAAAATTTAGGAAATCCCAAACTACACCTATCATAGCCACCTTTTTAAAGAGATTCTGAGCCTAAACTAAAAGAAAATCAGACAAAAAGAGAAACTCAACGGTAGAAGAAATATAAAAATTCTGCTAACGAGTTTCTCTTATTCTTATTGGGAATGATTTAGACCCTTTCATAATAAATGCTTCAGATAACAACGGGCTTGTAACCCGTAGAATCAACATAAGAAAAATGGGACTACCTTTGCCAACAACTGGAGATGCAGTCATTCCAAATATACGAGGTCGTTGTAAACCTTCTGTTTCATAGAAAATCTGCATTTGCAACAAAGTGAAGCAACTTAAAGTTGATTGTATGTTAAGAATGTTTCATACACCATATACCAAGAATGTGGAGAAAGATACCTTCATGATTTGCGCATAAGGATGGTTGCTTTGTACTTGAGCATGGTGACACTCATCAAAAATTAGAAGGGAAATCCACTCCATCCTGATGAAACAGTGCTGTAAGTTATGCAGAAGTATTTGCGGAGTCATAACGAGAACCTGCAGGAAACATTCAGCCTCAAATAACAAAAAAATTGAATAATGATCCCACAGGTCAAAGCGATGGTTCCCACGAAAATGTAAAATGGAATTAACGATCAACTTAACGAGGCTTATAGGGTTAAAAAGATAGAAAGACAACAGGGAAATCACCTCATTCTCTGAAACCTCTCTCACCCAGTCAGAGTGGGTCTTCACAGTGCGATCGCCTCCACAATGTATCCCGACTTTGAAGTTGATAGACTCTGCTATGACCTTGGCTTGCTGTAAAAAACAAACAAAAAACTCGAGACAGTTAGAACATGTTAACTTGAAGAAAGAAACTAAACAATCCGCAACAATCAGCTCCATTAAACACCGATGTAATCAAGAGTAAAAAAAACCTCTCACCTGTTGGACCAAAGCCACGGTGGGAGCAAGAAATATACAAACACTTTTCTTAGGGCTAAGAATCAAGTGACCGAGCTCATATATAACCATCACTGCAATGTGGGTCTTCCCACAACCTGTTCCCAAATATACGATAATATTCTCCTCCATTGCTTTCTTGCACAGCTCCAGCTGATACCTTCAGACAGCAAAACAAAAAAAAAAACCATTCAGCCCTCAAAAAAAAAAAAATCAGCACAATCAACAAGAAATTCGTTCGAGAGATGAACAATGTATCCGATCTTTCCCTGAATCTCCGTTTTCTTCTGTAACCAAGACAATCCGATCAACTTTTTTTCGGATAACATGTTAATTTAACAATCCTATAAACTTACTCAGCTACAAACTTGCAGATGCTAGGGAATCGGAAAACTACTACCCCAAATACGAAAATATCTGCCGAATCGTGTAAGCAAGCAAGCAAGCAGAAGAAGAAAATGCAAGCTGTGAAAGGTGTACGGAAAAAAGAGAAGAAAATTTGAAAATCAAACCTCCTGGCTATTTTTCTAGGGTCTTTCTCCATTCTAGCTGAGGGATCATCCGTAGAAACGCCAACTTCAACCCCAGCCGCTGAGTACGAAGAAGAGAAAGAAGAAGAGGAAGAAGAAGAAGCAAAAGAAGAAGAAGAAAGGTGAATGTCAGAAGCATCGGCATCAGAGTCGAGTGAGCAGAAATCGCCGGCGATTTCACCGTCCGGCATGGTCAAAGAGGAGAGAAACTTGTGAGTGGCAGTGAGAATTGGGTATGCCTTTTCCCAGAGCTTTGCCTCCTTAACGAAGTAATTTCCTCGCTGCTTTTTCTTTTTTTTTCTTTTTTTTTTCTTTCTCTCGTTTTTCTAGAAGCTTCGAGGGAAGGGTCAAGCTAAGGTCAACTATAGCTGCTCACACATTATTGACGATCGCACGTCTCCCTTAAAATGATTTAATTACACATTAATAGCCTTTTATGAGATTTAATTCAGATAACTAGCTAATAAATACAATTATGATTATAAGGGTTTGTTGGGTTGAGTATTTTAAGTGATTTGGGAAATCTAAGCAAAATTATTGTGTTTTTTCGATCATTGATTTTGAATTTTTTGTCAAAATATGGTATTCAATTTATGATTTCAAAATTAAATTCTAGCTAAAATACGATTACTATAGCATTTGAAAAATCGAGATTTATTTTTGTCATTCAAAATGATTTAAATATTATTTTCAAGCATTTTATTAAAATGAACCGAAAAATGTCACGTGCCAAACTCATTTTAACTAGGTTGAGCGTCCAATCAATAGAAAATTTCGATTAGGATTTGTTTTTGGGATGCGCAGGAAAAAATCTTGCGGTACGTACATCTTAAAAAAAAAATATTACATATTACCTAATTTTAGTAGTATCGAATTTTTTAAGACCTATATAATTTTTTTTTAATGGTTTGTATTCATTATTCATAAGATTAATAAATAAAATCAAAGGGTATTTGTCTCATAGTTGCGATTCTTTCTTACTTTGATGTAGTTCATCATTATAAGTATTCACTTTTTTCTTTTGACGGCCATTATATTCACTTTAATTCACAACAAGTTTGGATGATATGATAAATAGGGTTATAAATGATAGTAAGTTTTGCCTAAGTTAATAAGATAAATACATGTTATCTCCGTATGTTTTTTAGGTGGAAAAATCTCCGTATGTTTTAAGTGTTATCATCGAATACTGATTTTTCAGGAATCCCCAAGAATCTTTTGCCAACTTATCTGACCACTGACTCATATCATGTGGACTGTGGAGAGATACGTTTTTAATTTACAGTGAGACATATGGGAAGACATTTTTAATTTCTCATGTCCACGAACATATCTTGCCAACTTATACAAATTGAGAAAAATAAACATCTTATAGTTTTCAACATTTCCAGCAATGCTCCATAGAAACCAATGAGAACTTTGTGGACCTAGTGGACGCTTTACATCAACTACGGGAGCATTGAAACATGTGTTCTTTTATGTCCATCATGCTTACAAATTACAATGTGAAAAATGTCATGGTTAAACGAGCAATCATCACTCCAAAGACATTTTTTTTCTTTCTGATGAGCATCTTCTTGCACCAAACTTATTAATTGTTGGTTTGTATACATTTGATATCATACTTTTGTCTTTACGGAATACTGAAGCAACGGGAACTTGAATTTAACTGCAGTATTGAATGTTTTCCCAAGATAAAAAAAGTGTTGTTTGGCTCTATAAGACTTGCATAAACCATATTGTCTCACTCCCATCATCTTCATATAACTCTGAATAAAACAAAACGATGATGACCAAGTGGTTGACAATCTAGAAGACATGGCGAAAACTTGCATTTCTTTCTGATTCGGTAACAGTTTATAACTTAGAATGCTACTGTTGGACCAGTGGTTTTTGGACTTTTGGGATGATGCATGTTTTCCATTAATATGGTAATGTGGATTTGGTCCCTTATGTTCTAATGTTTAACATGGTATGTTTGTGAATTATAAACTTACATACTTGTGGGATTAGCCAGATTCATCGGATTACTCACCAAAAAAAGTTTATGATAATAAGAAATCTCGTAATCATCCAAGTCATCCCCACTATCTTTCTCATGCTATGTTTCCAAAGTGTTCTTCTAAGTTTGGACACTCATTATCTTCGTACAATATGGGAAATTATTCTTTATTTTATATTAATATATTGGTAGTAAAATTCAGCGATTTTTAAGTTTAGTTTGTTAACTATACAGAAAACATCAAAAATTTACATGTTTATGTATATTTTAATTTATTTTTTTGCGTCATATATATTTTAATTCATGTATCCAAATTCATGTATTTTTAGATATTTTTGCATCTAGATAACAGAATTCGACTAGGTTTATTTTCAGTTTGATATGGAATAGTAAGATTCAGTTAAACAAAAACAAAACCAAAAAATATATAACTAGTTTGGCAGGAAAACACCAAATTTGTAAATAAATCGAGGGCGAAGATCACACCAAAAACAAAAATAAAAGAATTTTACTATTTTACTGATACCAATAAATCTGGAAATAGATCTCAGAGATATATATATACACACGCACATCGACAATCTATGTTTTGCAACGAAACGAAGGAAGAAAAAACAAGTTTTGGTTCCTTTTCAAACAAGTATGAAATCTTTTGATGTCTTTGATGTTATGAACATACGAAAATTGTATATATATTTAAGACTATTATCTTTATTAATGCTCATTGTTTTGCAGACTGAAGTTTCATCATGCACTACTCTCCTAAGAAGCTGTTCTTGTTCTTCCTTTCGTGCATTGTGCTGATTTTCTACAACAACAGTGGCTTCGTAACCGCAACAAATACCATTGGCTTAAACTACGGTCTCCTTGGAGACAACCTCCCGTCTCCGTCCAATGTTATCAACCTTTTCAAGTCCATAGGCATTACAAAAATCCGAATATTCGATCCGAACACAGACGTCCTTAACGCCTTGCGTGGCCTCCGCGATATCGCAGTCACTGTAGGCATTAAAGACCAAGACTTGGCTGCTCTTTCAGCCAGCGAAGAAGCCGTTAAGGGCTGGTTTGCGGCCAACATCGAGCCTTACTTAGCTGACGTCAACATCTCGTTCATTACTGTCGGTAACGAAGTCATCCCTGGACCAATCGGTCCTCAAGTGCTTCCTGTCATGCAGTCTCTCACCAACCTCGTCAAGTCAAGGAATCTTCCGATCTCGATAAGCACCGTGGTGGCTATGTCGAACCTCGGACAATCTTACCCACCTTCCACGGGAATGTTCACCCCCCAAGCGCGTGAACAACTCGTCCCGGTGTTGAATTTATTGTTTCAAACAAATACACCTATACTTGTCAACATTTACCCTTATTTCCCTTACGCGTCCGACCCGACAAACATCCGTCTCGACTATGCCATCTTCAACACTGAGGCCGTAGTGGTCCAAGATGGACCACTAGGCTATTCAAACATGTTTGATGCAATCTTTGACGCATTTGTGTGGGCAATGGAAAAGGAAGGTGTGAAAGATTTACCGATGGTAGTGTCTGAGACCGGATGGCCATCAGCCGGGAATGGGGACTTTACCACGCCGGATATCGCGGCTACATACAACAGAAACTTTGTGAAGCATATAGTAAGCGGAAAAGGGACACCTAAAAGGCCAAACAATGGTGTTGATGGATTTTTATTCGCAACGTTCAATGAAAATCAGAAGCCAGCCGGGACTGAACAGAATTTTGGGTTGTACAATCCTAGTGATATGAAACCCATCTACCAGCTATTTTGAGTGTGAAAGTTTCTTAGACTTTCCCAATTCACTAATAGGAAGCCCATCTACTACCTATGTGTGAAAGTTTCTTAGACTTTCCCAATTCACTAATAATAATGCTAGTTGTTAGTGATTTAATAATGTACTAAAGATTAACAATAATACCAATGCTATAAGCCATTAGTTTTCTATGAGATGATGAGATCTCGTAGCGAACTTGATTGACTTTGTAATAAATCTGAATTTAGTATTTAAAACTAACTTCTCCGGTTTAGTAAACGTATTTGGTGATATTTGTGAAGGTTGTTTGGTTGAGTGACCAAAGAAAAAACATATTTTGTAAACTAACTAAAAATTCTTTACGTGGCACAATTCTAGACACTAGTTTTAAGATTTTTGGTTAGTTATTTAGGGTTTTTTTTTTATAGCTATTTGACAAATTCTCCTTTTATGATCCATTTCGCTCGGTCCAAATGAATATTTTTTCAATTCATATATGTTTCATAACTAATAGGATATCTGTTAAAATTTAAATATTTGGTTGGATATCCGATCTACACCGTAAAAATTTAAAAATAGTTATAAAAATAAAAAATTTAGAGAAATTCAAATTTTAACCCAAAATAGGTTATACTTATTTCGTTAAAATAAAAGATTTTTTAACTTCTTACATTTTAATTTTCAGTAATTAATTTGATAAATATAAATTCACAAAATTTACATAATTTGTATATGTAGTTATCTATATATATATATATCTTAAAAAAATATTTGTGATTTGCTTTGTTTTAACAGAATATTAATTTTTTATATTTTCTTTACATTGAGTTACAGTTATTAGAATTTTTCGGATCGAAGTAAATCTAGCAAATATTTTGCTCAACTCTACCTAACTAGTATATTTGTATAGGATTTTGTTTCCAAAATAATATGTTAATATTGAGTGTGAGGGTACCATATAAATATAAAATGGTAAACAATATTTAGCTGTAAAAAATATATGTTTAGTTTTTAATTTTTTCTTTTTAGACTATAAATATAAGTTTAGTTAAAAACGGTAAAAAGTAACGAAAAGAGAACAAATTTATGCTCAACTTATATGGTTTTTCTCTTTTATTTGTTCTTTATGCAATTTTTATTTTTCCATTATTACTTTGTTTGTTATTAAAACCGATTTTCCTATTAATATTGACCTTTCCTTTTCATCCCACTTATTCCATTGAATTATTACCAGCCTGGTCAAAAATTTCCAATTACTTAAAAAAAAAAAATGATTATGGATTTATATAAATTTTGGTTGCTTGACAAAATAATTTCTGAAATGATTAAAATACAATGAACGGTAAAGATTTGAAGGTCTGACTCTGACCGGTCTCTAATTTCTCTTCTTCTCCTTCTTTTCATTTCCGAGTCGTGTATTCATCAATCATTCTTCTTCCTCTGATTCCCCAGAAAAACCCTAAGCACCCTCTCTCATTTTCCCCCAAATCTCACGATTGGTTTACGTCAGGGGGGAGAATAATCAAGGTCAACCCATGAAAAAGTAAATCGAATCCTCGCATACCCACAATCTTGATCGATCTTTATTTCTTCCGGTGAAAAGAAAAAAAAATGTCGTCGGAGATTGAGGTGGTGGAAGAAGTCCAATCGAATCCGAAGGAGAACGGGGAATCGAGTACTAAAGGGATTGAAGAGGATAGCTTGAAGAACGATGTGTATACTGCGGCGGCTTATGGTGATTTGGAGAAGCTTCATAGATTGGTAGAGTGTGAGGGTTGCTCTGTTTCCGAGCCCGATGGTCTTGGCTACTATGCTCTTCAGTGGTCCGCCTTGAACAACCGCACAGCCGTTGCGCAGTACATTATCGAGGTCTGGGTTTTTGTGCTTTTAGCTCGTCAAGATTCCGAATTAAACGTTTTGCTTGTTGATGGCCTGGAGGCTCCGTTTACTTGTCCATGTTTAGCTTATTTTGTTACCATTGGGTATTATCTGTTGGTGTGTGTGAATCGTTAAGCATGAGCGTTAGGTTTGTGCTATGGTTCTGAAGTTCCTGAAATTGATCCATCTTCGATTCGGGTTTTCCAGCACGGTGGAGATATAAACGCGACAGATCATACTGGACAGACTGCATTGCATTGGAGTGCTGTTCGTGGTGCGATACAAGTTGCAGAACTCTTACTACAAGAGGGTGCAAGGGTAGATGCAACAGATATGTATGGCTATCAGGTTCATCTCCTCTTTAACTACTTTGTATTTTAAGGGAGATTGTGTTTTGTTTGTAAACCGCTCTTTTGCACTTTGCTTCGGGCTGGCAGTAACTAGTATTGCTTGTCATGTTGCGCTTGCATTTTTCTAGTAAGATGGATGTGTTCCGAGGTTTGTGTTTTGTTTGAATGCTACTAAACTGCTCTTTTGCCCTTTGCTTCATGTTGGATGTGTTCCGAGGTTCATGTAGGTACATCAGCACTTCGTAGTTTGCCACTTGTTTCAGTAGGAAGATGATGAGCTTATGTTCAGTCAACATTATGCATTAAAAAATGGCTTGGTCTAAGTACCTGGTTCTTGTAAAATTAGATTACTTGTCTTGGAACTATATTCAAAGACATATCTAAAATAGAGAGAACTTTCGTTTAGCCTAGATTTTAATCAGGTTTTAGAATGTTCATAGTGATATTGACTTCATTTAAAAATTGAGGTCTTCTTCTTCTTGGAATTTCTTAGTAAAGTTCGGATTATGCGTTAAAAGTTCTCCGCTGGATCCTATAAAAACTTCTCTCCTCCTTTTTGTTTATTTCTCAACGGATGCATGTTAATAGGCATCTTAAATTGCTTGTAGCCAACACATGTTGCAGCACAGTATGGCCAGACTGCTTTTCTCTGTCACGTCGTCTCAAAGTGGAATGCTGATCCTGATGTTCCTGATAATGATGGAAGAAGCCCCTTGCACTGGTAAGGTTGCCGCAAAGTGGAACACAAGTTTGCCTTCATGAAATTGTTACTTAGTTATTGGCTTCTGGCTTCTTTCATTTTTACATTTCTTATGTTTAGGTTTGCATGCTCATTTGAGACGGGATAGTTGATTTTATTTGTTGTCTTTGCGTATTGTTCCTCTAGATTGAAATATTTCTTCATACAGGTTGTTCTAGTTGCCAAATATGGTGGCTGGATTAGAGTTAATTTTGTTATGAAGATCTATGAAATACATATTATTGTTTCTGTCTAGAGACTAAAATTATATTGGTTATTTTCTTTCTCGTTGTTCTACTGAGAGGTCTTTGCTGTTGCATGCATGCATGATTTTTAGCTTGCTTATGTTGACCTCCATATTATATTCGCTATTTTCATTATCTATTCAGAAGACATTTCTAATTGTCTTTCTTTTCTTCTCGTGTTTTGAGAAATTTCAGGGCTGCATATAAAGGTTTTGCAGATTCCATTCGCCTTCTTTTATTTCTAGACGCATATAGAGGACGACAGGACAAAGAAGGTGGTTACAAACATAAATTTCTTTAAAATCCTCTTTATTTGGTTAGATAGATTAGAAAACCAAACATTTATAACATCTTTCATCATTCGATTGATTCTGTTATCAGGTTGCACTCCTTTGCACTGGGCTGCCATCCGAGGTAATTTGGAGGCTTGCACTGTCCTGGTGCAGGCTGGGAAAAAAGAGGATTTGATGATTACTGACAATACCGGTCTTACCCCCGCACAACTTGCTGCTGAAAAGAATCACAGACAAGTTTCTTTTTTCCTTGTAGGTATCTGTTTCACTTTTTCTGTTGTGTAGCAATTTTTAGTGATACTGTTTATTTGATGCTTTCGTCATGGCTGCTACTGCATGCAATGAATGGTAGTTGAATCATTCTATTGGCGCGATGCTTATGGGCAACAATGTGCATCACATTAGACGTTTGCATACCTGGAAACAAATTGCTGTTGCTAAACTCTACCTGTAGCTGTACCATGTCAGTTTGTTCAAGTCTGTAGATTTCCTTATCTATTCAAAATGAACAGCATTATGCTTAGAATGTTGAGGAAATCATGTCAAATATTCTCACTGAATATTTATCTGATAAACACTTCTATGCAGAGTAATGCTGGAAGGCTGCTTGAAAAGCGGTGTGATGGAAGCAGCCCCCTTGGAAGATTGTCAAAGTTGGGACTTGCTCCAGTTCTTTGGTTCATGATCCTGCTGCTTCTGCTCATATATACTAATTCTGTTGTTTTAGGTAGTTATTTTGGCCTTCTTGAATCTCTTTTGTGTGCAACATATCAATGCTTACTATTTTATGAACCCTTTGGTCATTGCAGCATCCAATCTGCCAAAGCTAACAACTGGGATTGGTGCACTTGCATGGCTGGGATTCCTTCTTGCAACTGCAGGGCTAGTTTTGTTTTATCGTTGTAGCAGGTATATGCTCACCCTATCTTTCTTCGATTTCTTTTTCGTATATCTATTAAAAATTGCCATGTATCTGCTTTTTTTGTTGATCGTTTATTAGTATTATACTAATAAACTGCATAAATTTCTCATATCACCTGGCCCGTGCAGATTAGGATTTTACATTATAGTATTCGAAGCCCAATGCTCTTCATGGTATCCTTCGGTTCAACTAGCCCTTGCAGATTGAGATTTTAAGGCCTTTACTTCTCTGCAGTTGTAGTTTCTATTGTGAATTCCTTGTTTTTCTGTGTGGTAGTATGAAAATACCTTTGTATCACAAGAAGTGGGTTTTCTTATCGTTTTATATTATAAATATTTTTTTGCAGAAAGGATCCAGGTTACATCAGAATGAATATCCATGATCCGCAGACCATGAAAGATGATGTTGGTACCATTAACTTTATTGGTTTTGAAGTTTGAGTGACATCATTTTCCATATTATATGATTAGAGATAATCTCGAGTACTATTTTTCTATTCAAGTGTCATTACAGATTTTCTTACCCCTTTACAGGAACCACTGTTGAAAATAGAGCTAAACAACCCTGCTTTGCTTGCTGGGAATTGGACGCAGCTCTGTGCAACATGCAAAGTACCTGCTCAACTTCCCTTTTATGCCTTTCTTAAATATCTAATCTTTGACGCACATCATAAAATTTACTTCTTTTCGTCCACTTTGTTCCTTTTGGTTCAGATTATCAGACCTCTTCGAGCTAAGCACTGTTCCACCTGTGATCGTTGTGTAGAGCAATTTGATCACCATTGTCCTTGGGTATCAAACTGTGTTGGAAAAGTATGTCCAATTTCCGTCGTTCCAGTTTAGTTTTCTTAAATATAAGTTAACAAATTAAGAGAAGGCAGATCGGGATTTTGATACTAAACATTTTATAACTAAACCTGCCTTACTCTTTCTAATTTCTTTTTATTTGACATAATTTGTGGTATATTTGAGTTGCATATTTGGGTATAGAAATCGACAGAGATGTTTCATGGTGTCGCATCACCTCTTCTATTTTGTTTTATTTGCTAGTGGGTTGGTCGCTTAGTTTTGCAGCTTGAGCATGATACTAATCTGTGCATCTGATTTGTTTTTCATTAATCACTCTTGCAGAAAAACAAGCGGGACTTTTTTCTCTTTCTTCTACTTGAGGTTCTAGCGATGTTGATAACTGGTGGCGTCACTCTTGCAAGTATGTTTGTAATGGAAGATGCCCTTTAATTGTGATATGTAAATCTGGAGAAAACTTCCAAACAAAAATGTTAACGATGTATTATATACATGCAGGAGTCTTGAGTGACCCTTCAGCTCCATCTTCTTTTGGAGCATGGATGAGCCATGTCGCTAGTAATCATGTGGGTGCATTGTCCTTTCTGCTTGTGGAATTCTGCCTCTTCTTTTCAGTCGTCGTCTTAACAGTCATACAAGGGTCACAGGTGAGTTTCCGTTCCTCTTGCTTTCTCTTCGCTTCCCGGAGTTATCATCTCCAGAATTGCTCCAGTGGAGCTAGAACTCACTAAGTAGGCTAGAGAGGTTTAATCTGTTTTTATGGTGGGATGTTTTTCTTCATCCAAGTTGAAGATCCAATCTGACCCTTTTTTCCTTTACAGATATCAAGGAATATAACCACAAACGAAATGGCTAACGCACTGCGCTACAGCTACCTAAGAGGTCCAGGCGGTCGCTTCAGGAATCCTTATGATCTCGGTTGCAGAAGAAACTGCTCGGATTTCTTGGTGAAAGGTTATAACGAAGATATTGAGTGTCATGAAGAAGACCCAACACAGAGACAAGAGGGCATTAGTATGATGCAGATGCAGCGGAATTCAAACCTTCAAAATGGCAATGGCCACGTCGCTATCGATGTTAACCCGATACATAATTCACAGTCAGCACATGTTCATTCTTCCAACTGCAGCCATAATCATAGTAGTAAACATGTGAAGTCAAAGAGTGATAGTGTTCCTTTGGGTTTGGGACTTGGTCTTGGTCGCAACCCAGCCCGACCTGATGTGCCTCCATGATACGGTCGTGTCCCAAATGTTCCCAAATGTGCATTTGTGTTGTAAGAGACACATGTGTGCTCTCATCGAGTCAATGATAACATCGATCTCCGTTTCAAGTGAAGATAGTCATTTTACAGATATGGTTGTACATTATGTTTTCTACACTGAGGTATGGAAGTTTAAATCCGTGAATAGTTCTTTTTCAAATCTTATCCAAATGCAAATTGATCGTTGTCACAAACACATCAATACAGATTATATATGTAACAATGAAATTACAAGGGACTGGCTTGGACTATCTCAAATGCCTCCCACACCAAAATCTTTCGGAGATCCCAAAAAAAGAAAGAAAAAGAAGCCAAGTAGGTGTGTTTGTGTATGAAATATGAATACTTCACGCCAAATGAAATCTGAGTCAGAACCAATAAAATAAAAGTCACAACTCACCCGGAAACAGAAGAATAAGAACCTGCAAGATATCTCTGCTTCACTCCTCGCCAAATCAATCGTATGAATGTTACACAAACAAGATAGAACATATATGTATATATGTTTCTGTCTACAAAAATCCGAAACTGAAATCCTGTACCACAAGACAAAACCTGCAAAAAGAGATCTTTGTGGTTAGATGACTGAAAACTCAAGTGGCATCCAGAATGTGAAGATTTTGGTTCAGGTCAAACAAATAAAAGCATTGCCTTAAAAGAGTTTCAATAGGTAAAATAATTGTTAGGTGATGCAATGGACAAAATGAGATCAAGTAAAACTGTTAGATGATGAAGTTACTAAAATGAGATCAATTTTCTTTTCTGAGTAAAAGAAAATAAAAAACCTAGCCTGTTTGTGATAGTTCTTACATCTATAAAGAGCATAAATTCCGCGGTAGTTGTTATGTGTGTACCTTGAGATGAAGATTGATCAAGATAATGACCACTACTCATTGTGTGCCACTTTGTCATGGAAACCCTTTCAACCACCTTGGATACCTGTATTGGACACATGAACAATATTTGCGGTCCTCTTCTTTAATATCTCTTCCAACTGATCTAAAGGGATCTCCATTTCCCATTGTTTTGCCTCATATATCTCATCGAATATCTCTATTATCTCTTCCATGTGAAACCTTAGATCTGCAGTAACGAAAGAGGATTGTATTACATATCATGGCTTATGCTTTTCAAGATCAACATTAAGCTATATATCATGTAGTACCTCGTAAAGTATTGTCTGCTACATAATCTTCACTTATCACCGCAGCAACATCGTCCCTACAAGTTCCAGCTAACTCATATTTCTCTATTGCAGCTTCTAAACTCTCTCCCCAAATTGGCAAGTCAAGTTTGTACTCCATGATTGACCGCTCGTAAAGTACAGCACACAATAAAACATCTAGCCAAGACTTTAACTTTGCTGCTTCATCTGCTGTGTTATCTTGAGTTGAGCTACCCGGTACTTTGGATTCCAGATTTTTCAACCCTTCCATAGAATTTTCGATATTTCTTTCGGCATTTTCATAAAGCTGTACTACAGCTTCATACGGCCATGTTTTCAAATCAAGGTGACTGACAAGAACATAGTACCATGAAAGTCTTGCTTCCTCAAACTGCTGGAGACCTAGCGCCAGAAAGACTTCAAACAAATCCGGCTTTATTTTCATGGCTTCTTCGTACTTCTCTTTTGCTTTTGCATGTTCCTTTTGAGCGCATTCATAAGCAGTATTAACTTGTTCAGAAACAGATTCTCCAGAAACAAATCGTAGGAGGCTCAACCTTTTCCTTGCCCCTGACATGTGCACATTTCCCAACTTTAACAACGATCGTGCTGCCGCTTCTTGGAATTGCTGAGCTGCTCTGTCAAAAGGCCCTTGAGCTTCATCAGAGGTTACCACCTCCTCCATAGCTTCTGAATTAAGTTTCATCCCAAGTTCTTGAAGATTCAAGCATGTATCAGAATCAACTTTGGCCTGGATCTTGAAAAGCCGAGCAAATTCAACCATCCAATCTTCAATTTTACACGTACCTTTTCCATTTACCTTTGTTTTAAAAGAATCAGCGGTTATTCTGAGCTTTTTCATCTCAACTAATCTTCCAAAAAAGGGATCCTGCTCAGGATTAACTTCCACTACATAAAACCTCATAGTGTCCTGTGACTTTGCTGACACCTCACTCATTCTTAGCTCTTCATCTGTTGTGATTGTCACCAAATCTCCTTCTTGGTCCCTGTACTTTATGTGAACTGCTCTTAAGCTAGGGAAACGCTCGTGAACAACTTCCCTTAGCTGAAAGAGAGTGCAGTTTAAAGGCAATTTAGCCAATCTTATATCTTCAGAATACACAAATTTCACAGTCTTCTTTACATCTTCAATACTTTTATCCAGAAGTTTCTCCTCAATTATCACCTTTTCTTGTTCCTTGCTCGTATCACTTCTCTTATCCGACTGTTTCCCTTTCACTTTCTTTTTGCTATGCTTATCGATAGTCTTTTCTTTTCCCTTTTCAGCTGCAAGATTGTTCTTATGTTTCTCTGTCTCTGCATTCTCACCATCGCTCTTCTCTTGCACCTGATTACTCTTTTTCTTTTTCTTCACTCGTGTCTTGGCTTCTTCAGCCCACAGTGCAGGGGAAACCTCAACAGGTTCGACGTAATCCGGAGCCAACTCTATCACTGAATCATTGACCCTTAACCCTTTGCTCTCTAAAGTTCTCTTAAGCTTCTCGGAAATCTCGGATGCCATGGGATTGTTTGGATCCAATTTCGAAACCATACAAACATCTTTCAATGCCAAATCTAACTTATTCAAGGCCTCATAGCATCTTGCCCTCTTCAACAATGCTTTGCTATGATCAGGAGTGACATTAAGTGCTAAATCACATTCATGGATTGCTTTCTCATACTCGCATGGATCAGATTGCATATAACATGAAGCCATATAAGCTCGAATGTTAGACACTTCTACATGATCCTTAGGAAGTAACTTGATAGCTTCACCATATTTAAGCATTGCACCATCATAATCTCTCTTCTGAAACAACTTGTTACCTTCTTCCTTCAATCCTTGTGCCTTTGAAACACAATCTAAAGTTTCAACCTTTGAGGAATCCCCTTGAATAAAACAATCAACTTGACTTTGGCTTGTTTCGGCATCTGTAGATTTCCCATCATCCTGCTGCTTTAACTTTCCTTTTAGCTTCTCCATGGCAAATTCTCAGAGAAGCAAAAACACGAGAGAAGATTCCAAAATTTTCACCAAAGATTCCTACTTGAAACCGCACATGAGATTTCTCTATGTCGAATTCATCATGTGAGCTTCAAAAGAAACTAAAAACAGCAATGGAACAGTGGACACAAAAAAGAAAGAAGATAGACTACAATATCAAAGTATCTATGGATTACATATAGAAACACAAAACGTGTGTCTACCTCTTCGAATCGAGATCCTTAATCGCAAAAGAAACGGCAATTTTCACGAGCTGTGTCTGGGGAGATTAGGTAAAATCTGAAACGGGTTTTTCTCGGGAAAGAGATTTAAACATTCCGGGAAAAGATTGGGAGGAAGAAGAAGAAGCGATGTGGAGAAAAGGATGAAGGAAGGAAGAAGAAGAAGATTGGACCATGTGGCTCTGTAAGGAGATAGCTTTGTCTAAAAGACACGACAAAGGGTGTAATCGTAGAGCCAACATTAAAATATAAACATATTATAAAATAAATCTTATTAACATAAGAAAAAATGAAAAAAGGGAAGAAAAAGTAACCAAATAATCGAATCCAATCATCCCACTTTGTTGACACATGTCGAATGTGTACTTTACAGCGAATAACTTTATAAATTTTATTAAAAGCAGTCTGTACCATTTTAATGGTTAATTGGTTATCAATAATAAAAAATAATAATAATAACGTTATCAAAAATGATATTACTTTCCTCGTCCCATAATATAAAATTATAACATGTTTTCGACATTCTTTTGGTTTTAAAATATAAAATACTTTTACATTTTTATGCAATTTTTAATTTTATTGAATATATAACCAATTATATTCTATGGTCTTTTTATGATTGAATGAATTCTTTTTGTTTAATACATTAAATAATCATTTTTAATCTTCGTACTTTTAAACTAAACTATTTTATATTATGAAACGGAAAGAGTATTATTTATTATTTATTTCTTTTAAAATGTTTTTACTGTTTTTCTATCAATTATTTTTTTTTTTACATCATCAATCCATGATGATTACAATTATGTAAGGTTGAATTAATAAATTTTGTTTAGATGTTGATTTGTGATGTTAGATATAGAAAACGCCTCAAGCCACAAATTCATGTTTTCTATTGATTTTGATGGCTAGTGATTGTAGAATAGTTACAATTCTTTTCTACAAATATATTTCTCATTTAGAGTAAAATTTATAGTGTGTTTTCTCTCAATAGGAAATAGAAATAATTTTAACCAATTTATGGTGGTTAATTGATTGAAAATTTGAAATATTCATAATGTGGGTTATAGAACTGTATTCGAATTTTTCTAATGTAAATATTTTAAATGATAAGAATATATAGCTATTTCACATGTCACGTGGATTAGTCTTAGGTTTCGACACATGATTCCGTAGTTTAGGAAAAATAGAAATAATTTGGATTTGTATTCAAGGCATGTAATTTTTTTTTTTTTTTTGCAAATATGTAAATTATATTTAAAAAACATAATTTTATAGATTAAAGCAGGGCCGGTCTTGAGTCTAAGCAAGCTAAATATGGGTTTGCAGCCATTTAACAATTAAGGTCGGTTTTGTTTACAAAACGACCTATTTTTCAATAAAAATATGCAAAACGACATTTTCTCTTTCTAATTTACGGTTTTCTAAAATTCAGGACTAATTCTGGATCGAAGCATGGTTGGTCCAGCTTGGCCAGTGGGTAAAAGAGAAAACTTTTTCACGAGGAATATGATTCAAATATGTATTTATATAAAATTTCAGTTTATAAATCTAGACAGATTCCAGACGATCGATTTGGTGGAGGTAAATTAAATTGTGTTTCTTCGAATGAAAATGATGATTATGATGGAGAAGGGAGACACAATGCTCGTTTACAAACAACTTGGTTGCAAATTGTGTAACGACGTTGGTAAGTGTTTAGGCAAGTTGTGTTAATAACATTTATCATTTATCACCACAACATATAAGTTGGTTTGTTGGAAAATTAGTGGCAAAGTGTTAGTTAATTGCAAATTGCAATGGTTTAACTGTAGCTACACCGTGACAGTTTTCCACCACTAACAGTCTTAACACACAATTATAGATTCTCTAATATACCATGAATTTTGTTGCTCTTAATTAGTGTGTCATGTATAGAATAATATCCACGACAGATGTTATGTACTTGCTTTCTTCACTCCCAAAATTTCAACAAAGCTACAAAGTCGTCTATTTATATTGTGTTACACTGAGAATAAAATATACACCTATATATACGAATCACCCAAATATAGAAACACCTTTGCATCATCCTCAATAGTGAAAAACGTTCTTGACATTTACTTGTTAATTATCTCTCATTGTATAAACAAAAAAAAAATGGAAACTTCACAAAATATAGTCGACAAACCAAAAAAAAAAAAAAGCCAAGAAAAAGCTTAATAGTTTCAGCGAATTTGTTTGAGAGATGATCAGAATTTCTTCTGAAACACCTAATTACATGAAATCGCATTAACAAAGTTTCCTAATGAAAATTAAAGAAAAAGAAGAAATTGAGCATACTAAACTAAATCAAGTCCTAATAATAGTGATTTAGTTAAGATTTACAAAAAATTGTTCGAGATACTGCGCAGTAGGAAAAACAAAAAACATAATTCCTTCGTACGCAAGCAACAAAAAAAAAAAAAAAAAAAGAGAAAAACCTCTTTAATCTTGATCATCTTTACGCAAGGCGTAGAAGCGGCTAGGTCGTGGCCGGAAATCAGAACGGCGACGGATATGTAGAGACGACGGTTTAACCAAAGTCGCCGCTAAAGATCTTCTAAATCGCTCTGTCTCCACACTTCCGATCCTCGCGAGCGAATTCACCAACGCGAATTTCCTCAGATACAATCCGAAATTCCTCGTCGTCGTATCAGCACCGTTCCGCTTCGCCGGCGACGAAGCTAGGGTTTTAGTCTTCTCGATTTCTAATCGGCGGTGAAAAGCGCATCGGAACGATCCGGGGTGCGTCGTAGGAGAGCACAAACACTTTCTCTTCTGACTCGAGACGGATGCGGCGGAGGGTTTGGGGATGATGTTTCCCGGAGAAAATCTGAAACGGAGGTTGAGATTACAAGGAGAAGCGGATCGTTGATGATGAAGATGGTTGTGTAATCTCTGGGAAGAAGAAGAAGAGAGAGGACGTAGGACTGATGAAGAACCGCTTGATCTACCAGTAGCCGCCATTACTGTGGAGCAGAGAGAGAGAAGATGCGTTTTTGGTTTGTTTGATTAATTAAAAGTTTAAAAGCGTTTTTCTGTTGAAGATTCCGTTTGATTCGCTTCCTCTATTTATGGAGGTTGGAGTTTATCTACGTAGAGATCTCTTGGCGGTTGCAAATCGTGAATAGGGTCAAAACTGTCATTTATGTTAAAGATGTTAAAAATGTTAATTTTCCTTTTTTGAAATGTTTTATTTTTCCTTTCTTCTCTCCTGCCTTTAATTTCCTTATTCCTAAGCCGAATTTTATTAAACAAATAAAAACCAGAGTCAATCCTTTAATTTACTTCTAATAAAGTTCAAATTTGACTTATAATTTATTTATTTCTAGTATCATTTTTTTCAATAACCGGAATAAATCCTAATTCATAAACAAAAGTAATGCATGGTTTTTTTTTTTTTAGTGCATGTGTTTTTCTGCTGCATTATGTATGAGTTGAGAAATGAAAATAATTTTTTTGCTTACGCATTTGATCCAAAAGAGATTTTAAGGGATTTTCTTTTAATGTTTGAAAATGAAAAATTTAAGAATGCTTGCCTCAATATTTAACAGCCAAAAGCAAGAGAATTAATCCGAGAAGACACCAGAGAGAGATGCACAGGCATTACCAAAATAAACACTGAGCTTTATATATCAAAGTTTTACATTTTCAACTATGCAAAAACCAGGATAGGGCAGTGAACAAAATTACCACTGCTCTGTTTTTTTTTTTGTGTGGCTTTGACAACAAAAAACTACAATTTTCTTTGACCTATATATAACAAAAGTCTATGTTTTTTTTCTCTTTTTGACTCAAGAACAAAACTTATGAGTCTTCCTTAGTGAACTTCTGAGGCTCACTGCTTGCAAATGCCAACCATACAACCGTCCCCGTCAGGTAGAAGAATATTGATGGCACGAATAAAGACATCTACGCGATAATCACCAAGTTGAGTAACTAATCAATTAAGTACTGAACATCAACTGGAGGTAAAATTAGCAACTTACGGTCCAAGAATGGGTCGAGTCGAGGAGAAAACCAGTCAAGGCCACACCTACAATCCCAGGTACTGCCCCCACTGTGTTGGTAATGCCCTGAAATAATTTCAAAACTCATTGCATAAACCAGGGATCTGTGAGCGGTCCTGAAAATTGCTCGTTATGATGATAGAGAAACAGACTAGGACCAAATGCTTGGTTCATCACAATATATACTCTTCTTTTGTTTCAGTTTTACCCGCGAAAAAGACTCTGCCCCTAATGATAGCTCACACATATCAGGAGAACTAGGCGAAGACATTATATACTCTTAAGTATGATAACTATACATACCAGGAGTATACTTGCATATTCAGGTGAGATGTCTTGATGTGTACAATAAAGTCCTGCGAAAGGGAAGAAATAAATACTCTGATTGTCAATCCCGGTGCTTGGAATGATGTTACTTGAAGATTCTTGATGGAAGATAGAAGATCTCCGGTTACCTGATAAAGCAAAACTTGATAGGGCCAAGCCTGCTGTCAAGATTCCTACAATTTCCCATGGTGGCAATCCAATGTCTACAGATGAAAGTGTCATGCAGATCGCTGGTGACAAGAACGCAATCGTTTGACAAATCTTTCGGACCTACATGGACAATTGAAAATTCCCAAGGAGTTTACATACTTGGAAACTGAGTATAAAATATATACCTGCAAGAACCTTAAACAGATACCATAACTGAAACATATTATGACCCTTTTGATTTGTTAAAAGGGTAGGTACACAAGGAAAAGGGATGTGATTTTATACCGTGGTAGTGTCAACTCCATTTGAAATTAAGTAGTCAGCAAATTGTGAAGCAAGACTTGTCACGAGAATGGAAGCCAGTGGAGGGAGGATGGAAACCTGATCTTCACATCCACATATTAAATCCCAAAAATGTTATATCTTTGCAAAACACATCTCCAGGTAAATGAGTATGCATATGTAACAAAAGTCATTTAAGCATTTCATAACTCTTACGTGATATGATTGAGTACTAATAATGATTTTGTTAAAGGCAAGGCATAACACAGGCTGAATATTACTTCATACAAGAAAATCAAGCTGAAGTGACTATCCAATATTCCAGGGATAACACAATATAGAAGAGTTCTATACTTACCCAAGCAGCTTCTCTCAAATTTAAATTCAGCGCCTCGCTGCATATCGATCAAAATTACTTTCTTCATCAACAAAGATACAAAGCGAAGAGATAGAATAGAGATATAATATCAGAAAAGATGAGTAATGAAACCACAAGATAAATCAAACATCAATCAGGTGTTGAAATGAGAACACCTCTTGTACAAAATAAGTTAAAAAATACTCGAATTTTAAACTGCAGCTAAATAGCCTAACAAATAGAGCAGCAAAATCATTGCCCAGTAAAAGGGAACATGGTGAACAGGTAGAAAAGTGAACCCACAATTACCTGAAATACGTTGGTAGCCAAGATAAACAGGTATAGTGACCCCAACTTCCACAAAAGTGAGTGTATATCATTGCCCTAACAGCTGAGCTTTGGAAGAACGACTTCCATGGAATCTCCTGTAGTAAGATACCAGAAAAATGAAGCATTGACTTAAAGCAAACGAAACAGTTTTGTGTTTTCAAAACCATTTGTTTTTAGGCCATTTTGGCACCGTTTCAGGGGACATGTTAACCAAGTGAGTGAAGTATGAATAAAAATATAGTCTGAAGACATCATGCTGGCATGGCGAAGAGGTAAGAGTGAAGTATGAATTAAAAATATAGTCTGAAGACATCATGCTGGCATGGCGAAGAGGTAAGTTAGATTCAGTTAGCTTCTTCAAAAATTTGTTGTTGTTTTTACTCGCCGACAGTCATGGATTAAAATGGAACATAATTCCACTCCCCCTTGGCTAGAAGGTTATAGTTATTTCAACTAAATATTGACTGTAGAAACTATAGACTTGACTAAGTGAACTATCGCTAAATTCCATGTTATATCAATTAGAAATGAAATAAAAGAACAAAGCCAGACGTAGGCATAATATTAGATAACCCAACCTTCAATGAGTTCCCCAAATCTTCCCGTGTTGCTTTTTCTGGTTTATGCGAAGTAGTGGTCCCATCACCTATTAAACAAAGGACAATCCTGATTGTAAATGGTGACCAAGTCCATGATCCAAAGATTCAAACCATTAACTGAGTGGAGTCTTAATTATAATAGTCTGACAATAAACAGACAACAAAAGATGATTTGGCCACATGTGCACTCTACGAATTGCTTCACCCCCAATACAGTAAATTCTCCAGTTCGAGATGATATGAACTTAATAGTGGGTTAAAGAAGGATTTACTAGTAATTCTCATCTGACACTTCTGTTTCGCATATTAAAAAAAGAAACAACTTTAGAATGGCTTTCATAATATAAGTCATGGACAAAACTAACACAGTTAATAAACGTGTGATAAATCCAACTATGTGACACCTACGTTCCCTGGTTATATTATATCCATGATCTCAAACAAAAGATGGGACTTCGATGACAGATATTCAAGATTAAATAAAGTTTGAATAAGGAAAAGGAAGGAGAAACCACCTCTATATGAAACTTCTTCTTCACTAAGAAATTGAAACCCGATGAACCTTCAACATATAGGGGAAAAACTGAGAATACAGAAATACTAAACTAGCATGTCGGCATCTTGGTATGGAAGATGAAAGAAATAAAGTCAGCCATCAATCTTTTCTCATTTGATGTAGAAAGATAGAGAACAAAGTCCTTTCCAGCTTAACGCAAGTTAAGATGATTTATCCAAAACATCAGACAACAATGTTGTAAAAGTTTTTAGCCAGCACTCAATGAGACTTACCAGGCAACACCAAGAAGACCGAACATGTAAAAGACAGATTCCCAATTGAATGTTTGGATAATGGGAGGAGCCAAGAGAAGCCTGCAGAGATAATAACGTTAGGTCTGTGCAAGTCTCAAAACTGAGCATTCATCTTTGTCACTGTCAACCAATTTAACTTTGGTTAGAATATCACCCAAATAAGAAACAAGGAAAATAAAATCACATACATGTAACTTTCATAATTTAAGTATCACATCAAGAAAACCATACCCCATAACACTTCCCAAACTCAATCCTCCAAAAACAAAGCCTACCGCCCTTGAGCGCTCCTTAACAGGTATCGTCCTGTACCCAGCAATTGAATGGTACAATCAGGATATGAAAAAAAGGGGGCTACAAGTTTCAAAGCAATATGCTCAGTCAGAAGTTTAAGCTTAAAGCGACTAAATGCGTGTATACATAATCTCAGCTTTAGTAAAGAAAGGGCTTTCATAAGAAAAAAAGAAGTCCACTTCCTGAATGTTAACTTTCCTATGGGCCATGGAAGAACATGCTACTACTTGTGGAAACATATGGATTTCATTAGATTCTCATATCTAGATCATGAACTAAAGGCATAAGCAGTTAAATACACAGCATCTATATTCAAGTAACTATGAGCACTCTTCAAATTTGCTCCAGATTAGTACATGCCTGGCAATAAGGTCCGTCGCAGCTGATGGAGAAACACCTTCTCCTATTCCCACCTGGAGTTACAAATCTCTGTGTTAAGACAAAGACATAATGTAAGGCTAGAGCAGGGTGGGGGGGGGGGGGGGGCAGAGAAGGAAAGAGCTTAAGAGAGAGTCAATTCATGGAAATATTTACGAGTTTAACAAACTAACGAACGTGGAACAAGACCATGAAGAATGATTGCATAAATCAGCATAACGAAATCAACATGTGAAACCTGCTTACCAAAATTCGAGAAAAGATTAAACCAGGCATGAATCCAGCAAGTACTGGAACAAGAGCTGTAGCGAAAGACCATGTAAATACACCAATCTCTAGCACTTTTCTGCATTACAAAAAGAAGAAGGATACATTAGATAAAAGCAGGACCAGCCCTGAAAGCAAAACTGGGAAGTGCCTAAAGAAAAGACAAACCTTCCTCCAAAAATCTTGGAAAGCCAACCACCAGGCAACTGGCTTAAAGCATAACCCCAAAAGAAGGATGACTGGACCAAGCCGGCCACAGATGAGCTCCATCCAAACTGGTGTGACATTGGTATTATAGCAATACTCAAATTCACCTGTGATTCTCACCACACCATACACTTAGTCAAATGATATGTTCCACAATCACCATCTATCTATCTCCTTCACAAAATAGGGTTAAGAAGAGTCCATGTGTTCTTATCATTACCACAAATCACCTAAAGGGATCCTGATACTAAATTGAGCTAAAATTCACATGACACTGATCCTCATATCTTATGTAAGCTACCTTAAACCTTGACCAGAAGTGCCCTTTACGAGGAAGAAATGAAAAATTTGTTCAGTAAAATCTGCAAACCTTGTCCATATTGCAGATAACAAAGGCGAGGGAAGTAGCGCCGATAAGCTTATATCTCTCAGGTATGTTTTTCCATGGAGGCCAATTCTGTTCGAAACTCGCTTCCGTGGTCAAAACTTCGGAATCGGAATCCGGATTGGGAAGCTGGGGAGGCTCTTCGATAGGATTATTTGGAATCTTCTTGCTCTCTCTGACTCGTTCTGTACCACTGGCGGAGCATTGAACCCTTGAAACCCTTGATTGAAGAGGATTATGGTAGTGATGGTGTGGGAAGAAGCAGACGGAGAGGAAGGGTTGTTTATGTGAGTGGAGGGGAGAAGAGAAGAAATTATGGTGGGGTCTCAAGGGAAGTCTCGCCATTGTTGGTGTCCGAGCGAGAGGAGAAGGAGAAGAAGAAGAAGAAGAAGAAGAGGGAGAGAGGAGGACACGGTGGAGCAATATAAGCTTGTGTGGCTCTCGCTGTGGAGGAAAAAGTCATCTATGTGGGGTCCCGCCTTGTGCATCAAAAAGCTTCCCTTTGCGTGCGTCATTCATCTTTCTTCCAAACATACTCTCCGATTGGATCATTTCAGATTGTATTCAGCCGTATTTTTTCATGATTTGGTTAAATTGTTTTATATATGGTGGTTTGGATATGAAAAATAAAAGAATACATAAACAAAAATAAACAGTGAAATAATTTAACAAGGGATATATTGTTAAAGATGATTTACCAAAGATATAACAAACTAGTCGTTCGAAAAATAGCATTTTTTTTTTGTCGAATCATGTAAAAATGACCACCCAATTATTTGCGAGTTTGTCGTTTTAGTAGTTTCTTTTATTATATGTGATGCATTTAGTTGAATTCAATCGATTGATAATCTCTATTAAATAGAGATGATGATATAACAAAAGAAAACAAAAATATTTTTAATTTTTGTTGGTACTTGGCAAATTAACTTTTAAAATAGTTTGTTACTAATTAATCAATAGATTAGTTTTAAAAATACATATATTTTAGCATTTATCTATTACATTTTTGTCGTGGTTTTATTTTCAAACACACCTGGATCAGCTTCGATCAAAATATTAATTTGATAAAACATTACTGAAAATTACATAAGATGATATTGTTTGGGAAAAGAATAATTAAGTCTTCGAATTTCGGAAAAAGATATCAAACGGCATTTCTCTTTGTTTTTTCTTTTTTATTGGCAACTTGCTTCTTCTGCGTATATTTTAATATTATCTTTGGTTTACAAAGTCGAGATCGTCTTCTAATCTACTACATGAGCTCTTATTGTCCCAAGAAATACTCATCAAAGAAAAATCAGTAGGAACAAATGGAGAAGCCAAAGTACAAGACTGTCCAAGAAGTAATTGCAGCCGGCGATGGACTACCGGAAAGATATCTCCACACACCCACCGGCGACGACGGCGACGGCGAAGGTCAACAACCTCTTAACGCTTCTGTACCGGAGATGGATATTCCGGCCATCGATCTAACTCTTCTCTTATCTTCTTCCCAAGACGGTCGAGAAGAGTTGAGTAAACTTCACTCGGCGCTCTCTACATGGGGCGTTGTTCAGGTTTTTGACTTGACCCTCTCAAGAGTCATGAAAAATCTTGTAGATGTTGTTCTCCAGGTGAAATCATTTGATTTTTCTTGATTGAAAGCAGGTGATGAATCATGGAATCTCAGAAGCGTTTCTAGACAAGATTTACGAGGTGACTAAGCAGTTTTTTGCGCTTCCGACAGAAGAGAAACTAAAGTACTCGAGAGAGATTGGTAGTATCCAAGGATATGGAAACGACATGATTTTGTCTGATGATCAAGTTCTTGATTGGATCGACCGTTTGTATCTCACTACTTACCCTGAAGATCAACGACAGCTTAAATTCTGGCCTCAAATCCCAATTGAGTTCAGGTAAAAAAAAAACCATAGCTTTCGATTTCAAACCGCAACATCTTGGTTCTTTGACTTTGACGATTTCTTGACAATATCTTCAGGGAAACTTTACATGAGTATACTATGAAGCAACAGCTAGTGATTGAGAAATTCTTTAAGGGTATGGCTAGATCTTTGGAATTGGAAGAGAATTGCTTTCTATATATGTATGGAGAAAATGCTACGATGGATACAAGATTCAACATGTATCCTCCATGTCCGAGGCCAGACAAGGTTCTTGGGGTTAAACCGCACGCTGATGGCTCTGCTTTCACTCTTCTCTTACCCGACAAAGATGTCCAAGGGCTTCAGTTTCTCAAAGATGGGAAGTGGTATAAAGCTCCAATCGTCCCTGATGCAATCCTGATCAATGTAGGAGATCAGATCGAGGTAATCAATCATGTATATGCATATGATTTTTTGAAGAATCGATTGGTGTAGAATTGAGATAATAATCTCTTGTGGGCATTGTTTAGATAATGAGCAATGGAATATACAAGAGCCCGGTTCATCGAGTGGTGACTAACAGAGAAAAGGAAAGGATATCTGTGGCAACGTTTTGTATTCCGGGTGCTGACAAAGAGATTCAACCTGTAAATGAGCTTGTGTCTGAGGCAAGACCAAGGTTGTATAAAACAGTTAAGAAGTATGTGGAGCTCTACTTCGATTACTATCAAAAGGGTCGAAGACCGATCGAAGCTGCATTGATCTGAAATTACTTTTCAAGTTGTCTGTTTTGGTTTTTACAAAATAAATGTTTCTTTTGTTACTTGATTCTTGAAGAGAATAACGTTGCTTTGTTTGTTATGATGTGAGATTGCATTGTGTTGTGTTGCAACTCTGAGAATATCACTAAGGGTATGAAATTTCATCTTCCCAAACACACATGAAGTCCCGAACGAGAGTGTGATTTATGCGTGGTTGCGATTTGAGTGTGAGACCGATGCGGTTTGAAAAAAATAAAACTAGTTAAAATTTTGGAATGGTAACGAGATTTGGAAGCAATGTGTGTATTCCATATTTTTGAATAACAAAACGGTTTTAAAACAAAATTACTTTCTATCTCAACATATGGGAAGATCAAAATACCCAATTTTATCGTGGTTTATATGAAACAAAACCGACTTATGTATTTATATGCAAAATTTATGTCATGTTCAAGAATTTATATGGGATTTTCCCTTGTTTAAAAAAAAAAAAAACTTGTTTATATTTTTAGTTTATAATTATTTTTTGAAAAAAAAGGAAAGAGTTAAAAAGAAACCTAAAATTAAGATATGGGCCTCGTTCATTTAAGCCCAACATAATAAAACGAGCCCAACTTTCTATTTCATAACGGTCACTAAAATCTCCTCTCTCTTTTTTTTGTTTTTGTCGGCCACTAAAATCTCCTCTTTAACCAGTAGCGATGTAACCTTTTTATGAGTGATTTCTCATAATTGCAGATTTCTTCTTTCGCTTTCGTTTTTTCCGAGCGATTTCTTTGGAGGCGATACGGAGTTTTCTTCAGAGGTCATCACCATCGCAAGGTTTCGTTTTTTTTTTTTAATTTGTTCTTTTGAGTTATTTAGGGTTTTTGTTGATTTTGTTTATCGCAAATCCAAACCCCTATTTCGAATTCGTGTTTTCTTCGGTTTTTTTGGTGGGGTTTTACGTTCGCGATTGTGTTTTTCTTAGATTTCGAACCTTCCTCTTCCAATAATCAGAATTTCGATTTGATTTTTTTTTCTTGTATCAAGCAAATCCAAAAGAAAAATTACCGTTTGTTTTGACAGATTTAGGGTTTCTGTTTATTTTAATTTTTGAAAATCAGAAGCCCTCTTTTGGATCTGTGTACTTTCGTGATTTTCTTAGATTCTAAACCTTCCTTTTTAGATTCGGAGTATCGATTTAAATTTGTTATTTCGCAAATCCAAAAAGCCCTCTTTTTACATCTCAGGGTTTCTAATTTCAATCTTGTGTATCTCTTTTAAGATTTTACGTTTGTTGTCACAAATTAGGGTTTCTACTTATCCTGCGTGTTTCGAATCAAAAGCCCCTCTTTTTGATATTCGATTTAATTATTCGGTCTTAGGGTTTCTGATTTGACGTTTTTCTTAATGATCCTTGCTTTTGTTTGGTTTCTGATATGGATCATGTTTTAAAGATTTACTTACGACTTTCACAATGAAGTTTTTTTTTTTTCTGGATTAGAAACCCTATCATCGATTATGCGTGTTTCTTTTTAATCCAACGAATTGACACACAATTCTCCATGATTTTGCTCTGTTCATTTTTTTTTCAACTAGATTTTTTTTCTTTTTTGTCTTTTGGTTTTAGTTTGTTTAAAGTTTTCTGTTTTATTCAAACCCAAAAGAGAGGGACGACACATTACATGATTGTTGTCTGTCCGGTTTCTAACTTGGGAAAATTGTCCCGTATTGTCCGATGTTGCCTAACACAAGCAAGAATGCTTGAAGTGGGGATATACGTCCTCATGTAAGACTTGTCAAATTATGTCCCGATTTGGAGAATTCAATCTCTAAGATTAATTCTATTATCGTGCTGGGATGGGACAGCAATGATATAAGCTTCAACTTCTGCATAGATCCGCCTTTATTAAGGTTGATCTCTCGAGAACAAGATCGAGAAATTCAATTATCTGCTTAAATTCTATATCGAGCTGAGCTGGGACAGCATGAATGATATTCAATATTCTGCATTTTGATGGGGATAAATATCCTTTATTAAGGCTTGTTCGAGATTGAAAAACTCAATTGTCCCTTTAAAGATATATTGCTGGGCTGGGACAGCAATGATATAAACTCCAATTTCTGCATAAATCTGCCTTTATCAAGGCTTGTATAACAATCTCCCGAGATCGAGATTGAAAGATTCAATTATCTGCTTAAGTTCTATATCGAGCTGAGCTGGGACAGCATGAATGATGTTCAATATTCTGCATTTTGATGGCGATAAATATCCTTTATTAAGGCTTGTTCGAGATTGAAAAACTCAATTGTTGCCGATATCGAGAAATTCACTTATCTGCTTAAGTTCTTTATCACGCTGAGCTGGGACAGCATGATATTCAATATTCTGCATTTTAATGGGGGTTACATGTCCTTTAATAAGGCTTGTTCGAGATTGGAAAACTCAGTTGTCCCTTTAAAGATATCTTGCTGGGTTGGGACATCAATGATATAAACTTCAATTTCTGCATAGATCCGCCTTTATTAAGGCTGGTATAACAATCTCCCGAGATTGAGATTAAGAGATTCAATTATCTGCTTAAGTAATAATGTCCATCTGGGAAATTCAGTTGTCTGCTTAAAGTCTAGATCTTGTTGAGTTGATACAACATGATAATTCAACATTCTGCATACTGATGAAGGTAAATTGTCCTTCAATAAGGCTTCTTTGATAATGCCTGATTGGGAGATATGAGAAACTAGCCTGCCAAAGGCTTCTCGAACAATGTTCCCGAGATTGGGAAATTCAAATATCTGTCTATTGCTGGGTTGAGACATCACATGATACAACATTCAATGGTGTCCCAAGATTAGAAATTCAAGCTTCTGCATAAACTATTTATTGATCTTGCTGAGCTGGGACAGCTTGATAAACTATTCAATCTTCTGCATATTGGTGGGAAAAAATGGGCCTTATCAAATGGTATCCCATGGTTGGGAAAATTCAAGTTTCTGCAAAAACTACTGTAGATCATGGCTGGGCTGGGACAGCATGATGTAATATTCAATGTTCTGCATGCGATGGAGAATAAATGTCCTTTATAAGGCGTGTCTAACGATGTTCTGAGATTGGGAAAACTCAGTTCTGAGATTGGGAAAACTCATTATCTGCTAAAATTATATCTTACGGGGCTGGGACAAGCATGGTGATAAAATTCAATATTCTGCATATTGATGGAGGAAAAACGTTCGTTAATAAGGCTACTCTAATTATGTCCATTTGAGAAATTCAATTGTCTGCTCGTTGGGTTGAGACAACATGAACATATTCAATATTCTGCTTATTGATGGAGGTAACAATATTCAATATTCTGCATATTGATGGAGGAAAAACGTTCGTTAATAAGGCTACTCTAATTATGTCCATTTGAGAAATTCAATTGTCTGCTCGTTGGGTTGAGACAACATGAACATATTCAATATTCTGCTTATTGATGGAGGTAACAATATTCAATATTCTGCTTATTGATGGAGGTAACAATATTCAATATTCTGCTTATTGATGGAGGAAACAATATTCAAAATTCTGCTTATTGATGGAGGTAAATTGTTCAGTGTTCTGCTTATTAATGGAGGTAACAATTTTCTACATAAACTCTATATATTGTTGAGCTGGAACAGCCTGATTCAATCTTATAATTAGATCCACCTTTGAAAAATCTTGTCGAATTATGTTGCCAAACCTCTCCATAATACAAGAACCTGACGTCTTGCCGAGGAGGTATGTATTTCATCTCTAACTATATTATCTTATGTTACATCAAACCAGCGTAATGTTGGATTTTTGCATTGGTCTTAGCAGCATTGGTAAGTTTATCTTTCATTTGTTTATGTACATCTCTTGCAAATGTTAGGTCATTGAAGAGTAAATCAATCTCCGCTTACCTCACCGTGTTCTAACCACATTTTTTGATGATCTCATTCTTAACAGGAAGTGGTGGTATTGCAGCAGACAAATCAATTTGCGGATTATATCTTTCCCGCTTTTGATTAGGTAAATGTCTTTTTCCTCCTCTAAAACCAAGTTATAATCTTCACAAGAGTTTTGATTCCCTTAATGGAGTTTGTGATTTCTTGATTAATTCCATCTTTTTGTTCACGTAAAGTCTTTTATAACTATGAGTTATCATTAGCCTATCTTTTCAGCTTCAGAAGACCAAGAGCTGAAGTGGAGTGTATACAATGATCTGTCTCAGGTTCGACTTCTCTCACTCCCTCTCTCCCTTGGTTTTCAATATTATAGTACAATTGGTTGTGTTTCAATTGTTATAATAGTAGGAGTCTTTTTCTCTGTTTTCAATATTATAGTGATGTTGTTTGCGTTTTAATTGTTGTAGTACACAGTGTCCAATTCTTAAACTAGAAAATTCAGATACTGTAGAAATCTTTCCGCTTTTGATCAGGTAAAATTCGTTTCCCTTTGATCAAAGTTGTGATTCGTAGACTGTTAATGAAACTGCAAAGTTGAAATCTCATGATTTTTCAACATTCATGGTTTCTTCTTGGGTGTACTCATATAAGTTTATATCAAACTTACAGGAATTAAGGGTTATTATCTCCCAAGTCCACGCGATTCTAAGGGATAACTGACTTTGTCATCCATTTGTGGTCTAAAAGCTTGTTGTCTTCTTTGAAACCAAAGGTATTTTCTCTGTTGATTTTTTTGAGCATTTGATCTTTTTAATCAATGCATATATGATTCTTTTATCAGACGTAGGATTGGAGCTTTTGCGGTCCACGTCTTCTTCTACACTCCTTTGCAAGTAAGTAGTTATGCGTTTTTAGAAATTTTCATCTTCCCAAAAGCAAAGGTATACCCTTCTCTTCCGACTTTCAATTTTACTATTTAATTGTTGGCTGCATTTAGGTAGCATGAGTTCGTCTAAGGTTTGAACTAGACATGTGTTTTTTATAGGTTGATTGTTTGCTTTAGGACTAAATAAAACCCCAATTAAGCTAACACTAATACAAACATGAACGCATATACACGAAGGACAAAGGTGAACACATACACTAAACGCAAACATATTGTGCTCACAAATAAAATCGCAAATACGGCGTTAATACTAGCAAATTTAAATGCAACACAAATGCAAATGCAAACAAGAATGTAAACACTAACAAAAACGAAACACATCACAAATACAATTGTCTAAAGACAAAGGCGAACGACGTAAAATACAAAACCAATGTAAATATTAAACACAGATACTAATGTGAGTGTGGATTAAACACAAATGCTAATATTTGGTGTAAACAGAAATTTAAAGGCGTACAAACACAATTACAGTCGTTCAAATCTACATTTTTAGATCATTAGATGTAAACAAAAATTTGACTGCAAATGCAAAATATAGAAAGCAAATTAGATCATTTTCTTAGGTTTATTTACTGATTTACCCGGTCATGAAGTTTTCTGAAGGATAATCAGGTCGGGTAAAAGTCTCCGTTGAAGCTTGTGTTTGATTTTCTCACTTATATTAGTTTACTAATTTTAATATTGTATCCAATAAACATGTGTTTAAGCAAAATTAGAATTGACGGGGAAAAAAGTCTACCAGTTGGCTGACTTACATCTGCTAGTTTGCCATTTTTCTGACAGATTTTACCATATTATGGCACTCTATGAATATTTTTGCCCTTTACGAAAAATTTAGTGGCACACTTCGATTAAGTCTTAATTTGTTTTGGCATATATATTCTGCGATTTTATTGGCAGATTTTTGTGAATATTTGATATTTGATAGATTTTACAAAAGTCTCTAAAACTTACTAGCAGATTAAGTACGCTAGTTTGTCATTTTTCTTGCAAATTTTGCGATTTTATTAGTAGATTATGCGAATATTTAGCAGATTCCGCAGGTATTTGGTAAATTTAGGATTGGCATCTTTAGATTTTGTCTGCTAGTATGCCGTTCTCTTAGTAAAATATGCAGATATGTGGTGTGGATGTAGAAATCGGTTCGGCAAAACTTTTTTTTTTTTGGGGTGCAAATCGACAATTTTCTTAAATTAGCTTCGGTAATAAAAATGCTAGACTGATAAAAATGCAAATAAAATTAGAATGTTTGCTTTATTTAATAAATGAAATGTGTTTACAAAGTAATAAGAATTTTATCTCTATCACTCAGATTGTTGGAATCTTATGGTTGTTCTCGTTTTTATATTGCTTTACAGTCATTAATATCTTCTTAATTAGCATTTGACTCTTTCGATTTTATCGTTTCGATCTCTTTGACGGCCGGTGAGCAGTTCGGATCTTCGTCTTTAATTCTAAAAAATATATAAATGAGTACAATTTTTGAATTATAAAATTTATTAACTAAGAAATAGGTTAGTTGAGTAATAAAAAATTATATGGGTTATCCTAACTATATATATATATTTTTTTTAAAAAAAATTGGTTATTTTAGGTAGTTTTTTTTTAATTATCCGTCTATAAATGTTATATTATATGAAAACATTTGTCAACAAAATATAAAATAAGTTATTATCCTATTTTTAATTTTTATATTTATTTTCTAGATATAGAATCATATTTGAATTTGAAGGAGTCAATTGGAATTTCATTCGGACGATTAATGACAATACTTTCAACTTCAAATTCCAACATTATATGAATGCTATACGAGGCTGGAGTTTCGGGATTTCAATTTTCATTAATCTTGCAACTCAAATCTTTGTGCGGACACGCTTGCTAGGAAAGCAATCCTTGGTACGTCTCAATGGAGTTTATACCATCACTGTCCAAATTTTCTTCTATCCTTTGTAAACGACGATTGGGATTCGTGATTTAATAAAGTCTAAGACGGCAAAAAAAAAAAAAAAATAGAATCATATTTGAATATCGATTTAGAAATAGAGTTTTATACGTTATTCAAAGGTATGTTGGAATAATATATATATGACTAAGACAATTTGAGGGTAATTTTGTTAATTTTCTTCTATTTATGGTCATTTGACCAATTAATTAATTTCAAAATTTATTTGCTAGCTATCAAATCAAATTAATATGTAAAAGAATAATAACTGATTAGTTATTACTTTTTGTTGTTGTTCTGGTTCTATATATATGGTTGGGCAAAAATCAAAACAACAATACCGAGTTAAAAAAAAAAATGAAACAACAAAAAACTTGACACCGTTGAAAAAGAATAGAATATCACATAAAATCAAGTTACATAGAAATAGAATTAGTATCAAATTCCGATAAAAAAGTATACCATTTGTCTCCAGCTCCCTAAACCGGAAATTTATGAACCCTATCACTTTCGAATTTGTTCGGTCATAATTAGATTAATATTCCACAGTCTCGCAGCTTCGTATAAATGTCTATATATACAGACACACATGGTTTATGTATAGAGACGTATCATTTGGAATTGGAAATTTTAAATTGATATTATAATAAAATGGGATGTGTTTGCAGTAAGCAATTAGAAGGAACAAAGCATGAAAATATTTCGCTTCTTGCTTCTCAAACCTTTTGTAAGTTTCTCTCCATATCTATCCATATTTATATACTATAACTAGAATATAACCCGCGATGTGTGGTTTTTTTGTTTTACAGTTTTAATAGTTAGGTTTATTGCCGTGAACTTATATTTATTTAGTAAATATCCAATTGTTTGTAGATAGAGTCTAATATCTTATTTGAAATTGAACTAATTGTTTTTCTTATTTCCGCTACCATGAAAATGTGAAGTGATCAATATCGATAGGTATTATATGAAAATAAACATGAACTTTTATGTTCAACTATATTTAACAACTGAAAAATAATGTTATCTAAATAATTGATTATGATTTTCAAAATAAAGGTTACTAATTTTTTTTCTATAATATGATTATTATTTTCTTTTTATATAAATCTTTTCTTGTGTGTTGTTATATTTTCCATCTTAAATATAATTTTTATTTATTTATTTTGTGTTTTGGAAATTGTTGAATCATCGACTAAACAAAAAATTTTATTATATAAAGGAGAATGCGCTTAGAATTATAACTCATCAGATCGTGACATGTGTCATTTTAATTGAGATGATGACACGTGTTAATATACTAATGTATATTATGTTTTCGTGTTAACTTAAATGTCATTAACAAAAGGTAAAAGGAAAAATTTGTAAAAAATATTATTAAAAAAAAGAAAAATTTTGTTTCATGTCAATACGTTTAAAAACAAAAAGAAAAGAAAAATGCCATAACTAATCGAGAAAGAAAGGAAAAAATATATTATTGGAAAAATTTGTAAAAAAAATGTCATTAAAAAAAGGTAAAAGGGAAAATTTGTAAAAAATGTTATTAAAAAAAAGTAAAAGGGAAAATTTGAAAAAAAAAAAGATCAATAAAACAAAAAAGATTTTTTTTCATGTCAATACGTTTAAAACAAAAAAAGAAAAAATATCATAACTAATTGAGAAAGAAAAAAAAAAAATACATCATTGAGAAAAATAAGGCAAGTGTCCTAACGTAAAAAAAAAAAATCAATGTCCTACCGTAAAAAAAAAAATTTATTAAAAAAAGGATAATTTGTTTCATGTCAATACGTTTAAAAAACAAAAAAAAAGAAAAATGCCAAAACAGATGATGACACGTGTTAATATACTAATGTATATTATGTTATCGTGTTAACTTAAATATCATTAAAAAAAAGTAAAAGGAAAATTTGTAAAAAATATCATTAAAAAAAGGAAATTTTTTGTTTCATGTCAATACGTTTAAAAACAAAGAAAAAAGAAAAATGCTATAATTAATCGAGAAAGAAAGGAAAAAAATACATTATTGTGAAAATTTGTAAAAAAAAAAAGTCATTAAAAAAGGTAAAAGAGAAAATTTGTAAAAAATGTCATTAAAAAAAAGTAAAAGGGAAAATTATTGTAAAAAAAAAATATCAATAAAAAAAAAAAAAAATTTCATGTCAATACATTTAAAAGCAAAAAAGAAAAAATGCCATAACTAATCGAAAAAGAAAGAGAAAAAATACATCATTGAGAAAAATAAGGCAAGTATCCTAACGTAAAGGGAAAAAAAATCAATGTCTTACCGTCAAAAAAAAAAATTTATTAAAAAAAAAAAAAATTTGTTTCATGTCAATACGTTTGAAAAACAAAAAAAGGAAAAAAGCCAAAACATAAACTATTGGAAAAAGAGGGGGGGGTGGAAGTATAGATGCCATTATGTTCAACAAAAATATGTCATTACATTACAGACCAAACTCTATATAATAACATCTACAACGTCAAAAATTTAATTGTGTGTTCAGTCTTTATTCTCTTAAAACAAGCAAATCATGAATTCGAGAGTTCCACAAATCGATCAAAACTATTTTACTTTTAATTTTCCTTTTAATTTTAATTATATTATTTATTTTTTTAAATCAAAGTGTAATATAATTAAAAAGAAATAATAGTCTAAAAAGAAAATAAGACATGTTATTTAAAAAAATTAAAAGGAAATAGTAAATCAAAAAGACTAAACAAAGAAAATAAGACAAATTATTTCTAATTGTAGTGTAATTAAAATGAAATAATAGTAAAAAAATAAAAAAATAAGACATATTATTAAAAAATTAAAAGGAAATGCTAGATAAAAAAAACTAAAAAAGGAAAATAAGAAAAATTATTTTTAATTTCTAAAAGTATTAGTGTGGCATATAAAAAATTGATATTCATGAGATTACGACATATGTCAAAATTTTAATTTTGATATAATTTCCATATATTTTTATAATATTTTTAAATATATTTACTAATATGTTTTGTTAATTTTCTTACTATTTGTTTAACACTAATGACATATATAGACATAAATTTGATAGAATGCATTATGCATATATTATTTTGATATGAAAATTTTGGGTATTATTGATTGACAAAGAATGTATGGAGTAAAAATATGGTTTTAAGATGATGGAAGAAATACATGAGTTGTATTGCGAGATGAAATACGTGGAGTTGAAATCCAGTTTGAAACAAAGTTACTAATCAACATCCAAAATAAGTGTGCGAGTAACAATCAAAATCTAAATATTTATATCAACAAGATTTAACATATATTTCTTACATTTTCATAAATTTTATCTTTATTAAATTTAATCGATTACCGACACATTTTACTTTATTTTTTATCATTTATAAATAAGTTATAATTAAAATTCCGCGTATTACGCGGATCCTAATCTAGTGATATATAAAGCAACAGAACCATCATCCCTAATTTTTTTTTATGTTTTGTATGTGACTTTCTTATATAATAATTTATTATTTATTTGATTTCACTAAAATAGTTAGATTATCCGACAAATTAAATAACAGAAAAAAAAAATTGAAATTAAATCCGTCTAATTCAATTATTTATTGTTTTGAAACCAAAAAAAATTATATAAAAAAAACTCCAATATGACGGAACCACATATCAAACTTAAACTAAAAATGCCAAATAAAATATTATAGTCGGACTCACATATTTATTTATATTTGAGTGTGAAAGCATTACAACCATAGAATATTATCATCACCATCACCATTAAGTACAATTTGGCTAATTATGTGTATTTAGTTCATAAAATGGAAAACAGGTTATGATATAAACAATGTAGAACTAGAAATCTAGATAAATAATTTAAATGGTGTGACAATATTAAAATATATCACTAAATCTTTTGTTTATTTAAAAAAAAAAATATATTTTTCAACTTCTATTATTAACAGCACATGAATAAATATATAGTTACATATAATTAAAATTAAAAACCACGTCATTGAAGATATGGCTTTACGAGAAGATAGAAAAACTAATTTCATATATGTAGATATTGACACGTGTAGTTACTAAATAGTTTTTATTAGCTATTGCGTCGGAAAATTATTATAGAGATTAACAACATTTTAACTGTTTTGTGTTTGCAGTTAGCGAGGCTGAGGTTGAAGTTCTTCATGAATTGTTCATCAAACTCACTTCTTGTCTCAGCAACAACAAACTTATAACCAAAGTTATTCTTCCCACAATGTGAATATTATTACATCAAAATTGTTACACACTACTTTATGTTAAAGGTGTGCTTATGTTGGTTTGTTTCAGGAAGAATTTCAATTGATCTTAATCAAGGACACGAAGAGACGCAGTCTTTCTGCAGAGCGGGTATATATACATATTAATCAAGAACATATTTTCGGTTTTGGTTTGGTTACTTTGGTTGAACTGACCGGCATAATATAAAAGTTGATTCGGTTCTCGATTCGGTTCAGTCAAACCAATCGATTTTTTGTTTTTTTTTTCTAACCGAATTATGCCAAATTTATACCAAATTTCACAAAAATGTTTTTAAAATTCCGAACCGAATTAACCAAATTTATTTGATTTTAACTGAATTTAAACAAAAAATTCAAAAATTTCAATTCAATTCGATAAAATTTCTAAAACTCGAACTACCAATACCCGAACCGTAATTTATTTTAGTAGGATTTTTTCGAACCGAAGAAACCGAACTCGTTGGCTTAATTTTTCATATTTTTTTTAAAATAATCTAATCATGTAAGAAATATGCAGATTTTTGGATTGTTCGATATGAGAAAGGATGGGGCTATAGATTTTGGAGAGTTTGTACACACTCTCAACATTTTTCACCCAAACTCATCCCAAAGAGATAAGGCCATATGTATACTTAATCAATTTAATTAATATATTTATCTATTCATGTTATTAATTTATTTTCTTAATAAAGGTCTAACGTTAAATCTCATCACTCGTTTACAAACAGTCGCATTTCGATTATACGATACTCGTCAGACTGGATTCATCGAACCAGAAGAGGTAGCAATATATACCGTAAATTAAGTGATTATTAATTATACTTTGCGGTGTGTTTAATTAACTTGGAGAAAATTAAAGGTGAAAGAGATGATAATAGACGTTGTAGAAGAATCAGAACTGATGCTAACCGAAAGTGTCATCGACTCCATTGTGTCTAAGGTATGTAATTAACAACGGTTAAGGTTATAATTAACCCGGTTTAACATTTTCAGTTATTTATTTATTATTTATATTTTGGCAGACATTTGAAGAGGCGGATTGGAAAAGAGATGGGAAAATAGATTTGGAAGAATGGGAAAATTTTGTGGCCACCTATCCTTTGACGCTCAAGAACATGACAATCCCTTTCTTGAAGTAAGTCGTCTGTTTGGTTTTTCCTAAACATATGTATTTTTTTATTCCAAATATATGCAACAAAAAACTAGTTTACGAAAAGATGAACCATTTACAAAAAAAAACTAGTTTTTCTGTATTTTTCTAAAGTGAAGTCTCTTGTATTTTTCGGGGACATACCAAGAATTTTTCCAAGCTTTTTCAAATAAAATAAGATATTAACCCGTGATTTTAGTAATCGATTGAATTAAGTAAGATTAAATTGGTGAAAGTAACACTTTCTCTGGAAAAGTTGGTGATTATGTCACTTTTTCAAATCTTTTGTCCCATTGATACTTCTCTTAACTGTACATGACCATGTTACCCCTCGAAGGATAGCAAGAAGTGTTGATACACCATACAATTCTTTAAGTAAGTGTTATTCCAGCCATTTTTCACTAATATTTTCGATGGTATCATCTTTCTTTATGGATGGGAAGAAAATTGAGATGGTCCACAGATCATCCGAGTACACAACACACCCACATCGCACACTAATAATCGCCAAGAGAAAAGAGGTTCTTCGATCATTTAACAAAAAACTTCTTCCTCCTTCCGTTTGATCTATTGTGATCCTCTTCGTTATCCGGAGAATTTCAACAACACTCCAAAACCGATATCTTTCCTTTAACTATAGAATGTCATATTGGGTTTTATATAATTTCTCGACCAAGCACATAACATAACCACCACTATATCTCCTCCCGTGAAACCGGCTCTCCATCCAGTCATCCGGGGGACCAGCATATAACCAAATTAATATGACATGGGGCAATAGAAAATAGACCCAGTCAGTTAATTAACCAGGACTAAATAAACAAGTAAAAGTAAAAATCAATGGCGTAAGAGCATTTTCTAGCTAAAGTATATGCACTTCATTGCATAATCGAGGTGCATATATAGATTAATCCAGCAAAACGGCTTCCTACCATTTGAAATATGTGCAGAGAGTGTAATCCTCTATCCGACCATGTGCTAAGTGAAATAGTGAATTAGATTATCATTTGGTTAATCTACTTTTTTTTTTTTTTTTTAAGGTTTATTTTCGTTTTCCAAAAAATAAAATAAAATAATAATAATCAACGGACGGTGAAACAGAAAAGAGAATAAATCGATGACCCTGAATATTCGAATCTTTCAAATCGAACATTCCTAAAAAAAGACAATGATTCCGACGGCTGTAATGTCACCATCCAACCAGTCTTATGTTTTTCTTCCATGTTTCTCTCTTACACACCAATCGTTGATCCAAACCCTCTCTGTCTCCTCGGAAATTTCCCCTTCTCCGGTACCGAATCGCCGTGGGAAGGAGATATTTCCGGGAAAGTATCCTTTTTGTTTCTCCTAAAGACCTCGTAGACTCGTCTCGTCTCCTTCTTTGTAAATGACGACGACTGTTGTGTCCATTACAGAGAAAGTGCTAGAACGGGTCTACGGAAATTCCAAATTTACCCTTTCCGTGTCAGGCGGCGACGGCGAAAAGACTCACCGTCACACCCATCACCACATTCACAAGCATTGCCATAGCAAAAGCTACGACGACAGCGACGACGATGTTTGTTACAGCGACGAGGATGAATCAGCAATGGAGCTTGTCCAGATCGGTGCGGAGAAGACGAAGAACGTTTTGATCCTCATGAGCGACACTGGTGGTGGACACCGTGCCTCTGCTGAAGCCATTCGCGACGCTTTCAAGATCCAATTCGGAGACAAATACAGGGTAAAGAAGAATGTTGACAAATTGTTGGTTTTTGATCGAGACTTGTGTCGTTTCCAGTTACTAATTGATTTGGTTTTGGCAGGTAATTGTGAAAGATGTGTGGAAGGAATACACAGGGTGGCCATTGAATGATATGGAGAGATCATATAAGTTTATGGTGAAGCATGTTCAGCTATGGAAGGTTGCTTTCCACAGCACATCTCCTAAATGGATCCACTCTTGTTATCTAGCTGCCATTGCTGCGTATTACGCCAAGGAAGTAGAGGCAGGTTTGATGGAGTACAAGCCGGAGATAATCATAAGTGTTCATCCTCTGATGCAACACATTCCATTGTGGGTTCTCAAATGGCAAGAGCTACAAAAAAGAGTCCTCTTTGTTACCGTCATTACTGATCTCAACACTTGTCATCCTACATGGTATGTATTAGCCCGGCTTAGTCTCTGAGAGATGTTAGCTGCCAAAAATTTGAGTTTTTAAATCTTCTATGGTTTAGGTTTCATCCGGGGGTGAATCGTTGCTATTGCCCGTCTCAAGAAGTGGCGAAAAGGGCGTTGTTTGATGGGCTTGATGAGTCTCAAATCCGTGTATTTGGTTTACCTGTGAGGCCATCTTTTGCACAAGCGGTTCTGGTGAAAGATGATCTAAGAAATGAGCTTGAGATGGATAAAGATCTTCTTGCGGTTCTACTAATGGGAGGAGGGGAAGGTATGGGTCCTGTGAAAGAAACCGCGAAAGCTCTTGAAGAATCCTTGTATGACAGAGAGAACAAGAAGCCCATTGGGCAAATGGTTGTTATCTGTGGACGTAACAAGAAATTGGCCTCTTCTTTAGAAGCCGTTGAATGGAAGATTCCTGTTAAGGTATATATGATCAAAACAAACCGCTTAGGCATTATAAGATGTTCATAGGTTTCAAGAGTCGAGATTTTAATGGATATTGACATTACAGGTTCGAGGATTCGAGACTCAGATGGAGAAATGGATGGGAGCTTGTGACTGCATCATCACAAAAGTAAGAGGAATTTTGGTTTGGTTTGGTTTGGTTTTTATGCCCACCTCTATCCACCAAAATGTTCATATGTGTTCTACGAATCTTTCAGGCTGGACCGGGAACAATCGCTGAATCGCTGATCCGATCACTTCCTATCATCCTCAACGATTACATTCCCGGACAGGTCTGTTTAGATTATTGAGGTTAATATAATCAAGCTCATATATGGTATATGTATTCTCATAACAATTACACTTGAAACCAAACAGGAGAAAGGGAATGTGCCGTATGTAGTGGAGAATGGTGCAGGTGTGTTCACGAGAAATCCGAAAGAGACAGCGAGAATAGTTGGGGAATGGTTCAGCACAAAGACAGATGAGCTTGAACAAATGTCGGACAACGCACGTAAACTAGCTCAGCCTGAGGCAGTCTTCGACATTGTCAAAGACATTGATGAGCTCTTGGAGCAACGTGGTCCTCTTGCTAATGTATCTTACACTCTTACCTCTTCCTTTGCCAGTTTAGTTTGATGTCTCAATGTCTTATATTAACATGTCTCCCTTATTAGTTCTCTTTTCTGTTCTTTTTTTTTTTCTTTTTTTCTTTTTGTCTTATTTTATACAACTGTTTATTTGTTGATAAAGTTGTATTATATTTTATAACAAAATCAAGCAAAAAGTTCTTGCTGTCTTTGCATTATATATTGTTGACCTGTTATTGAAGTTAGAATAACACAGAAGTAGAAGAAATGGCAACACATAACATTATTTTACATTATTATAATTTTTTGTCTTATTTAAGAGAGGCTTATATAAAGATACATTTTCACATAAACTACTGACACATTATTAGTTTATGACACAACATGGGTTCCTGAAACTCAGGATCTTCAGAGACTGTCATCATCAAAGCCATGGTAAAACAGAGAACTTACCTTTTTTGTTTCTGTTGCTGAAAATTACAGGCTCTTATTGTTCTTTTGTATATAAACCATCACCCTGTTGAAGCCTTTTCATTCTTCATGATCATATGGAAAGATTTAACTTTATCTTCTCCCACGATCTCTCTAAGAACATCGTCTTCAATCTTTTCAGCTTGCCATAGAGACGGATCTTCGACAAACTCCTCACTGAATATCATACTCGAGACCCACTCTTTCCATGTCGTTCTCCTGTACTTGTCTTCCTCTAATGTTCCTCTGGACAAGAGCTGATAAACGTAAACAACTTTCTGCTGTCCCGGTCTGAACGCACGAGCTATCGCTTGCTTTGTCTTTGAAGGGTTCCATTCCGAGTCGAGCATGATGACCCGTGAAGCAGCAGTTAAACTAATTCCTTCTGCGCAAGCTGTGATTGAAGCCAGTAAGATTCGGGATGGGTTTCCCGGTTCTTCAAATTTGTCTATCACTCTGCCTCTCTCAAACAGTTCAAGATCACCGGTTAAGGTCAAGATCTCTCGGCCTCTCTGCCACCTGAAAATGTTCTCAAACAGTTCGATAAAGAGACGGATGGGTGCAATGTTGTGGCAAAAGATCAAGATTTTCTCCCTCTTAACTACTCGGAACACCAGGTTTAGCACAAACATGACTTTAGATCCTTTCTTTGCGTCGTGCTTGAGCTTCTCGATGTCGAAAAGTTCTTGAGGGTTGAAGAATTTTGTACAACAGGTTGAGGTCTTGACCAACCAAGGATGTATAGCTGCCAATGTGACCTGAAGCTCGAGCTCGAGTGGATACCCGTGATAATTCGCCATTACATTCTGAAGTTGTGTGAGTATCTTATGTTGTACATCCGTCGAGTTCATCAACAATGTATAAATCTGTAAACCGGGAAGAGCATCGCCGCTTCCGCTTCCACTTGCTTCATAATTGTCAATGAAACCATTAGTCATATTCCTCAACATATTAAGACCCTGAAGACGTTCATCTCCCACACCCGCATCAATCTTCTTGGCAATAATATCGAGGAAGAATTTACGAGCTCTGTTCTCGAGCAGGTGAGGCGCCTTATTGACACTTTGATTGGTCTTGAATTTCTGATCTAACTCGATTAGAACCTCATGAACAAACTTGGGTCTAGCCAAACACAGTGTGTTGAAGTACTCGCAGAAATTGTTCTGAAACAAAGTACCTGAAAGAAGTATCCTTAAATCGGTACCAACTTTCATCAATGCCTTGCGTAATCTCGATTTAGTACTCCTCGGGTTATGCCCTTCATCAAGAATAAGAAGCCCAGGACTCTCTCTGAGCACTTTAGCCATGTATTTCCGGTGAGCAAACTTCGAGTCTTCCCTCATCAAAGTCAGAAACGAGGTGTAACCCATTACAAGAACGCTCGGATGCGCGTGCCATTTCTGTATTTTGTCTAAGCAGTCAAGAACGTGCATAACATCTTGGCTCGGTTTCGGAACTCCGTTGAACTGAACCGCGCTGTTCTGCTTGAACACGCAGTAGGTTCTTCGTCCATGGATCAAATGAACTGGAACCGGAATCTCCCATTTGATGAACTCCTTGTACCAAGTGTAGAGAGTTGTTTTAGGAGCAAGAATCAAAGGTCTCTTCCCGGGAAATAGCTTCAAGTAGCTTGTGAGGAAAGCGATGATTAGGAAAGTTTTACCAGCTCCTGGAGAATGAGATATCACACAACCTCCTATGTTATCTGAAGCCGGATCCATATGCGCGGGTTCCACAGATCCTGCTAAATTTCTCCAGAGAAACTCATAAGCTCGTCGTTGGTGCAAATGTAGTTTTCTCTTAAGCTGAGGTATAAGCGCCCAAACATTGTCACTTTCTTCAGCCGCAAGCATTTCCGAAGAATCACTTGACATAGTGAAATCTTCGCTCTCGGCTTCTTTGTTGCTCAATTTAGCCTTGATGTCATCTTCTTCGATCTGCTTTGTCTCTGTGGTCCACTTCTTATGGTCCGCCTATTCAAACCAAACCATAAAATACAATCATTTAAATGCGTAGAGAAATCGCCAAATCGGTAACATTATGGTTTTTGAGTAGTGTGTTTCACTTACAAAAGGTGCAGAAACGTGTTTTATCTCAGTTCCTACATGACCACATAACCGACAACACAGTCCAATTTCTTCGTCCAACATATAATCGTGTTCACAACCATTTTTCGCTTTTTCGAAAGCCTGGTTGTCCACTCTTACCTAGAAATTTTGATACACCACAACAACGGAATTAACGGCCAAAGGATTGTATATAGTTTATAGGATATGAGAGGTTTCAAAGAGAATAATACCTCGTTGTCGTCAAGAATGTAAGAAGAAGCCAAGCAGAGTTCCATTTCTCTCCATAACATTTCGTTCTCTGAAGTCTCTCCCTCATCATCCTCACTCGAGGTTTCTTCAATCTCTCCGTGCGGTTTAAATGCGAAATTCGTCTTCTTTAACTCCTCCCACTGGTCAACAACATTGGTCGGCCCGTCCTTGGCTGCAATTGTTGAATCAATGTTGTTCATGTATGTATCTATCAGCTTGTTATATGCACCTGCACTCAATGTTACTTTCTTATAGACCCGTGGTTCCTCGGAATCCTGAGTTTTTGGAGCAACGGACCGCGATGATCTTCGGGATATTCGGTTTTGAACAGACTTCCCAAGGTTAGTAGGACCTTTCCAACATAGATCAGCTTCCATCATCTCTTCCATTTCCGTCATTTTCTTCCCGTATTGCACGGCTTTACTTCGATACTTTTCAATCTCATCGAAGTACTGGCTTCTTGAGAAACCGCCGCCCCCGCCCAAACAATTAGCATTAAGACCAAACTGTTCCAACGGTATAGGCTCAAATACCGGAGTGAAAGGAATAACCGAGAGCTCGGATTTCCTCTCTTTTCGACCAAATCCACGTCCTCTCCTCTCCTCTACCAAAACAATGTCGCCTTTTCTACTTTCCATCATCTCTTCTCGAAAACTAGTTCTTTTTTTCCTGAATAAACGCGATAAAGGTACATACAAATCATCATTAGGATCACCATCCTCATCGCTATAATCTTCTTCATCCTCACTCTCCATACTAACTACAGCCCATTTTCCATACCGGTATGGCATCATCCGCACCCAGTTGTCTATTGTATCTGGCTCATAATCACATCCGGAGTATCTATCCGGTCTCACATTTCTTCTCTTGGACCGACGCAGTTCCACAACCTCATCTTCTTCGGGGTAAAATTCGGCTTCTTGCTTTATTTCAAGATCTTGAGAATCCTCCACTACATCCGCCGGATTAAATTGAACCACTTTCGATAACGAAACACCGTCTTCCACTGTGATATTCATCGAACTCAAAGAACTGCTAGAGCCTTCATCTGTTACAATCTGATAAACCATTTTGGTTTGCACTGTTCTTATGTGAAACACAATGCTTTTCATAACCGAAGTAACGATCAACCACGACAGATCCGGCAAGAACTTTCCCAACGACAGTCTTGTTTTCATCAGCGAAGTGCAGTCCTCAGAGAATTTCCACCTGTAGAACTGATCAGTACTTTGTTCCTTGAAAAAGTTTTGGAGAATGGAGATTTGGTTTAGACCGATGAGCACGGAATCTCTATTGATTCTCTGTTTCTCAGACCCAATGCAGCCTTGATCTATATAAATTCTGACATAGATCTTGCAAGAGCATTCAGATTCATGAGGCTTCCTCTCTATCGAAACAATCCTGGCGTCGATCCAAACCTACGCAAGAAACAGAATATACAGAGCTGAAATACTATCTCGATAAGTCTGAAGTTGCAGAGAGTGTTTGAAGGAAGAAAAAAAAAAATTAAAGTTTAAGAAAATTCAAGAAATTGCAGCTACATATACCGGTTCCAAGTCATCCTCATTGAGAGGATATAGAACACAAACATCGATACCAGGCCGAAGGAAACAGGTACAGTCGCTCAATGTCGCCTTTCTTGATCTGAGACGAAGCCTTTGGAAGGGACGGATATCTTCCAACACATAACCGTTCTCTAATAGACGTACCATCATACTTCCATGTTCGATCCTTATGTATTCCACAGCCTTCCATGTACCCGAGTAGAACATCTCGAAAGCTAAAAAGTAAAAACCGCATTTAGTAAAAACATCGTTCTTCCATAATTCAAAGTAATCCAATCAACACTTTGGCATTTTAATCAAACAGCGTCTAGCTAATTAGCCTCTCTCACTAGCAAATAACAAGTTCCAACTTCTAAATACTTAAATTTCTATTAACTTTTAGGTTCAGCTCTATTGCTGGGAGGACTTTTATTGTTTTAATTTATGGATGAAAACTATGGCAAAGAACACCTAGATCAGCAAAGAAGAAAAAATGAAGAATGTTTTGAATAAAATGGAAATTAAACAACACTTACGGCATGGATCAAACGGATGCTTCAAATCATAGAAACGCCTTTTCTTCATCTTCTTAATCTTTTGGATCAGTTAACCAAGTGCAAAGTCACCCGAAGATCCTGCGATGGCAACAGAAGTAAAACCAAAGCGCAAAAGTCAGATGCATATCTTCTTAGCATTAACTCAAAGATCACCAATTATATATATAAAAAAAAAGACTCAAAGATCACCAGAAAGGAACAGTATCAACTACACGATTTTCTTCCTCTTTGGTGAATAATTGTTTGCTGTATAAGCTAACACAGTACATAATCAGATTCTAATATTTTAGGAAAAACGTTTCATTTAGTTGGACCACAAGAATTACTAGAGGAGAAGAGTAGTTAGCGCAGCGGCGAAGTATATGCAGCAACCAAATGATGAAGAAGATAAAAGCCAAGTGATTCTAACACAAAGCTAAGCCAATAAACTGATATTGCGTGCTTCTGGAGTCCTACTATTATATCCATGATGCTAAGCCAGCTTTGTCGTGCCAAAAAAAGAGTCGACTGACTTTGTTGCAAATACAGAAACCTTAATTTTTTTTTTTTTTTTGGTAAACGGGTAGATCCCGGCCCCCAAAACTCAAACTAATCTCCGAATATGGACTCTAATGTCTGTTGCACTAAAGAACATGGCAAGAACATAAGTCTCGTGCAACATATGGAAACTAATAGAAGCTGGGCTCAAACCAAGCCACAAATACTAGTACTCTCTATAAGGCATTAGTTTGTTTCCCTCCAATCCGACTGGATTATTTAGATACCCACATTTTTATCAATACGGCCTCCCAGAGCCATCTCAAACTTTTAATTTGGTAAAAGTAAACTTTAAAAAAATTAGGCCCTAATTCATCTATAGTTAAAAATTTCTTCAGAAATTTCCGCTTTTGAGTCGAGGCCCTGTTTGACTGTTCCATTAGCACGTGCTAAAAGACGGCACTGCGGCCTCCTATGACTGCTTGCATTTTCTTAGGATTTTGTCCACGGGGCCTTTTCCAACTAGGCCTTTCTCATATGGAAAGTTGGTACATTTTCGGATGGTCGGACCAATTGATGGATTAAAGAAGATGCGTCACCACGTAAAGCCAAAGCTCTTGAAACTAAAAGAATGTGACAAAAACAGAAATTGACAACACCGAAGAGGGCCTAATCCGATAATCCCTCCAAAACTCTCAGTTTGGATGATTCTCATAACTGAGATTTCATCCATATTTATGGGAAATTATAAAGCAAAAACCAACAAGCAAAAGAAATCATAAAAAGAAATAGAAAAATCCTAATCACAATAGAGGACTTTGCTTTGACCCTCTTTCTTCTTTTGGGAGCAATCTCTCCTCTGCTTTGGTACTTGCATCATTGGTGCTGATGATAATGACGTATCGGCTTATGTTAAGAATCACTAGTTCTTGTGAGATCTGAATCAGATACGCAGAGTGATAATATCTCTTTTCTCCATAGCCACAGATTGAGTCTAAAGCGAGATAATATGAAGAGTTACATTAATGAGAACTCTCAGAAGACAGGAACAGAGGACCAAATGTGTAAACCAGTAGTGTTCGTTCAATCATATGCTACATGATTGAGGGAAAAGCTAAGTGCATGTACAAAACCAAGACTGAAATCTTACTCAAATGCACAAAAGGAACCAAGTTTTGGTAAATTTGACTATTTGATCAATCACTAGGCACCACCATCACCCATCGATCTAACCAAACTCACATCGGACGCACGAAAAAGACTCAAAATTTATGTTAAAGAATCGAGAAAAAGTCCACAAGTGTTAATGATTGTTTTTTAGGTAAAACAAAACCCAGATATATTTTTCTGGAACAGAGAGCCGTGAGGGGCAAAACATATTAAAATTAGGTCACTAAAGCATCGTTATCACTGCAATTAAATCAAATCACCACTAAAAATGTAAAAGATATTAAACAGTAACAATTCCCATGATGATCAACAAAACCCAGATAGATATCTAACGAAATAAGGTGATGATTTTGGGTCTGATTCAAAAGCAAACGATCATGATCCTCATGATTATCATCATCTAAAAAGCAAAATCATAAAGCAAAAACGATGATCAGAGAACAGAATCAGTGAGTGACCTTGGAAACAAAACCAGAATTGTGCAGAGCGATGATTACTAATCCATGATTCAAGGGCAATGGAGGTAAGAAAGGAAAAGGACGGAGACTTCAATATCACACTGGATCTTTCAGAATCTTGGCCACTGTGAAGATCTTATATTTATATAATATATATTGTATAAAATTTTGCATGGATTGTATACATACAAAAGAGAGGTGAGTCCACGATTGGAGTGTTGACGATGAACGATCCCAACGAACGGAGAGGGTTTTAAGGAGAGAGGGGTAGTTTCGTAATTACGTCTGCTTGTTTCTTTTAATGGAGGGGAAAATCAACGGCTGCGATTTGTTGTTTATATTTTGTTTTAGATAGATTTTCCGACACGAGAAAGTCAAGCTCTGAGAAATGTGGGGTCCACGCTGGAGATATATGCGGTAACTTCTTTTTTGACAGCGAGTGTTCTGGAAAGTAGGACCTACAATAAATATAACTTTAATAATAATAGTGGAGGTAGTAAGTAGTACAAATGCCGGATAGTTTTTTTCCCCCTCAAACTATTCTAGTAACTAAAGAGAAAGATATCATTGATACAATCGGTTTTAAGTTTAGAAAGACTACAGGTTAGAAAAAAAAAATAGATTGTTCTGCAATATTTTATAAAAAAGTGGACTTTTTATATATAGAACCAATTCTATTTTTTTAGAATCGCAAATCTATGTCTGACCAGTTTGATTTTAGGGTCGCTCCTGATCATAAAATACAAACATTCCATTTGATGGTAGATACATGCCAGCACTAAAAAGATAAACATATCCATGCAGGAAAAAGACAGTCCACGAATGGACAATACAAATCTCCGAAGAAGTATAAACGTATCTACAAAAGGGTATACCAAATCCCAAAACCGAGAAACTATCATAAATCGGCATAAAAATGTTGTGAAAAACTGCCTAGCAAAACAACCACAATAATGACGTAAAATCATTGTGGTGTATGTTCGTGATTGATACGTACCTATAAATTTCTTAATGTTAATAATTACTACAATAATACCGACTAAAACAAAAGATAACTTAATCATTAAAATATTATACAACAAAATATGCGTACCTATAAAGCTGGATAGGTCTAAGAAGTGAAGGGCCTCATTCGCAAAAAAAAAAAAATCATCTGGTTTGGCCCTAATCCTCTAACAAGTAAAGCTTAAAGGGTAAATTCCAAAAAATCTCATTTTTTACATTTTTATTTACTTCCCATAACATTCACGTGGTTTATTTTCATTGCATGGCACTGACTGAATATCTTATTATATAGAATGTAACACGTAGGTAAAATTGTAACTCACCAAATTATGTATGTGTTAATTTTAATTAAGATTATAACACGTGTCAATATATTAATATACAAAATATAAATTTTCCTTTTTTATATTATTTATTTTTAAATTAAATTATAGTGTAATTAAAAGAAAATAATATTCTAAAAATAAAAAGTAAAACATATTATTAAAATAAACGTACGAATAACCAATTAAAATATAAATATTTACATCAACAAAATTTAACATATATTTTTTACATTTTCATAAAATTTATTTTTATTAAATTTAATCATTTACTAACAACAAATATTTTACTTTGCTTTTTATCATTTATAAATAAATTCCGCGAATTATGCGGAGCTAATCGTATGTAAAATACGTACATGGGTGAAATTTATACGTACACATTGATGCATTGATATTTTTAAATTACATTTGGGTTTGTGCTTCAAAATTCATATTGGGTTTGGTTAAAAAGTAAAATCATCCTCAACAACTATTCAAACTTAAAAAAACATGGTATATAAATAATCATCCTCACAAACTAATTTATCTTATAGTATTATTTTTATTAAAAAATAACAGATTTATTTAATGGAAAAGAGTAAGTGAACAAGGTTACCTTTTGTAAACTACAAAAAGTGAATATTTTGGTGCACAATCTTATTTTTCTTTTTATTTATTTCTAAAAATTACATTTAATTTTTCAAAAATACCTAAAGTGATATATCTCTTCATATGATTTAATGATAATTGGCGTAGAAACCAAAAAACTCCTTTTAAGATAGTGATATATAACTTATTTTCTTTTTACATTTTCCTAGTTTCGTTGTTGAAAAAAAAAATAATAATAATATATATAGCACTTTCTATAGTTTCCCTATTTTATCTTGTTTTTTAGTGAAACAAATCATAGTTTTAAGGGAAAAAGTGTAAAAGTAGAAAATTTTATTTTCTTTAATTAGCACATGTTTCCAAATAAATAAAAGCCATATATGATATACTACTTATTTTGTGAGCTTGCATATTTATTTTATTTCTATATTATAGATTAATCCATCTTTTGTGTGTGTGTGTGTGTGAGTGTGAGTATGAGTGTTTATGTATTTATATGAATATTATGAGAATCCAACAAACTACATGAAGAAGTATTTCGATTAGTAGCACCCAACGATTAAAAAACCTTGAGGTAATGATTTAAAAAAAAAAAAAATTAAATTGTACATTATTTTCTCAACTTTCAAGTGAAATGTTTGAATTTATTTTTTGTTAAAGTAAAAGTTTGAAATTATACACCAAATTTTTTTCTTTGTGTGTTAAAGAGTACGAGCCTTTTACTCGAGAGCATTCATCTCAAGTATAGGATAGTTAATTATCGTAATTTTAATTTTGAGCATTTCATCGGGTAATCTTGATAACGATAGTTAATTATCGTAACTTCGGATTTGTATTTTTGTTATTTGATTTTTGTTTGTAATCCCAACCTTCTCCATACGCTTACTTGATCAGGTATGAAGGTTGTAAAATTTGTGTGATTCACAAAAATAGTTGGTTATTCGTTGTTCCATAATATGTATTGATTCATTGGTAACCCAAAAATTGTTATAAGAATGAAATAGTAAAATCCTAATTAGCTATGACGACCGTTGCCTTGGCCCTCAAGTTCAGAGAGAGAGAAGCTTACTTGCTCACTTAATTTGCCAGTTCTTCAATCTCTTTTATTTTCCTTTCCAATTCCTTGTATTGTATACATACATATATATATATATATATATATATATATATATAAATGTATCGACACTCATAAATTATAATATAATCTAGACGATGCTTCTTCATTTTGCTTCTTTGATTTTTAAGTTGAGCAAGCTAGCTTTTTCAGATTATTTCTTCAAAGCACACTCTCTCCGTAGACTGTAGCCATGAGTTTACTGGGCTTATGCAGCAGGTATATTCCAAATTTTAATACTTTTCTTTTTCATTCTCTCTGTTTTTGTATTAGTAAAACTTTGTATGTGTTTAGGTTTAGCTAGGTCTCATGTTTACAGTTTGTATTTGCTTCTTGTTGGGAAAACGTCAAATCTTGATAATCTCCAAAACTTCATTTCTCCTGACTCTTGTGTTGTGTATACATTCAAACTACTGGAGTTTAAGTGAATAACCGCATTTGATTAGAACTTTATGATTATATATAATCCTGCTCTTTAATCAGACAAAATTTAAGCGATAAACTAGATTGTTAGAAACCCCTTAAGCTAATTCTCACACTTTCAAACAGTTAAGATTGAAGAATTTCTAGGTTCTAATTTGATGGATCAATTGCTGTCTTATAGTAGAAATCAGAAGACGACATTTCGACCTAAGAAGAAGAAGAATAATCCATTTGGGAGCAAGGTTAGTGGGTTGGGATCATGCTAGCTTGAATTATGGATATGTTATTACATTTCACATGTTGTTTAAGATTCTAATAAAATTTAGGGTTCTCAGCTTGAAAAGCTCATCACAGCTACTCTTGGAAGTGGCAACCTCAGAGAAGCAGTAAGATTACCTCCTGGTGAAGACATTAATGAGTGGTTAGCCATTAACAGTTAAGACAAGATCATTATAATCCCTAATTACTCTTTCCAAACTTTATTATTATTCTTAATTTGATTTTTTTTGGTATGTTTTCTTGTGTATTTGGTCTGTTTTAGCTGTAGATTTCTACAACGAAATAAACATTTTGTACGCTACTCTCGAAGAGTTCTGCACAACCACCACTTGCTCAATCATGAATGCTGGATCCAGGTAACTCTCTCCTTCATTCTTGACTCTCATCAATCAAACCAAACCTGAGTTAATCATAAAACAATTCGGTCATTTTTTTGGATTTTTTTTTATTTATTGTGGCAGATATGAGTATAGATGGGCAGATGGAGTTACTATAAAGAAGCCTATAGTGGTTTCAGCTCCTGAATACATTGAGTATCTCATGAATTGGACTGAAACTCAGATCGATAACGAAACCATCTTTCCGCAAAAACCTGGTAGCTGCAAAGCTAATTCATAGTTTCAACTTTCAAGCATCTTTAGAGTTGGTTTTAAGTTGTAACGCTTGTTTCTTTCTTCCCTTATTCAGGAGAACCATTCCCACCAAACTTTGAGGAAATCGTGAAGCGGATTTTGAAAAGGTTGTTTCGGGTTTATGCACACATCTATCATTCTCATTTTCAGAAGATTGTGAGTCTCAAGGAAGAAGCTCATCTCAACACTTGCTTCAAACATTTTGTTCTCTTCATATCTGTGAGTATTGATGAATCTTCTTTGGATCGTGTTGAGTTTTTTTTTAGGAATGCTATAATGGTTTGACGGTAAAAAACTTGTATAACGATGATGCACGGTCTTTTTTTGCAACAAGCAGGAGTACCAGCTGATTGACAAAGCAGAGTTGGTTCCTCTTAAAGATCTCGTGGAAAATATTTTGAAACCATAGGATTTTGAGATATCCACCAATAACATCTCCTAAAGGACTTCATTGTTATGTAATCACTTGTGCTTTTTACAAAATGAGTTGATGTAACGTAAACAGTCAATTATCTTGTGATGTTTGATGTTTCAATCAATAAATTGGATCAACATCACATAGTACAACCATGTCTTTAATAATGCCAAAAGGCTGTGTGTGGACCAACGAGGTTTCCCCATTAATAACGAAAATTAGCACTATGAGGACACTTTCCTAGACGAGAAAACACTATGTTCCTAGACGAAATTGCATCACTTGAAGATTTTCTAAGAGTTTCCTGGCTTTGTATATGTTCCTAGACGCTGATATTTTGAGCAAAAACATATCAAACGTATATATTTCATTCGCAAACCCTATAAAAAGAGTGAAAATTAAACTATAGTTCCTTCATTACAACGACACCCAAACCAGCCAATATACAAATAACTAAAACAAAATGAAAAAGAGATGAATAGGGCAGGGGCTCAATCAAACACATCTATATGCCATTTGTCACCACACGAATGGCCACTGCGAGTTGCCACAACTGTTTATGATGTACTGCCTTCTTTACGTGTGAGTAAGAATCCGAAACCCGAGTTTTGGCGGATCAGTTGAGGAGGTTCAATGTCGTATATATCCACTTGTTCCACTGACTTTGATATATCTTCCACCGTGAATGGAATGCTGCGTATTGATTGATTGCTCGGGTTAGCATAGAAATGGGAAGGGAACAGAGAGATTGACTAATAAACGTTTTAGGCTTACCTCGAGTCATCGTCCAAAAGGAAAGAGCTGCTTGCGGCATTGTTCGAGTCCTCTGTCATCATAACCCTCATTTTTGCAACAACCTTATGGTTTTGGAAATAACACGATTGGTACCATATCTAGACAGAATAAAGCTTAGTCATTTACAAGTGAAACATACATCTGAAGAAACACTGTGAGTGCCATATTTGTCATCCCAGAACATTGTGCTGATTCTGTATAGCTGCTGTATACTTAGCACCTGAACCAGAAAAGTAACTTCAATGTTCAACTCACGAGGGAAAAAGAGTAACGATTTACGGTACTGATTTCACCGAGTTGAAGAGAGTAATACCAGACAGAGTTCTCTTGTTATTTCATCTAAGGTCTTTTCTGGTTTTTGATGAATGACCTGAACAAAGAGCCAAAACAAGCAAAGTCACATAAGCAAACAATGTAATGGAAACATAAAAGACGCAATTGATTTGTCTTTCAATTACCATCTTATTTTGGCAACATGACTCAGTTGCAAAGGCTCCATTTGTCTAACAATAGTTTCCAAGGAAGAATCCCTCAGAGTCTTGGACGTTGTCGTTACTTGCAAGACCTATGGATTGATGAAAATAAGTTGAATGGGACTATACCTAAGGAAATAGTTGAAATTCCATCGCTTACTTCCATAGATTTGTCAAGCAATTTCTTGACTGGCCATTTTCCCGAGGAAGTTGGAAAATTACAACTTCTTGTTGGACTATCTGCTGAGTACAATAAATTATCAGGACATATCCCACAAACTATAGGGACTTGTCTCTCGATGGTTTTTCTCTATATGCATTAATCCGTACAAACCTAACACATAAAAGGAAATTATAGATGAAAGTTCAGTGATTTCATTACCAGCCTCCTCAAGTCAGTTCCTGGGCAAGACTTTAGAGCATTTTGCTCGTACTTGGCCAAGAGGACCAGTCAAGACATGATGGTTCGATAGTTTGATCATCGACATTGCGAAGTCGCGGCGAAATAGTATTGCATCAGAAGCATATGCTCTCACCCATTTCTCGGTGTCTTCTCTGCCCGCTAGTTGTTGATCGGAAAACATCACCCCTTTCTTTTATGTTTCCTCTTCAACATTGTGCTGATTCTGTATAGCTGCTGTATACTTAGCACCTGAACCAGAAAAGTAACTTCAATGTTCAACTCACGAGGGAAAAAGAGTAACGATTTACGGTACTGATTTCACCGAGTTGAAGAGAGTAATACCGGACAGAGTTCTCTTGTTATTTCATCTAAGGTCTTTTCTGGCTTTTGATGAATGACCTGAACAAAGAGCCAAAACAAGCAAAGTCACATAAGCAAACAATTTTAATTAAGAAACTTATCAACGTTTGGCCTTTAGAACATGTTGAAATAGTACATCAATTCTTGTGAAAAAATGAAAGTAAGAAAAGAATCAACTTACTTCAATGGCCGAAGCTATTGTTTGAATGATACGGTCAAAGACGCTAGTTCTTTCGGCTTCAAAAGATCTCCAGTGAAGGAGACATTTGTAAATGACACATGCAGCAACAGGCTTGCCTCCAGCATATCCAAGGTTTTGTGAGATACACTTCACTAGTAGATCCTGGTTTTCCTGAACGACACGAAAATTATAACATATGTTAAGAGAAAAGCAGAGAACATTACTGGAAAGACAGTTTAGTGCAAAAAAACTTGATTTATTTTGATATGCTGCTTTCCATTCAGATTTTTCTGTATATCCGGTTTTTCCTGGATGACACCAAGATTTTATAACATATGCTAACAGAAAAACAGAATGCATCAAGACGACGGGGAGGGGACTAATTAACCTGCTCTGGTCCCCGGCCCGAAATGATTATAGGCCTAAAGCCGGGAACTTCTTGGTTATTCAAAAGAAAAAATGTATAATGCAAAGAATGATGTCCCATCATCTATCTGATACATGCACATAGTAGTTACCTGCTTCTTTTCATTCAAATCTTTATGTGCTTCGTCCTTGGACTCTGGTTCCGGTACAGCAAGAGTCGTGTCCTGTCACATTTGTAGAAGCATTAATTGAAGAAGCAAGAAAGTAGACCGGTCTCTTTTTGAACGCGCAAATTCAATCAGAAAAATTCCCCTTACCGGTGTAGTCTTTGTTTCTCCATTCAGAAGATTTCCATTTTCCGGAGTTCTCTGAACATTGAGAAGAAAACATTACATGAGCAAACAGGTCTTCTTGTATTTTATATGTAGCTGAAAGAAGAAAAATAATTGATATGTTGTGGGCACCGTTGCCTGTTGACGGAGTACTTGAATCTCAGACTCTGAATTGGAGAGCTTCACTTCTAATCTGAAACCAGAAGCACTACCAACATATAAAAGGCCGGAATAGATACATTTCTCAATTTATTGGAAGAAACACAGTTGCAGCATCTTTAATTGTGGCAATACTTGTAAGCGTCTCTTTGCAATATCAAAACGAAAGACATGGGAAGTGGAGATGATTCAACACTAGTATAAGAGATATAAGTCTTTTCACGCATTGCAAATTGGTTTTAAGTTGGAAGCTCATGATTACTCACATTCCATAAACATGAGCACTTAGAATATATATATTTTCTGTTGTCACCCCCTACTTTGGAATCAAGCTAGAGCAGGGTTTTGGTCCTTCATTGACATATTCTACTAACCTTTGTACAGATTCCTGAAGCTGATCTACTTTTCTCGTAACATTTTCAAGCTTTGCGGCCATCTCCGAATTTCTAGCCTCTGCCTCTGAGAAAGCTTTCTTCAAGTCTTGTGCGGCTTGTCGTTCAGACTGAAGCCAAGCCTGAGTAAACATCAAGGGAAATATTTAAACAAAAAAATCCAATTTACGGTATTAAGGGCAGGCAAGAAACCGAAATTGAGGCTCTGGTTTCCGTACAAGTAGAATCATGTCCTCTGACATTTGTAGAGGATAAGCAATTGAGCATGTAAAAGCAGAAGAGACACAAAAGATTTCACTCAAGTTGAGAAAGGATACGAGTTTTGAAAACTCTCTCTCTCTCTCACATTCTATGGAGTTATTTTTCTAAACGGGTAGAGACTCGTTTCTTATACAATTTCGTTATTAGTGTACATTGATTAATATAAGTGAGGTTAATTATTCAACTCCAATAAAGAATTATCCCAGTTGGCTTTTAAACTTACAGAGTCTTTCTTTAATTTTCTAATATCAATCAATGTCTAAAGCAAAACCGTTGATCATTTCTCTTTAACTGAACGAAATCATTGACCTCTGATCAGTAGTAGAAAACCTATTCCCAAGTTGATGAAAATATAATTTCGTAAAAAATCTCTGATCTGTCTTTGATCCGTGGTGAACCGTAAAGACATACTAGCTGACCCTTTCATTCACTCATTGCAGAACAAACCAAACACTTTTGTTGATTATTTCTTTTTTATTATTTTCTTATCAGTTTATTCGAAATTGTAATTATTACTAATCTTCTCTCAGACTCTTAGCTTCTCATTTGTGGCACTACAACTTGCCTATAGTGATTGCTATCAATAATTGAGAAGAAGTTTTAGACAGTTTCTCAGGAAGAAGTTCAACATCAAATACCTGAGACTCTTACTGGTATTGCAGAGCCATTTATACACCGGATTTACTTGAAGAAACTAATCTTCTGGCTTCATCATCAACCGCATATACACCATCGCTAGCCAGTAATAACCCACGTTTTTCTCCAGTAAACATCAGCTTAGTATCGAATTCCACGACACAACATCTCTCACGGGCATTTCGTCGAACACATTCAGTGCTTCCACCAAACTATTCTTGAAATCATCTTGCAGCTTATTGAAAAACTCGTCGAGTCTTTGGTTCTCTAAGTGATTATATAAATGTGCCATCATTGAGAAACGATGCAACGAAACCATCGCTAAAAGCCTAAAACCTCTCTTTCGATGTAACGTCACGCAAATATGTAAACCATCGCCATATTTGGTTTACAGGAAAAAACAAAAAAATCAAAGGTTTTTCTCAAACCCAAAAGGCCAGAACACTCGATTTGATTTTGGGCCTGGACTTTCCTGTCATCAATGAGGCCCAAATTGTTTTTTTTTTAGAAGTAGCTTTTTGTGTATACTTTAGCATCAATTATCCCGGGTTTTTTATGTTGGGTTTAGGTTAAAATCAAATTTGTAGACACTGATTTTTAGAGCAAAAACACATCAAAGAAAAATGTATTTCATTTGCAAACCCTATAAAAAAGAGTGAAAAACAAACTATAGTTCCTTCATTGCAAAAACACCCAAACATGCAAATATATAAATAACTAAAACGACAACAAAAAAAAGATGAATACACTCCTCACTCCTCACTCCTCCGGGCAGGATCGTATCAAACACATTTTATGATGGACTGCCTTTTTCACGAGTGAGTAAGAAGCTGAAACCTGCGTTTTCGCGGATCGATTGAGGAGGTTGAACATCGTTTACATCCACTTGTTCCATTGACTTTGTTATATCCTCCACCGTGAATGGAATGCTGCGTTTTGATTGATTCCATCGCGTTACTTACTTGAGAAATGGGGAAGAGATTTTACCACACAAAAACAGGAGTTTCAGGTTACCTCGAGTCATCGTCCAAAAGGAAAGAGCTGCGTATGGCATTGCTCGAGACAATATCCCTCATGTTTTCAATAACCTTGTGGTTTGGAAAAAAAACACAGAATTAATAATACCATGTCTAGACAGAAATAAAGCTTAGTCATTTACAAGTGAAAACATACATCCGAAGAAACACTGTGAGTGCCATATTTGTCATCCCAGTACATTGTGCTGATTCTGTATAGCTGCTTTATACTTAGCACCTGAACCAGGAAAATCAACTTCAATGTTCAACTCACGAGGGAAGTAAGAGTAACGGTTTACGGTACTGATTTCACCGAGTAAAAGAGAGTAATACCGGACATATTTCTCTTGTTATTTCGTCTAAGGTCTTCTTCGGCTTTTGACGAATAACCTGAACAAAGAGCCAAAACAAGCAAAGTTCATATAAGCAAACAATGTAATGGAAGAAGCATAAAAGGAGTGGCATAGCATCGACTAAGAATTATACCAGGAAACCAACTGCCTGCCTGATATGCCTCAACTCATCCCAAGCCGAGCCAGCATACTGCAATAAAATGAAACAATTTAACCAAAAGGTGTGAAAATGTTTAAACAATGTTAAGAAGCAACGCGTGAAGAAATCGTGGCTTACTTCATCAGTAGCCTCTACACACCACTGCTCTAATTCAGCCAAACCTGCTTTAACGTACTCCCCGTTGCTGAATGAGCAACACTCACGACGTAGAAGAAGACTGCACAAATTTATTACAGAGAAATCTTTCTGTCAACAAATGAAAAGGTGGTTTAAGAGAAAACAAAAGGAGATGACACATGCCTGTCCAAAAGCTGAACATTGATGAAGGAGAATATTTGTGTGAATACTTTGCGGACTAAGAAGGGTGGAGCCTGTATCATTGTAAACATAGAGTATAAATTAATCATCAATCCGAAGCCGAAAAGTTTTTAAAGTTGTACTTTTGTTATATTCTAATGGATACTCAAACTTACATTGTTTGCTTTCATTAGATTCAGGTAACTGTTTAGCCTTTCCACAATACTTTGCCAATGATCAATCTGAGCTTGTTGTTGAGGAACAGTGTTTCTTATTTTTCGTGCTGCCTGAAATCATGTAAACATGTCTTATACACTAAACTGAATAAATCAATGAAACAAAACGTAAAAATGCATGGGGGATCAATAAATCGATAAACACAAAAGGAATAAAGAAATAACCTGTAGACATAACCCAAGGAGAGGAAGGATCTCTTTCTTTAGATTATCTCTGATCATTTCATATATCTTCTCAATGAATCCAATAAGCTGCTGCATGAAAAGAATGGCGGGGTATTTTGGTACGACTTGCATTTTTCTATGCAAAGAAGAGACTAGAGCACCTCTCATGAATCCCTATATGGATTGTAAAAAGAGACACACAAGACAACAATTGAGACGTGTTAAGAATCCCGCATCGAGATGAAACCTTGAGGGACATGAGGCAATCCATTCATCAATTTGTAAACTGCTTACTTGGGATGCTGGTATCGTAGCACTTGTGAATGTGCGTTGAAGTAGGCAAAGTAACGTGGCTGAATTAGATAACCAATACGCCAAAACCTCGTTATTATCCGGTACCTGTATAATGGAATACAACATTTTCCATATTGATGATATTCAGAATCTTATCAACGTTTTGTGGTTTATAGAACATGTTGAAATAGTATCTAAATACTTCTGAACAATGAAAGCAAGAAAAGAATCAGCTTACTTCAATGGCCGAAGCTATTGTTTGAACGATATGGTTAAAAATGTTGGTTTCTTCGCATTCGAATGATCTCCAAAGAATGAGACATTTGTAAATGAGACATGCAGCAACAGGCTTGCCTCCAGCAAATCCAAGGTTTTGTGAGATGCACTTAACTAGTAGTTCCTGGTTTTTCTGAAATGACACCAAGATAAAAGAAAAATACATTTAAACTTGTAGCTCTGAATTGGTTCACGCCTCTTATAAATGATTTTAACATTTCATCTGATCACATCCGATGTGAGATTTCTAATGAATACATAAATGATGATCTAATAAGTTAAACACACACACACACACACCTTTAGAGCCTCCACCTCTAATGTTAATGAATTGATTTTTTCAGTATCATCTTCAACCATTACTGAAGGAGTCTCCTTAATGACTGGAGTAATTGCTTCTTCAATAGCTTTCCTTGCAGCCTGATTCAATTTTCATTGTAAAGGTTAACCTGATTCGTTTCATGAACTTGTGAAAATTTAACAGTATAATTTTACAAAAACAATAAAAAAAAAGTGAACCATCTTAGGTGTTCTCAATTCGTTCCGTGCTAGTGCAACGTCCCTTACTCCTCTGAATAACGAAGCTATTATATTGTTTGAATGATACGATTAAAAAAAAAAGACACTATATCTATCCATTTATACATGTATCCATTCATACAAATGTCATCCCAAAAAAAAAAAACTTAAAATGAAAATTGCAAATAAAGAAAAATTGGATATCAATTTCTATACTTGTTTTCTAATGAAATACAAAGTTTTCTAAAATTATATATTTACATTTATGTTATTTTTATATATCTAGATTAATTTAATAAAAAAATAACGGGATATGTTTACCTTTTATAAACTAAATTTTGAGAGAAACATTTATGCGTAATCTAATTCTAACCAATAAGATCTTGGTGCACTATTTTATTATAGTTTTATTTCTTTTATTTTTTTCTAATAAAAAAAATCATTTTTAATACCGTGTAAATAAAAACAAAACAATCAACCGGTAGAGAAAAGAAACCTCAGACTGATAGCACTCGTGGGACCATGGATGTTTTTTTTTTTTTTGATAAACTGTGAAAGTTCCGGATATTTGTCCTATAATCTCCCCGGTACTCGGAGTCAGATTTTAGATATTCCAATTTAAAGAATAATCATCCGTTCCAATGGAGATTTAAATCCGGGACACAAAGAAAATAATCCATTTATGTTACCAGTAGGCCACCACACCATTGGTGGGACCATGGATGTTAGCGGTCAAAATGTTATATTTTCTTTCTAAAATTTTTATTTTTTTTCTCCTAAATATCTACAGTTATATATTTCAGAATTTATGAAACGAAGAGTAGCTATCAATGCCTTTGAATTAACGTCAAAATATTCAAATCCTTAGAACGATGATTGTCAATACAAGTTTGACAAGAAGAGGTTGTGTGTGTCTTTATCAGGAAATACTCTCTTTACCGTACACACGTTAATAAGTTTGACTGTTTGGAAAGTAATGACATCGAAAGGACCTCTTACCAAAAAGTCAACGCATTTTGGTTTTTTGTGAGCATTTTCAATTGCGTTTTTGGACCGCATTATTTAATTTGCAGTAGAACTTGAAAGGAGTTGCATTTTGCATTTGCTTCCTTCTTACCTTAAAACTTCCTTTCATTTTTTTGGGTTTTAAAACTTGTTTTCCTTTGTATAAGTCTGACATGAAGCTGTCTCTTTCACTTGCTTTTGATGCTCTCGTGTTGCTTCAAGTTTTCACCGTGGTCTTTGCTCAAGCCAGGCTTTCAAATGAGACTGACATGAAAGCTTTGTTTGAGTTCAAGTCTCATGTTGCTGAAAACAAGAGAGAGGTCTTGGCCTCATGGAATAACTCCTCTCCACTCTGCAATTGGATTGGGGTTACATGTGGCCACAAACAAGAACGAGTTATAAGTCTGGACCTTGGAGGATTCAGATTGGCCGGTGCGATCTCACCTTCCATCGGTAATCTCTCCTTTCTCAGATTACTTAATCTTGCAAACAACTCTTTTGAGAGTACCATCCCTGGAGAGGTGGGAATGCTATTTAGGCTTCAGTATTTGAACATGAGCTTTAATCTTCTCCAAGGAAGGATTCCTCCCAGTCTTTCTAACTGCTCTAGACTGTCGACCTTAGATTTATCGTCAAACAATCTTGGACATGGCGTTCCTTCAGAACTAGGTTCACTTTCTAAGCTTATCATTCTGAATCTTGGTAGTAACAACCTTACGGGAAAGTTTCCCTCATCCTTAGGAAACTTGACATCGCTCAAGGAACTTGACTTTGCATATAACCATATGGAAGGAGAGATTCCAGACGATGTAGCTAGATTGACTCAAATGGTGTTATTCCAAATATCACTGAATAGCTTTTCAGGTGTTTTTCCTCCTGCTTTATACAACATGTCCTTACTTAAGTACTTATCCCTAGCTGACAATAGCTTTTCGAGTAACCTTAGGGATGATTTTGGTGATCGTCTACCAAATCTAAGAACACTTCTTCTGGGAACAAATCAATTCACCGGAGCTATTCCCATAACACTTGCCAATATCTCAAGCCTTGGAATGTTTGATATCTCATCTAATCACCTCACAGGAAGTATCCCTTTGAGTTTTGGAAATTTACCTAACCTGCGGTGGTTAGGGATTCGTAATAACTCTCTGGGAAATAGCTCCTTCGGTGATCTTGAATTTATTGGTGCTTTGGCTAACTGCACTCAGTTAGAGTACTTAGATGCTGGTTACAACATACTTGGAGGTGAGCTGCCTGCCTCCACAGCCAATCTGTCCACCAAATTGACTAGTCTTTACCTTGGAGGAAATCTCATCTCTGGAACCATTCCTCATGACATCGGAAATCTCATAAGCCTGCAAATACTCAGTTTAGAAACAAATATGTTGACAGGAGGACTTCCAGTCTCTTTCGGGAAGCTTTTGGAATTGCAGATAGTGGATCTGTATACCAATGCAATATCGGGGGAATTACCATCTTATTTTGGCAACATGACTCAGTTGCAAAGGCTCCATTTGTCTAACAATAGTTTCCAAGGAAGAATCCCTCAGAGTCTTGGACGTTGTCGTTACTTGCAAGACCTATGGATTGATGAAAATAAGTTGAATGGGACTATACCTAAGGAAATAGTTGAAATTCCATCGCTTACTTCCATAGATTTGTCAAGCAATTTCTTGACTGGCCATTTTCCCGAGGAAGTTGGAAAATTACAACTTCTTGTTGGACTATCTGCTGAGTACAATAAATTATCAGGACATATCCCACAAACTATAGGGACTTGTCTCTCGATGGTTTTTCTCTATATGCAAGGAAATTCGTTTGATGGAGCCATTCCAGATATAAGACGGTTGGTAGGCCTGAAAAATGTTGACTTCTCCGACAACAATCTCTCTGGCAGCATACCTCGATATCTGGCCAATTTTCCTTTGCTGGGACATCTGAATCTCTCTATGAATAACTTTGAGGGAAGTGTGCCAACAACAGGAGTGTTTCGAAATGCTACAGCAGTTTCTGTTTTTGGAAACAAAAATCTATGCGGAGGCATCAGAGAAATGCAACTAAAGCCATGTTTTGTGCCAGCATCACCAAGGCCAGGAAAGCCCCTGTCACTTAGAAAGAAGATTGCAAGTGGTATTGGTATAGGTATAGCCTCACTTTTGTTATTCATAATTGTGGCTTCTCTGTGTTGGTTCAAGAAGAGGAGGAAGAAGAAAGACAACGCAAGTGGTAGTAACCCATCTGATTCTACTACTTTGGGGTTGTTCTATGAGAAGATAAGTTACGAAGAGCTTTATAATGCAACTAGTGGTTTCTCTTCAAGCAATCTGATTGGTTCAGGCAACTTCGGTGATGTGTTTAAAGGATTGCTTGGCCTTGAGGATAAACTCGTCGCTGTTAAAGTTCTGAACCTCCTGAAGCATGGAGCAACGAAAAGCTTTATGGCGGAATGTGAAACTTTCAAGGGTATAAGGCATCGTAACCTTGTGAAACTGATAACGGTTTGTTCAAGCCTCGATTCCGAAGGAAATGAATTCAGAGCTCTGGTCTATGAGTTCATGCCAAAAGGAAGTCTGGATATGTGGCTGCATCCAGAAGATCTGGAAAGGGCAAACGATCACTCGAGAACTTTAACACTTCCAGAGAAACTCAACATAGCAATAGATGTGGCTTCCGCTTTGGAGTATCTGCATGTTCATTGTCATGACCCTGTAGCTCACTGTGATCTTAAGCCAAGCAACATTCTTCTAGACGATGATCTGACTGCTCATGTTAGTGACTTTGGTTTGGCTCGCCTCCTCTATAAATTCGATCGAGAATCCTTCCTAAACAAGTTTAGTTCTGCCGGGGTCAGAGGGACCATTGGCTATGCCGCACCAGGTATTAAATAAACATGTACTGTATTGTTTAACTGTGAATTATCCAATCTCATTGCCTGCTGTTGCTTTGAAATATGTACAGAATATGGAATGGGAGGCCAACCATCAATACAAGGAGATGTGTACAGTTTTGGAGTTCTACTTTTGGAGATGTTCACTGGAAAGAAACCGACAGACGAATCATTTGCAGGCGATTATAACCTCCACAGCTACACAAAATCGGTATTGTCGGGAGATGAGGAGGAGGCTGGAGGCAGCAACGCCATTGATGAGTGTTTGAGAATGGTATTGCAGGTGGGAATAAGGTGTTCTGAAGAATATCCAAGGGATAGGATGAGAATGGCTGAAGCACTACGCGAATTAATCTCAATCAGATCTAAATTCTTCTGTTCCAAGACGACTATTACAGAGCTAAGCCCTCGGGATGCTCCGCAAAGTTCTCCTCAGGAATGGATGTTAAACGCGTCCATGCATACGAGCTAGACGAAAGTGATGCCAATCACAATCCCCTTCTCAACTACTTATGGGGACACACTGTTCTGTTTCACTACTTGCTCTGTTACTCTAATCTAACTTTAATCATTTTCACTACTTGCTATGTTACTCTAATCCGGACTATTTATAATTTGTTTTCATAACTAATTTAACGATGAACTAATGAACGATGGTAGAAACTCACACAAACAATCACATGAAAAATATATTTGATTTGCAACCTATATAAATAGTGAAAACAAACTCTAGTTTCTTCATTACAAATTTCCCAAAACGATTACAAAAAGACACCCAAACCAACAAATATATAATTGACTAAAACAAAATACTCTCCTCCCCTCTCTGGGCAGGACAGTATTAAACACACCTAAGCCTTTCTATGACAACCAAATGGCAAACAAATAACCCCTGCGAGTTGCCATAACTACAGGGATGCAAAGAATGAAATAAAACTCGGCCTCTCCACAAATACAAAGGCCAGAGATTGAAACCCAAAACAAGAAGAAGAAAGAATGGAAACCGAAAAGAAAAAAATAATATACACAAAATGGCCATAGGAATGCAGTGACTCACACGATGTATTTATGTATATGCAGCAGAAACAATCGTATTTGGTGGACCATACCGAGCTCCCCGAGGAAAGTTACGATGCAGTGCCTTCTTTACGTGTGAGTAAGAATCCGAAACCCGAGTTTTCACGGATTAGTTGAGGAGGTTCAATGTCATTTACATCCACTTGTTGCATTGACTTGGATATGTCTTCCACCGTGAATGGAATGCTGTGTTTTGATTGATTCCTCGGGTTAGTTGAGAAATGAGAAGGGTACAAAGAGATTGACTACATATTATTATTTTCAGGTTACCTCGAGTCATCGTCCAAAAGGAAAGAGCTGCTTACGGCATTGTTCGAGTCCTCTGTCATCATAACCCTCATGTTTGCAATAACCTACGGTTTTGGAAGGAACACGATTAATACCATATTTAGACAAAAGAAAGCTTGGTTGGTTAGAAGTGAAACATACATCCGAAGAAACACTGTGAGTGCCATATTTGTCATCCCAGTACATTGTGCTGATTCTGTATAGCTGCTGTATACTTAGCACCTGAACCAGAAAAGTAACTTCAATCTTCAACTCATGAGGAAAAAAAGAGTAACGATTTAAGGGACGGGTTTCATTGAGTAGAAGAGAGTAATACCGGACAGAGTTCTCTTGTTATTTCGTCTAAGGTCTTTTTCGGCTTTTGGTGAATGACCTGCAACGAGCCAATACAAGCAAAGTTCACATAAGCAAACAATGTAACGTAAGCATAAAAGGAGTGGCATAGCATAGACTAAGAATTATACCAGGAAACCAACTGCCTGCCTGATATGCCTCAACTCATCCCAAGCCGAGCCAGCATACTGTAATCAAATGAAACAATTTTAATCAAAAGGTGTGAAAATGTGTAAGCAATGTTAAGCAAAGCGTGACAAAATCGTGGCTTACTTCATCAGTAGCCTCTACACACCACTGCTCTAATTCAGCTAAACCTGCTTTAACATACTCCCCGTTGCTGAATGAGCAACATTCACGACGTAGAAGAAGACTGCACAAATTTATCACACAATAATCTTTCTGTCAACCAAGGAAAAAGTGGTTTGAGAGAAAACAAAAGGAGAGATTACAAGTGAAACATGCCTGTTGAAAAGCTGAACATTGATGAAGGAGAATATTTGGGTGAATACTTTGCGGACTAAGAAGGGTGGAGCCTGTATCATGTAAACATAGAATGTAATCAACATACCAAAAAGGTTTTTAAGTTATACTTTTGTTAATCTCTAATGGAATTCCAGACTCACGTTGTTTGCTTTCATTAGATTCAAGTAAGTGTTTAGGCTTTTCCTAATACTTTGCCAATGGGCAATCAGAGCTTGTTGAGCAACAGCATTTGCTTGTGCTCTTCCTTTCACCAAACTTGCCCTTGATGTCCTTGGTGCCTGTATCATGTAAACATGCCCTTACACTAAATCGAAAAATATGAAATTTAAGCTAAAAAGCATCAGCATATCAACTTCCACAAGAAACTACATGAATGCCCTTCTCAAGAACAACAACTCTTTTAAGACAGTAGTAGAGTCATCCTGGAGGTTTTAGAGGCATTGAATAAGAAATGTTTGTCCGGAACATTCAGTTATTAACTTTCAATCCGTCAAATCTATAACCTATCTTCCGAGAAACTGCTGTATGAACAAAAAAGCAAGAAAGAAATTACCTGTATACATAATCCCAGGAGAGGAGAGATCTCTTTCTTTAGATTATCTCTGATCATTCCATATATCTTCTCGAGGAATGCCGTAAGCTGCTGCTTGAAAAGTAGTGCGGGGTACTTTGCTTCAACTTGCCTCAAATCATCAAGCTTGGTGAGCCCTTGTCTATTCAGAAAAGAGAGTCCAGCACTTTGAGGGGATGCCCTTAAACCCTATTTGGATTGTAAAGAAGGCAGACACAAGACCGAATTGAGGCTGACATACCGAGGCAGATAAAGGTTAAATCAGAAAAAACAAAGATTTGCAGCTTCTTACTTGTGACATCCTTCCAAATAGGGATGTTGATGTTGTTCTTCTTCTCTGTGGTGTTAAACTAGCTGCTCCAGTTGCTTTAAGTGTGCGTTGCAGAAGCAATAATAATGTGGCTGAATTTGATAACCAATACGCCAAAACCTCATTATTATCTGGGACCTGTATGGAAGACAATCGATATTAAGAAACTTATCAACGTTTGGCCTTTAGAACATGTTGAAATAGTACATCAATTCTTGTGAAAAAATGAAAGTAAGAAAAGAATCAACTTACTTCAATGGCCGAAGCTATTGTTTGAATGATACGGTCAAAGACGCTAGTTCTTTCGGCTTCAAAAGATCTCCAGTGAAGGAGACATTTGTAAATGACACATGCAGCAACAGGCTTGCCTCCAGCATATCCAAGGTTTTGTGAGATACACTTCACTAGTAGATCCTGGTTTTCCTGAACGACACGAAAATTATAACATATGATAAGAGAAAAGCAGAGTGTAATACAGGAAAGACAGTTAGTGCAAAAAACTTGATTTATTTTGATACGTGCAAAGTTACCTGCTGCTTTTCATTCAGATATTTCTGTGGTTTCTCCTCAGACTCTGGTTCCCGTACAGCAAGAGTCATGTCCTGTCACATTTATAGATGATAAGCGATTGAAGAAACAAGAAAGTATACCGGACTCCTTTTGAACCTGCAAATTTAATCAGAAAAACACTTCCCCTTACCGGTGTAGTCTTTGTTTCTCCATTAAGTAGATTTCCGTTCTCCGGAGTTCTCTGAACATTGAGAAGAAAAGATTGCATGAACAAAGAGGCCTTATTGTATTTATATGTATCAGAAAGGAGAAAAAAAATTCATATATTGTTGTCACCGGTAAAAGCATTGTTTTTGATCGCGTGGCCATAGTTCTGCTGGTTGGAGATATAGCAAGAGCCTGTTGACGGAGTACTTGAATCTCTGACTCTGAATTGGAAAGCTTCTCTTCTAGTCTGTACCAGAAGCAGAACCAACATGTAAAAGCCCGTAACAGAAGAAACTCTGTTATAACTTATTTAATCAACCAACAAGGATAACAATGATTAGTACGAGTCTCTTCGCAGTATTAAAACTTGTAAGCAGAACAAAACAGTCAAAAGTATATTCGCTAAGTTCAACAACCATGACCAATGAAAATAAGTCCTTTTTATGTTGATCCTTCATCGATATATTTTACGAACCTTTGTACTGATTCATGAAGCTGATCTGCTTTTCTCGTAGCATTTTCAAGTTCTGTGGCCAGCTCTGAATTTCTAGCCTCAGCCTCTGAGAAAGCTTTTCTCAAGTTTTCTGCAGCTTGTCTTTCAGACTGAAGTGAAGCCTGTAATAAAATATGATTTAAACTAACACATCCAGCTTACGATATCAAGGGCCTAATCAACATATATCTACTAACTTTGATAGTGTATATATAAAGGATGATCTAATAAGTTAAAAAAGCATACCTTTAGAGCCTCCACCTCAGATGTTAATGAATTGATTTTTTCAGTATCCTCAACCAATACTGGAGTCTCCTTAATGACTGGAGGTGCTTCTTCAATAGCTTTCCTTGCAGCCTCCCGTTCTCTAATCACAGCAGCGTTTGCTTCTTCGACTTGCAACCGCATTGCTTGCAAAGCCTCCTGTTGTTTTGCATATTCTTGGGATTTTGCTTCTTCCATCTCAGTCTATATGACCAGGGATTATTAATAACAGTGTAAACAAAAGCATGATAATATGCTAGTGCATCAAAATGAACTCACTCTCTGTCGCTTTTCTAGTTGTAACCGCCATGTTAACTCCTCAACACGCTTCTCAAGTTTGTCTTTCGCCTCTCTAAGGGCTCCTGTGTCTCGTGCAGCCTGATTCAATTAATTGTAAAGGTAAAAACCTGATCACGTCATGAAAATGTGAAAATTTAGCAGTACAATTCTATGAAAAAAATTGAACCATCTTAAGTGTCCTCAATTCTTTTCGTGCAACCCTGCTCCTCCAGCCACATTGCGAAGAAAGGGCAGCTTTCTGGAGCTTCTTGTAGTAGGAGTGTGCGAGGTGACTACGAAGACGAGCCTAAAATTAAAAGGAGAAACCATCAGATTGTTGATGCAAAAGGAACAATTTTCAACACCCAAAGAGGCTTCTTAGTAAATAGCAATGACCTGAATAATAGTAGCAGCCTTCATTTGCTTTCTGAATCTGAACTCATTGCGAGCAACCATTCCCCTTAGTGCTGTTTGAACTGTTATTGCTGAATCTCTAATTCTTAAATAAGATTCTCTGGCAATATGTCTTCTGAAACTCTTCTCAATCTTCACCGCTGCTGCTTGGCGTCGCATTTCCTCATAAAGGTTGCACGCCAATTTGCCTTGCATTCAATGAAAAGGTTTCAGAGGCTCATTCCTCCAAAAGTCATACAATCCGCACACAAAAAAAGCTACACGAACACTAAATATATTTCACATTTGCAACGCAATACAAAAAACAAACGGACCATAACAAGCCACTAATTTCATGGCTACACACAGAAGCAAGAAAACTTCCGAATCCAATATGCTGGACAACTACAACAACGGCAACAAAAGAGAAGAGCAAAGTTTTGCAATAAATTACAGTAGAAGATACCTCGGCAGTTGGACTGTAATACGATAGCAGCTCCACGTAGAGCACGGAATTCTTTACGAGCAATATAAGTACGGATTTGCCTTTGGATTCTCCTAGCTGCATTTCCAAGAACCTCAGCTCTTCTTGCATCCAACTCAGCCATCTGCCCAGCTCTAAGGAATACTTTTGTTTTCCCCAACTACAAGTGGTAGCATGTTGGATAAATTAGACATAGTTCCTCATATATAAAAGGAACCGTTACACAATGCGACTACAAATGACTTACTTCATAGCCCTTTAACCCTATCTTATCCAGAAGCATTCTGCATGCAACTTTGTCATCATAACTGCACAGAAATAGGAACCATTACACACAGCGAAAAAGTAGAAAGCATTTTTCAAAGAAAAAAAATTGCAAGAAACAAAATACATCAATTTTCTGTTCAAAAGCCAAGGCCATTGGTCAGGATTATACAAAACTACGAGCGAAAAGAAGTTTATATCAACTGTAACTTACTTTCCCTCCAGAACTTCTGGAGCAAGAACACCAAAACGATTAAGAAACTCATAAAACGTCCGCTTTGTAGGATAACCTGCACAGCTGATTCTAATAGCTTCCAGAACACCCTTAACAAAAGTAAGAAAATATTATGCTTGTGAGTTTCATAATCGAAAATTTAGGTTGAAGTGCCTCGTTTATAGATACCATTGAACAGACAAAAAATAATATGGAAGGTTCAGTCTGTACTTACACCACACCGTAATTGTTGAATTACGTTCACATTCTCAAAGATGGCAGGCTTAAGTACATTATTTGGCTTCACACATCTGATGTAGTGAGGTTCAGTTGAACTCAGTGTCTCCATCAAAGATTGAAGTTGAAGCTGGAATTTGAGATAGAGCATTTCTTGTTAGAAACAGAGAAAAATTTCTCGACATTTTTAGCTAGACTTTCCGCTACGTAATGTCTGAAATTCTGAATCGTCTCCAACATGTGTAAAAACTTGAAAGCCATTAAATAAAAATTACAAAGTCGAAGTGAATGAAAAGAATAGTTAATGATGCCTAAATCAAATATGGCTGCTCTATAAAGCACACTCAGGACCCAATGTTATAGATATGTCCACTATATACAGACTATTCATGATTATCTTTCTAAGAGGAAAATCCTAGTTCCTTAAATATCTACTGTAAAGGAGAATGCAGCATAGCAGTTTTGGAGAGCAAAGCTTCACGAAAAGCAGAAAGGAAACATGTTCCAAAGAGGGAGAGGTCAATTACTAATCACCATACCTTAAAGCGTGACCCGATGGAAGAAAATTTGGTTTTACTTGACGTTTCTTCTGCTAGGCGAGGAAATAGACCAGCTACGAAAGTACAACTGGAAGCAATCAAAAGATCCTGATGTTCTGCCACCACGTAATCTTTGTTCTTGTCAAGGAACAAGTCAGCCTGATAAGTTACCTGTTTCAGCAGGAAAGAGAGGATGTTAACAGGAAAAATATCTGAACTTATTGTAAGCATGTGAAAGATGTTTTACCTCTCCAGCATAATGCGATATTGCAAAGCTAGTCCGAGATAGCTTTGGTTTGGAAAACCGCTTACTGTTTTTGAACGTTTGATACAGCTTCTGAGCAAATGTTTCATGCGTCGACTTTGGAAACATACTGCAAAAGAATCGAACATCCATTATACACAATAACACATGATCAGAGTCAAATTAAGCAAAGCAGCATCTTTATCAGAACCGTAGAAGAGTTTTTAGTCCATAGCACAAATTGAAACAGCTTCGTCTACAAAGTCTTGCAGCTTACCATGCTTCATCTAGAAGTGCAATGACTCCTCCAGGTTTCTGTAAGAGCAGGTCATATACACACATACGTGTCAAGAAGGATGAATTTAGTTGTAAACTATCACAAAAATACGTTAAGAATAAAATTAGATGAGTTCAACATTAGGACACCTTCTCAATGAGTTCCAACACATCCTTGTTATCAACAAATTCTATGTAACTCCAATTGATCTCTTCTTTTGTATAATCTTCTTGTTCCATTTTGAAGACGTGCTGTGAAAAAATAAGTATTGTGCGTCAAAGCTAAGTAAGGAGATAAACAGATGTTCAGAAGCTAGTGGGTAAGAACACAACGGACCTGATTGAAATGTTGTTGCAGTTTTTCATTGGTAAAATTGATGCAAAACTGCTCAAAGCTGGAAAAAATTACATAAAAGTCAATAGAGCTTTTAACACTAATGCAAAAGAGGAATCATTCTGCAAGCTACAAAATTTACCTGTTGATCTTAAAGCTTTCAAACCCATAGATATCGAGAACACCAATTATTGTCTTAGAGTTCGGATCTTGCCCGATTGAATTGTTAATTTTGTCAACAAGCCTGAAAAACAGGTTACATGTATAAGAAGTTAGAAATTTCAAGTGGTAGCTGTACTGAAATATGTATAAAGAAACAAAAATTGTAGACATTTCTGGGACATATTTTTGATGCATAAATTATGTTAACTGACACAATAAGTGAAACATGTCCTCTATAAAAGAGTGAACTTAGCGAAAACAAAAAAACAAAATAACCTCTAAATTTAAAGAGAGGAAGATTCTTTGTATACCAATCAAACAAGCGTGAATAGATAGTTTTTGCTAATGCATCCCTGCTACCCGTGGCTGAATCAGGATCAAGTGTTCTTGTAATAACCTCTTCTGGTGTCACCATTACACGTTTTATCAATGCATCTTCCAAACTCTTTGCATCACACCTTTTGAAAGAAGTGAGTCCAGGATCAAATATGTAAAAGAGAGAAAAAATTGAAATCGAGATTAAGCAAGTAAGCAGAACATACCTAAGAAGTTCAGCAGTCGCATCCAGATGAAATCTTGATTTGTCATCCTTCAAAACTGAGGAGTCAATCTCTTTTCCTTTTGCAAATTCGACATTACCTAGATGCAGGATTGCAGCAACAACTCTAAAAATTGCATCCTGATAGGAATTATCAGAATAATTAATAAGATGCTCTACCAGAGAAATCATTTCTTGTTGGAAAAGGAAATGGAAGACTGACCTGTTCCTCTTCACTGATGCCAACAATATCCATAGCTCGTCGGGTAGCAAGATATTCTTCGGTGTCATCCACTCCATCCAATTTATAGCACTTCGATTGATTTAGGTAGTGGAATGACTTAGGATCTCCCAACTTAAACTTTTCTCTTTCCTACAGATTGGGAAAAGAAATGAAATCCCCAATTACTAACTCATGTGATATAAAGCAGAACGTCTCACAATAAGGTGTAGTGGTATCATTGTGCAGCACCAATACCTCAGGTGGGGCAGCACATAAAAGGTAAAAGCAGTGATAATTTCTTTCTGGGTCTGATATTTGACACACTCGAGATCTTTCCAACAAATATGTGCGGACCGCTGCTCCAGATATCCTCCCACTTTTGTCAAACTGAAGCTCGACAAACTTTCCAAATCGACTGCATTTTGATAGAAAGAAAATCAAGGTTACAATGAAGATATCTGCTTTAAAGCTTTTCCAAGAAGAAGTCATTAGAATAACTCTACAACACACTAATCAATTATGTAGGAAAGTATTACTATTGAGTTGGTGAAGAAGGTCAAGAGATTAGCATGGTTCATATGTGATTCAATTTGCTTCTGTGCAATTGAGCAAACGATTCCCTGAGGTTTCATAGTTACAAAACAATTTTCTGACAAGTAGTGACTGAAGAAGCTTTGAGCCAAGAACAAGTTTGACTATGTAACTCATCAAAGCATTTAAAGAGAAGATTCGTAGGAATAACCTCTCAGTGAACATACGCATACCTGGAGTTGTTATTCCTGAGAGTTTTGGCGTTGCCAAAAGCTTCAAGAACTGGATTTGACTGTATACCAACGACAAAACCAAGATAGTTAATCAGGTTAGCATTACAAGCCTGTCTAAATATATCAATACAGTAGCTAAAAGTATATGTGTAGAGGTTTATGCTCTTCTCCATGACAAGCTTCAAAACCAGAATAAAAGAAACATAGATTCGTGACCCCTCACCTCCAGAACTTGCTGTTCCACCGTCCTTCCTTCAACGCCGGATCGACCACCAAGGTAAGCAAGGTAGCGCATAAGCATCTTTGTGGTCTCAGTCTTACCAGCACCACTTTCCCCACTAACCAGAATTGAGTTGCTCTTGCCCTCATTGATCATCGCCCTACCCAGAGAACCAACAGACTAGCATGAGAAAATGTACGAACAAAGAGTGATTAAGAGAATTTATTCTAGTGGAGTCATTAATTGGTCCTTATTACCTGTAAGCAACTTCTGCAATTGCAAACACATGGGGGCTTAATTCCCCAAAACCTGCTCCTTTATACTGCTCCATCATATGAGTATCATAGAGATGTGGTAACCTTTGAAACGGATTTACAGCAATCAAGATGTTTCCCGTATATGTCTGCAAAGACATATTAACGGAAATATTTAGGAATATTTTGTACTGCTTAAGAACTCAATATGAGATTTCATGAGTACTCAGCGCCAAAATTGTAAAACAACTTACATAAATTTCGTTCAGCTCATATCTCATGGCCAAGTTATTTAAAACACCTGGTTCATGTAAATATGAGAGCTTTGTCATGTCATCAACACCCCCAGGGGGCGCTTCTGTATCCTTTGGAAATACGTTTGCGATCTTGGCCACAACCTGAAATTAAATTTCATTTATTGATTGATACAATATCTGGTTACTATAATTGCAGTAGAGTTACGAAACAGGGATGTCAATGCCATGCAAAACTCATGTTAGAGAAGTAACAAGTATCCACGGCGAAAGAGATTAGGGGACTAGTGACATTTTGCTCAAAGGTAAACAGACACCTAAAGCAGGAGCACCTTATCCAGTGACTTTCTTTCACAGAAGGAAAATTACACGCAAAAACATCGCATGAGGATAGACAACTTACAGTCTTCCCGGCTGTGGTCTGTACATGAACTTCTTCGCCATTAATTTTGACAACTTCTCCATCAATCCATGCCAGTCCTGGATCTTCAATCCAAACATGAGAACCAACTATTATATTGACCGGGCCAACCTACAGGATATAAAGATTGAACGTGTGAGAGGTACAGAGATTTCAATAACCTCACACAAGCTGTTTCATAAGTTTATGGATTCTTGGGGTGATTAAAAGTCTGGCCCAAAGATGTTGTTCTAATGTAAATTGAGGGAAACTATGCTTAAATCACAAAACACTTGAAAGAAAGCTTTTCAAGATTTGTGTATAGAGATCAGCAAGGACCCGAGGCCTAAAAGAATTTCTGATGTTAACAATACGATGATCCCTGATCCTCTTGCATAAGCAATAGATGTTGAAACCAGAAGAAATATGTTCTTATACAAGAAAAATATATTAAAACATAAGAACCAGTGAAGAAGGCATTCCATGAGCTTCGAACAAATTCAGTGATTAACGAACCCACGTTGTTGGCATGTTTCATAGGAGAAAAGCAGAAAGAGGTAGTGAATCTTATAGTTTAGGTCTACTGTCTAAAGTATAGGAAGATGGAATATTGACTAAAATGGAAAAGGTATCTACTATCTCTAGTACGCATCTCCCGAGCTCTCATAATCCATTGATCTGGTTACACCCATTTTTGAATTCATCCAACTTTCATATGTAGATGTAAAACACTAACATCAAAGCTATAGAGCAAAAGGCAAGAAACTTATTATCCTTTAAATGCCATAATATCATCGGCTCAACCAGTTTAACTATATGGCACCAGACATACATACCCAAACCCAAAGTAACTTATTCTCAACCAGTTAAACTATATGGCACCAGACATAACTTTCTAAGAATGCAGAAGAAATTGTAATGCGAGTAGGAAACATATATAGTCTTCAAGGAATTCTCACTTGAATTCGCTGTAATATGATGTAGAGACATTGATCTTACGAGAGTTAAATACTCCCGGCCAAACACAACAAAGATACCATGACAGTGCGCATTTCCCTAGTTTCCTTGTAATGAATCTAGCACATCAAGCAATTAAATCTTAATTATCCGAAACTAAATCTTCAGAAGACCTAAAGTATTTTTCACCTGAAGAAGCTTACAGGACCTCACTACGACATGCTATCTTAGGCAAGTTCATAGCAACTAATAATAGAAGTTAAAAAACATATCCCAAAATTACAAGAGACACTGAGTAAATGTTATAGGATTTGATAGTCCGATATATGAATGTTAAGATTTAACTTTGTATTGAAAAATTCACTTCCCAGCAAGGATCAAAGTTGCATAACCCGACATTTCCGATAGGGTCAAATCTAAAGAGAATTCGACTAAGAATCCATAAATATTAGTTTTTTTATAATGAAAAGTTGTTTAGAAGAAGAGCATCTGCAGATGGACAACCAAACGCAAATCTCATACAAAGATCTATCTACCAATAAAAACACCAAATCAAGAAGCAGACGAAACATAAAACTGTCGCAAAATCAATCCGTTTTACTTGATCAAATCCACTAAACCATTAAAACAAAAACAGCAATAAGCAATCGAAAAAAAACGAAGAGGAGGATGTCATTGATTACCATGGCAACTCTTCTTGCAATAGATCCCTCTCTTTCCAAACTAACTCATCCAAGAGAGACCGAGTTTGCAGAACGCCGACTCAGAGAGTCAGGCAGCTGGACGAGTCAGATCGGGAGGCAGATTCTCGGTTGGTGGTCTGAAAAATTCTCCTCGGAGTCAACAACAAAGCTGAAACAGGAGATCGGATGACGGGGAAAAATCAGACAAGAACAATCTTTGAAAAGTTGAATCGGAATGTTCTCTCTAGAAAGCTGATGATGTTGAAGAAAGAAGAAGAAGAAGAAGAAGCTGGACTTGGCCTTCGTTGTTGCAGACGTCTATGGCTTTTTCTCTCTCCTCGAGCAATGTTTTCTTCTTTTGAGCTGTTCCATTCTCTCTCTAACACTTTTTTTTTTTTTTAATCAATTTTTTTTTGGTGCTTGAGAATTGAGATTGGTCAAGTGGGGTCCAGTGAGGGACGGTGGATCGAGTTGGACATTCGTGGTCAGCCACCCACACAGTCCATATTGTAAGAAACAGACAACGAAGAGATATTTAGTGTTGGTAAAAATATTACATTTTTTTTTTTTCTCTTTTTCTTCCAAATTAAAGTGTTTTAATTTGAGTAAATTATGGCTAATTTGTCCCTAATTTATTACTCTTTTGTTTGAGGATGGGTTTGAATTTTGATTAGTCCTTTTTCTATTTTGAAATTCCACTCTAGAAAGAAAAGGATTACAAGTTATGAATAACGTCTAAAACTTTAAAAAACGATTTGACTCATTTATTCAAACTGAGGTTGTCACAAAATATTAATTTAAAAAAATATTGATTTTTTTAGAGGAATTCAAATTGAACCCTATAGATGTTGATGTTAAGACTTCTAATACTATAAATTAAAGCTTATTTTGTCATATACCTTCTATATGTTACAAAAATTGAAGGTTACGAGCTTTTATCTAAGGTTTTTGAGTGATGTCAGCTCATTGCGAGCCAAAAAATCCATCCATGTAATAATAATCATAATCACTTTCAAGTCTCAACAAAAGAGGAAACAATAGAAAAGAGAAAGCGCAAGTGGTGAAAATGATTATGGCTACAAAGATGAGATAGATTCTTAAATGTTGTTTATTAGTAATAAAATAAGTAGATTACTAGTCTTGCAATATAAATAGACTTGTTCACTCCCAATGAAGCACAAGTAGAAACATCCATTGTGTCCCAATGTCATCATTTTAGGAACCGAAGAATTTAGATCTGATTGAGAATAATTTGCGTATTGCTTCAGCCATTCTCATCCTATTCCTTGGATATTCCTCAGAACATCTTATTCCCACCTGCAAAACCAGTCTCAAACACTCATCAATGGCGTTGCTGCCTCCACCCTCCTCATCTCCCGACAATACCGACTTTGTGTAGCTGTGGAGGTTATAATCGCCTGCAAACGATTCGTCTGTCGGTTTTTTTCCAGTGAACATCTCCAAAAGTAAAATTCCAAAGCTGTACACATCTCCTTGTACTGATGGTTGGCCTCCCATTCCATATTCTGTACATATTTCAAAGCAACAGCAGGCAATGAGATTAGATAAATCACAGTTAAACAATACTTTCTGCATATACAGTACATGTTTATTTACCTGGTGCGGCATAGCCAATGGTGCCTCTGACACCGGCAGAACTAAACTGGTTTAGGAAGGATTCTCGATCGAATTTATAGAGGAGTCGAGCCAAACCAAAGTCACTAACATGAGCAGTCAGATCATTGTCTAGAAGAACATTGCTTGGCTTAACATCACAGTGAGCTATTGGGTCATGACAATGAACATGCAGATACTCCAAAGCGGACGCCACATCTATTGCTATGTTGAGTTTCTCTGGAAGTGCTAAAGTTCTCGAGTGTTCGTTTACCCTTTCCAGATCTTCTGGCTGCAGCCACATATCCAGACTTCCTTTTGGCATGAACTCATAGACCAGAGCTCTGAATTCATTTCCTTTGGAATCAAAGCTTGAACAAGCCGTTATCAGTTTCACAAGGTTACGATGCCTTATACCCTTGAAGGTTTCACATTCCGCCATAAAGCTTTTCGTTGCTCCATGCTTCAGGAGGTTCAAAACTTTAACAGCGACGAGTTTATTCTCAAGGCCAAGCAATCCTTTGAACACATTACCGAAGTTTCCTGAACCAACCAGATTGCTTGAAGAGAAGCCAGTAGTTGCATTATAAAGATCTTCATAACTAATCATCCCCAAAGTTGAATCAGATGGGTTACTACCACTGGCATTGTTCTTCTTCTTATTCCTCCACTTCCTGAACCAACACAGAGCAGCCAGGATAATGAACAGAAAAAGTGAAGCTATACATGTACCAATACCAATGGCAACTTTCTCTTCAAGTGAGAGATGTTTCCTCGGCCTTGGTGATGCCTGCACAGTGCATAGCTTTAGTTCCATTTCTCTGATGCCTCCGCATAAATTTTCGTTTCCAAAAACAGAAACTGCTGTAGCATTTTGAAACACTCCTTCCACTGGCACACTTCCGTCGAAGTTGTTCATAGAGAGATTCAGATTTCGCAGCAAAGAAAAATTGGCCAGATATTGAGGTATGCGGCCAGATAGATTGTTGTTGGAAAAGTCAATATTTTTCAGGCTTACCAACCGTCTTATATCTGGAATGGCTCCGTCAAACAAATTTCCTTGCATATAGAGAAATTCCATCGAGAGACAACGCCCTATAGTTTGTGGGATCTGTCCTGATAATTTATTGTACTCAGCAGATAGTCCAACAAGAAGTTCTAATTTTCCAACTTCCTCCAGAAAATGGCCGGTCAAGAAATTGCTTGACAAATCTATGGAAGTAAGGGATGGAATTTCAACTATTTCCTTAGGTATAGTCCCATTCAACCTATTTTCATCAATCCATAGGTTTAGCAAGTATCGACAACGTCCAAGACTCTGCGGGATTCTTCCTTGGAAACTATTGTTGGACAAATGGAGCCTTTGCAACTGAGTCATGTTGCCAAAATAAGATGGTAATTCCCCCGATATTGCATTGGTAAACAGATCCAGCACCCGCAATTCCAAAAGCTTCCCCAAAGAGACTGGAAGTCCTCCTGTCAACATATTTGTTTCTAAACTGAGTATTTGCAGGCTTATGAGATTTCCGATGTCACGAGGAATAGTTCCAGAGATGAGATTTCCTCCAAGGTAAAGACTAGTCAATTTGGTGGACAGATTGGCTGTGGAGGCAGGCAGCTCACCTCCAAGTCTGTTGTAACCAGCATCTAAGTACTCTAACTGAGTGCAATTAGCCAAAGCACCAATAAATTCAAGATCACTGAAGGAGCTATTTCCCAGAGAGTTATTACGAATCCCCAACCACCGCAGGTTAGGTAAATTTCCAAAACTCAAAGGGATACTTCCTGTGAGGTGATTAGATGAGATATCAAACCTTCCAAGGCTTGAGATATTGGCAAGTGTTATGGGAATAGCTCCGGTGAATTGATTTGTTCCCAAAAGAAGTGTTCTTAGATTTGGTAGACGGTCACCAAAATCATCCGTAAGGTTACTCGAAAAGCTATTGTCAGCTAGGGATAAGTACTTAAGTAAGGACATGTTGTATAAAGCAGGAGGAAAAACACCTGAAAAGCTATTCAGTGATATTTGGAATAACACCATTTGAGTCAATCTAGCTACATCGTCTGGAATCTCTCCTTCCATATGGTTATATGCAAAGTCAAGTTCCTTGAGCGATGTCAAGTTTCCTAAGGATGAGGGAAACTTTCCCGTAAGGTTGTTACTACCAAGATTCAGAATGATAAGCTTAGAAAGTGAACCTAGTTCTGAAGGAACGCCATGTCCAAGATTGTTTGACGATAAATCTAAGGTCGACAGTCTAGAGCAGTTAGAAAGACTGGGAGGAATCCTTCCTTGGAGAAGATTAAAGCTCATGTTCAAATACTGAAGCCTAAATAGCATTCCCACCTCTCGAGGGATGATACTACCAAAAGAGTTATCTGCAAGATTAAGTGATCTGAGAAACGAGAGATTACCGATGGAGGGTGAGATCGCACCGGCCAATTGGAATCCTCCAAGGTCTAAACTTATAACTCTTTCTTGTCTGCGGCCACATCTAACCCCAATCCAATTGCAGGGTGGGGAGGAGTTATTCCATGAGGCCAAGACCTCTCTTTTGTTTTCCGAAACTTGAGACTTGAACTCGAGCAATGCTTGCATCTCAATCTCATTTGTAGACCTAGCTTGAGCAAAGAACAAGCACGAAACTTCAAGTAACATGAGAGCATTGAAAGCAAATGAAAGAGTCAGCTTCATGGTGCTTATACAAAGGGAAAGAAGGGTTGTTCTTCAACATAAAACCAAAAATGAAAGCAAGTATAAGGTAAGAAGAACCAAATTCCGGTTCTAATGCAGCTAAGAAGAATCAACGGGCAATTAAATTGGGTCGAAAAACTCGCAGAAAATGGTCACAAAGTTCCAAATGCGTAGCAGACTTACTATAAGCTTTAGCCAATTAAAGAGGAGTCTTGTATACAAAAAAAAGAGTAAATGAACAATATTTCCAAAACATTGACCAACGTACAACCTCTTCTACCTTGTGTCAAAGAGTTTGAATATTTTTGAAGTTGATTCAAAGGAAGAAAAAGAAACTGTCTTTCCACAATTCTGAAACAATTACACCTAAAGAGCATATGATCACCGCATGCTCCTTCAAACAACTCAAAAATTCCTGCTACTGCATAAGTAAAACTTTCAAGAATTGAATCATAAAAGACCATAAAAGCTCAAAAGTTGATTAACTGACTAACAACATACCATAAGACAATACATGTAGAGGGCCAAAAGTCAATTATATCATTAAAAAATCATCATTTTTTTCTTCAACTATATGCAGAGGGCCAAAATTGATTCTTGTTTATATATATGATGGTAATGGTTGTTATGTAGAGTATGCGAAGAGCTAAAGAAGCATCAATGGAAGTAATTTCAGTGGAGTAAACAAAATGGCGAAATCCGGAGCAAATCGAAACTAAATAGGAAAAATCATCGGCAAAAAAGTGTAAAACTGCATAGAGCGAGATCACAAAGAACCAACTAACTACTATAGAGTCAAGATCTGTGCTTTATGCTTCTGATTTTCAGATGAGACTGCCATGGAAGAAGTAGAAGCAACCTTGGGGAAGAGCAAATAAAAAATGAGTTTTTTTTAATTAGGAAAATAACAACTAAATACGACCCGGATTTGGACGGGCCGGGCCGGGTTAGGTTGGATCCGGGTTAGTCCGCCTCTACTTACAAATTACACCCTCCAGTTTCGGATCCTGCAATTCGCATCTGAGGGAGAAGAAGACGAAGAAGAAGAAGAAGAAGGAGGAAGCCATGACAATGTTTAGATCCATTTCGTTGGCAATGTTGCTCGTCACTCTGGTTTCATCCGCTTATGTGGTTTCTTCTTCCGCTTCATCCCCAGAATCCGAGTTTGTCAAGAAGACCATCTCTTCCCACAAGATCGTCATCTTCTCCAAATCCTACTGCCCGTAATATCACTCTCTCTTTCTCTGGACATTTCAATCACTGATCATCCGATTTGCAGAAAAATTGGATCTTGGGTGCCTTCAATTTACGTTTTTTATTCAATAGATCTTTATCAGTTGAAACTCGAGTGAAGACTCGTCTTTGTTCCACATTCCATACCTGAATCTGTCTCTAACTTGTACCCAATGAAGTTGATTTCACAGCTGTGCTTTTTTTGTATTGTATTCGTTGGATTGGGATTTTTCTGTGAGAGAACTTGGTTATCTCTGTTTACAAATGGTGTTGAGCTAGTTTTATATGGAATATGTTGAAATCAAGTTGGATTTTTGCTCAAGATATCCGACTTCAGTAATGTGCTGTGTGTTTGTTCTCTTTTGCTTTTCCTTTGGCCTTCATGTACCTATATGACCATCTCTACTTTTCTTCTGCTTCCTTGTGGTTTTGGTCAACAGGTATTGCAAGAGAGCAAAATCTGTGTTCAAGGAGCTGGATCAGGTTCCTCATGTTGTGGAGCTTGACGAAAGAGGTGTGTGTTTTAAGATCAATTCTCATCATCCAACTATGTTTCTTACCTCTCTCCTTTTTCGCCAGACCTTGATTCTCAGACATTTCTATTGTTTGGAAATTTGAAGGATCAGTATATTTGAAGTTTCAATTATGACTTAATGGTTGAGAGATTTGAGAATTAAATAAGACGTTTTGGGTAAAAATTGTGTCTTGCAGAAGATGGGTGGAGCATCCAGAGTGCACTTGGAGAGATTGTCGGAAGGCGAACAGTACCGCAGGTTTTCATTAACGGAAAACACATTGGTGGATCAGATGGTAATACTTACCTTCTCGTTTTCCTTCAAGAAAATGTCTTTGCATTTGACAACATTTGCTGATTGATAGATTTGTCTTTGTTTCTGGTTTCAGATACCGTAGATGCACATGAGAGCGGGGAACTGGCCAAGCTTCTTGGGGTTTCCGGAAACACAAAAGCTGAACTCTAGGTTGAATATATAGTTGGAAGAATTGATAACACTATCTCTGTGATGTTCAGGTGTAAGCAATTCAATTTCCAGTTGTATGAAATTTGTAATGGTTTCTGCTTATATAAACAGCTTGATCATAGCCGTGTGCAACATATCTTACCAAAGACTACAGGTTGAGTTTGACAAAGTTGGATTGAGGAATCTAATCTGGACATGCATCCTTTGCTTCAAACAAACTATGTCTGAACAACAAATAGACTAAAGTGCATGCTACATTTTGAGGGATAGATAGATAAGATAGCTAAGACTGGTGAAATAAAACACTTAGGGTCGTGCTCTTTTGTTACTGCTGCAAGAAGGGCACTTGTAATGCTTCATGTGCTCAGCTTTAGCTGGAGTAATCTTCACACACTTCCCATGGAACCATTTCTCGCACATGTCACAGCAAATCCAAAATTGATCTGAAGCATAGTCATCTCCACAAGCTCCACAAGCTTCACCGTGTTCATCTTCATCCTCTTCCTCTGATTCTTCTTCCTCGTCCTTGGCCTGTATTGTCTTCGCGCTTTTGCCATCTAAACCTCTCTGCATTCCACCGAAATAACAAAGGGTAAACTTCAACACCAATCAACAGGTGTCCCCGGACCAGTGTCCAACTTATAAATCAAGACCATAACCCACGTAAACGGAATGAAGTTGTTAGCAACATGAGATGACTCAGCCACTTTGTTACATATTGATCTTGAAATTACAAAAATGCATCTAAGAATTCATGACAATTACAATTGAAGACACTGCCCATCTTTGTTTGTCCCCAAACCTAGAGGTTTGCTAGGCCACAGGATTCACAAACTACGATTGGGGAGACATGAATATTGTGGTCAATCTATGTTTTGGCACCTGAATAGCAAACAATGAAAGATAAATCTATGATGCATGTCATGGAAAAGATGTTTGAGGAACAAAATTGCACACCATACTTATTTAGTGTTTTTCACAATGTTTGAGGTTAGCAGAAAAAGAGAAGGAAAGCTACAACAGAAACCTTAAAGCGAGAATTCTGATACTATAACCTTATGCAAATATGGTTATGGGTTTCCAACAATCTATTAAAGTGACATACATAAGCATATGTAGCTATAATAAAAGAAGGATAAAACTTTCAAAGAACTACAAAGTTTAACCAGTATGAAAACCAAAAATAAGTGTAACCAGTATTTCATCCAAATGTGTCTCTTAATGAGTTAGACATCAAAGTGATAATTGTAGTGTTCTGTTAGAATTTAACTGAATAGTCTGGAAGCTATTCTCTAGAGGGACTTCCAAGATTATGTAATGACCGGACATAAAAATGATTGAATCCTTTATGACGTGAAAAAACATATGCCAGTGCAGTGCTTTTTCAGATATCCAATTAATCATTCTTAAGTTCTGAAAACTGCAAAACAAAAGAAAAAGGATGATAAGAGTAGAAGAAAGAAGAAGCTTGGGTGCTGAGAAGAAGCAATTCATAAAGTCTAAGGACACTAGCTATTTTTGCAAAATTTTCAGGGTTTATTCTATGACTACCGTAGATATTTTTGAATTGGCTTGTACTTGAGTTGCTAGCTTAGCTAACTAACTTAGGTCGGTTAGTGTAGTGTGGGAGGAGTTAAATAGAGAAGCGAACATGATAAGATCGGAAAATTGAGTTGAGATTCTTGAGAAAGGGTTTAGGAGAGTAGTGGATGCTCTAGAATTCATGGGTAGGATTCTTGTGGTTTGGTTTGTTCTTAGTTCATAGTGAATAAATAAAGGCAATTATGTTCTGAATCGTATTGAAGGACAGCATGAGTCTTACCACTTTTGAATTTGACTTTGATTTGTTGCCATTTTGATTTGCAGAAGACGGCTTTTCCTTTGTTTGCTTTACCGCACTTCCAGTTACAGCTTCAAATATACTAGGAACCTCATTTATCATGTTGAACAAGCGTTTCCTGAATAAGTAAGTTTACCAATTAGTGTGGAAATGCTGGAGATATCATGAAAACCGTAGAGATATGAGCAGAAAAGATCTTAAACAACGAACACCAGGTCAGAAGAAAATACACACCAATCAAGAAAGAAAGAATGATACCTGTCAGCTTTATCGAAACCAAATCTTGAACCGAAGTGAAAGGACACAGAAAGTAACCACGCATCACTGTGTACAGCGACAAGAGAAAGCCAGTCTTTTTCCTGCATTCCATCCCTGGCAAAGTTAATGCCGAGTGCAGGTTCAGGGAGCTCTGGAGGAACTTCTTCAGCTGGTAAGTTAACTTCCCACTGTTCATTCGGGAATCCATACAAACAAAGATTCTCCTTCTCTGAAACATCATTAAACAGTCATACAATACAAACTTGAGTTTATCAACTTGACTCAATCAGCACAGAAAGTTACGACATGAAATACTCTCAGAAATCGATATATTCTGCTACACAGTCAAAGACTCAGCAGATTGTATTTCTTGATCAACGGAGGAATCATGTGTGGTTGTGACAGTCAAGCCACAAAGCAAGAAGTCAGAGAAAGATAACAGCACAAAAGGCAAAAACTATATAGTTCATGGGGGAGAACAAATCACACGAAACGAGAAAGGCAAAACATTGATCAAATGTTCAATATAAATAAGTCGTCACCAGTACCAAACAGAAGTAAGCAGAAGAGCAAGAGATAGTGTAATTTTCCGTGTTACTATTGATCTGGCTAAGCCTTTGTTACCATTTCAGCTTTACGTTGTCAATTGCGCAAACCAAACAAGACCATATAAGCATTACAGAAGTCAAAATGGGTAAATAAATGAAGCAGCTTGAGAAAGGGATAAACTTTTGTAAAGAGAAATCGCGTAAGTATATTTAAGACCAGAGAGAGATAGAAACCCTAACCAGGGTCGCATTGCTGGAAAAACTCTTCCACATCTGCGAAAAAAAACAAGTGAATCAATCAGAATATGATTCTTAAATCGGAGAACCAAACATCACCAACACAGCATAATCCATAACAATAGAGCACAAAAGCCTGAATCGGGTAACAACCGATCTTCGTGAGAAGAATTTCCATGAAAATTTCAAAAACCCAAAGACAAAACCCAAACTTTGAAAAAAAAAAAGCAGAGAAGAAGAAGAAGAAGACCGGTGGTGAGAGCTCGGACGATGCCAGCTCGACGGGCCTTGAAATCACGGAAGACTTCTTCGACAGTTCGAGGGTTGTAGTGCGCACCGACTCCTTCCATGTCTCTCTCCCTCTCACTCAGAGCGGCATTGAGGTTTTGTGTCTTTTTAAAAAAAAAGCAAAGAGTTTTTTGGTATTAGTGAGAGTAAAATTTTTAAATGATTTTTAAAATTTTTAAATTTCGTTGTTATTGGTTTATAAATTTTAACAAGAGAAATTTCCTAGAATACCACCAAATGAAGTTTTCCTTCCAAATTTACCACTAAAATATCAATGCTCCATTAATACCATTAGTTTAGAGGACAAATGACATTTGTGCCTTCATTTAACTAAGAGCCCTCATCATTAAAAATTAAAAGAAAATTAAACCTTCATAATTCTTTTTTTTTTTTAAAGGAATATTTTATTTAAAAAAAATTTGAAAAAAAAAAACAAAGAAGATAGCCCAACAAAGAATCGATTTCAGAGATCCAGTCGGCGATCTCGGATCCAATCTAACGGCAATCTCGGATCGATTCCGACGGCGATCTCAGATCGATTCCGACGGCGATCTCGGACCGAGTGTGTAATCGGCGGGGTCTCTAATTGTCGGTGATTTCTTCAAATCTGGAAATCGAATCACGTTCTTCAGAAAAGACCATGACGACGACATCGAATCAGGATCGTGACTCGGATCCCCAATCTGAATCTCTAGTAGATTCGGTATGTATTCTCCTTCTTCTCTTCTTTTGGATCGATTTGGGAAAAACAAAACCATATTTGAGTTTTGATATTGATTTGGGGAAAAAACTCACCTAACACTTTTACCTTTGATTTGGGGAAAAACTCACCAAATGACCTCTGATATTGAGGTAATCCTCGGTTGTGTAAGCTTTTGGTGATTGAGCATCATCTGCATATTTCAAAGAAATCACCTTTTAGCTTAGCTTCACGAGACTCTACTCATGAATACGAATATGGAAATCAATAACAGTCTGGTTATAGATTAGTCAATGCATGAAACAGCTCGTGGTATAGACTAATCAAACTACTAATTGTTAGTTCTTAGTTCACTTGATATGTGTTTCATATGTCTCTGACAGTCAAATCTTGTCTTCTTTTCTTTATGTCAGAAAAGTATGGTCGAGCTCTATGCTGCTTTTGGTGAGTGAAAGTTAAATGACAAGCTCCAATTGGAATTTCTTGTAGATAGGAACAAAGGAGGATCCCTTTGTGAGGTAGATGAGAACGTTACATACAAGGAGCTAGTTGAGATGGTTGTCGAAGATTTGGGCATTGATTGCTTAGCTAAAGAAAGAGATATTTCACTCAGTTATGGGCTTCCAATGAGAATGAAAGTGATGGTAGAGGATTCTACACCTATTTATGTGCGAAATGATCGCCAAGTAAGAACACTCATCAAGAAGATAAAAGAAGATGTTGAACCAATTCGTTTGTGTGTAACGGTAAGTCGCACATGTAACCGAGTTATTACTGTTACATAGCTTTCAATTTAAATGTGCATTCTTTGTTTATTAACAATATAGGAAGGCTTTCCTAAAGGTTTAGAACATCTTCCTAAATACAAATTTCGGGAAGGATTCCTATACATTTAGGAAGGCCTTCCTAAACGTAGGTCACATTTGTTTTAGCTCACTTACTACTCTTTCAATACTAAATTCTTTATTCTTTTGGTTTAGGTGAGTGACAAATGCAACGATGTTGCTGTTGAAATTGTTGGTAGCAGCATTCAATCAAAAACCATACACACTCAACAGATTTGTGATGTGGAGAAAAGACATGTGTTGCGAGTTGTAGATGGTGATCCATATGTAGCTGAATCTAATGTGCATTCCAAAAAATAGGTAATATTCTTATTACACAAATTTTCATGATGTACATTCCTTGCTAAATCACTCTTTTTTTAGCTCAATTAGATTTCTTTTTATCTGGATTATAGGTGAATGATAAATTCAGCCATATTGCTCATGTTAGAAGCAGCACTCAATCAAAGACCATACACAACAATGAAGATTGTGAAGTTGAAAAAAATCAACGCACACATGTACTGCATAATTTATATGGAGGTTCAAGCGTAAATATATCTAATGTGCATGAAAATCAACAGGTAGCTTTTTCTATTACACAATTTGCACGATTTAAGTTAATGTTTTTTTGTTCCTTGGTGATTTAGGAAACCCTTCCTAAATATTTTGGAATCCTTCCCGAATTTTCAGAACGTCTTCCTAAAATTTGTTTGCCTCTGTTTTTTGCCCAGTTACTACGTTTTAAATATCTTTCCTTTTGTTTTACTTTCATTTATCTGTATATATTTACTTTTCTTTGTAGGAACTTCATCCATCAATTGGCAGTGAAAAATCAGTTTATGTAACACATAACGACGACACAAGTTCAACTGCTGAAAAAGGATCTTATCCATATCATTTGCTTCCAGCTCCAGATCCTGCTCCAGTCCCTATAGGATGTTCATTTTCAACCCGAGGAGCTGATGATATACATGTCAACAGATATTTCAATAACAAGGATGAGCTAATGCTAAAGATGAGAAAATGGGCATTGGAATGGAAATTTGAGTTCAAATCTCATTGGTCAGACACAACAAGAGTTATGTTAAGGTGTGTTGATGATAGTTGTAGCTGGAGGATGCGTGCAACGAAGGTTGCTGCTTCTGACAGCTTTGTGGTGAAGAAGTATGTTCATGAACATACTTGTGATACAACACACAGAAATGCTAACCATAGGCAAGCAACGGCGAATGTGATTGGAAATTTAATTTCTAGCAACTATGGAGAAAAGAAGGAAGGGCTGAAACCAAAACAGATTATTGAGCTTGTCAGACAAGAGCATGGTGTACAAATTAACTACAAGAAAGCTTGGAGAGCAAAAGAGCAAGGTCAATGTTTGATAAGAGGATCTGCTGAGGATAGCTATTATAACTTGGCTAAATGGTTGTTTATGGTTAAGGAAAAAAATCCTGGATCAGAAGCATTTCTTGAGTTGGATGAGGCTGGAAATTTCAAGTATACCTTTGTCGCATTCGGCCAATCGATAAGGGGTTTTGGTTTGATGAGGCGGGTTATTGCTGTTGATGGGACATTTCTCAAGACAAAGTTTAGAGGGACATTGCTAGCCGCCACTGCACAAGATGGTAATTTCCACTTGTATCCGTTGGCTTTTGCAGTAGTTGATTCTGAAAACGAAGATGCGTGGAATTGGTTTTTTTGTGTTTACGGATTATAATTCCAGATGCTTCAGATCTGGTTTTTATTTCGGATCGTGCTCCTGCCATTGCAAAAGCGCTCTCACAAGTTTATCCGGCTGCACATCACGGTATATGCAGATTCCATCTTCTTAACAACTTAAAAACTCGGTTTGGGAAATTTTTGAAACTCGTAGAAGCAGCAGCTAATGCTTATACTAAGCAAGAGTTTATCATGATTTTTGGCATAATAAGGAGTAAAAATCAGGAATTGGCCAAGTACCTAGAAGACGCTGATTTTAGAAAGTGGGCACGGTCTTATGCTCCTTCAAACCGCTACAACATGATGACAACAAACATTGCAGAGTCGTTGAATTCAATGTTAAACATGCCTCGTGAGTTGCCGGTTATTTCACTTCTTGAGACGATTAGATTGACATTGACAACATGGTTTCACGAACGACGGGTAAAGGCAGCCAAACACAACAAGCGGGTCACACCAAATGTTGTGAAGGAGTTGGTAGCAAGGTTTGATGATGCGATGAAGCTTGACGTTTATCAAGTCGATGAATACGAGTTTGAGGTCAAAGACGAAACCGAAACTATATTGTTCACTTGAAGAACAAGCAGTGCACATGCTATATTGGACACGCTCTGTTGCATAAGAGTGATATGATTGTCACGCAATTGCTTCCATTGCATCGCCAATGTCAATTGCTCCATGGTCCCAATCACACTTAGTGATTTGATAACCTTGTTTTATCAAGTTAACCATCTCATCGAGCTCTGCATCTGCCACATCTTCTAATGATACTGAATCTTCCTCATCTCCATCAAGTGCCGGTAGGATGCACGTTACATTATGCTGCAAAATGAAACATAATCAAATTTATATGGATTTTTAAAAGAAAAAGGCAAACTCTCTGTTTCTTGACTATTTAGGAAGCCTTTCCTGAATACGTAGGAATCATTCCTGAAAAACCATAAAGGCTGCCTAAATATTTATTTTGGTAGAATTCCTGCATATTTAGGAAGATCTTCCTAAATTATCAAGAAACATGGAAATACTAACAAATGGCAAAGGATAGAATGGCCTTACCTTCTCTGATGCCTCCAGGTTCACAACCTGAGTAAGGCTTGGCTTCTGGGTCTGCACGAACCTCTCACAAATAAAGCTGTTTCGCGGTGCAGTCATATCCAATTGGCTAAAAGTGGATTGTAGTAGAGGTATAAATGCCAAAATCCACAAGTGCAGCGCCCAAGGAAATCCATGAATATCATACTTATCCTTGTTCTTCACGTTTTCTTTCAAGTTATTCTTAACAGACTTGAACAATAGCTTGTAAGCATCTCGTCCCCAAGGATAGTTCATCAATACTTGAATATCTTGCGCTTTCTTTACATTTTCGAATGGGAACTTGTAAATCTGATGTCTCTGCAGTACAATACCCTCAATCAGAAAGAGCATTGCGAGAGAGAACCTTTCATCCGCTGAATTTTGATTCGTCTCGCGGAGCTGGGCTTCCAAATCACTCAGTGAGTGGCCCCCATTCAACATATCCCAGTGGTAGTCTTGATTTTCTGTATCCGGCGTTTGATAATCTCCGCTGCATTTGAGGCCCGTAACCATATGAAATTCTCTAATAGAGAATCTCATCGGCTGTCCTCCAAAGTGAAACCACAGCTCGTTTTCCTTCGTTGTCACCAGATTTCTGCTGAGGATACAGTGGACAATCTTGGCAGAAAAAGCTAATCCATCCGTCCTCAAACCCATCTTCATCAAAGGTCCCATAAAAATGTTCTTTACGCGTATGAACTCCATTGGCGAAAGTATGTCTTTCACAATGCCTATAGAATCAAATGACGTGAACTGATTTATGACGGCCGATCTTGGCTCAGGTATAAGGCCGAATTTTGGCCTAGGCAATGAAATCTTCACAGGGAATGATTCTCCCATTTTTGTACCTACAAAGAACATAGAAATAAAACTGTTACTGTTTACGATTTAGGAAGTCCTTCCTAATTATATACAAAACCTTCCTAAAAAGGCTAATAAGGACCAATCTGAACTAATTTGTAGAAACAAGAATTTCTACCCTAAATATCAGTCCAACCCCAAGAGACAGTGAATAAGCCAAGCTTAAACTTTAAACACAACTATAGGTGTAAGATAACCATAGAATGAAAGTAATCCAATACCTCGGTAACTTACTCTTGAGGACAGACTTGATGACAGAAGAGCTTAGGCTTGTTTTGCTTCTTAAGTTCTGAGTACCACACTTCGTTCTTGTCTTTTTGTTTGCCAAACCTGTAAACATATAAAAAGATCCAAGTTTTATTCCCATTATCAGAAGATAATACAGATCTAAAATTTAATCCCATTATCAGCCCAACCCCAAGAGACAGTGAATTAGCCCATCTTAAGCTTTAACCACAACTAAAAAACACAACACCTCTTCTTACGTGCTAGCTTTCTCATCACAGCTCATAAAACCAAACTATAAAGAAGGGAGCAAGTATGTAACTGTTGAAAACTTTTCAAAAATCTGGATTGATTTTATGTATAAAGACTTGTGTGATAATGTGCAATAACTAAGAGATTGAGCCATGTTGTAATCAACCTTATACGATTATGCATCAGACAATTAAGAAACTAGAGCTAAACTATTGTATTATTGAAACCTTAGTTGCTTTTACAAAGATATTAATGCCTGAGTATCTCGTTTATCCAAATTTTCCAATACAATCAGTGACACAAAAGATAAACAAAGCCAGCATTCAAAATCAGAAACTGAAATTGGCATTAAAAAATTTCAAAGATATTACACTTACAATAGCCAAGTTAGTAATTCTCAAAACAAAGCCACAAAATCCAATTGCATAGTGTAAATAAGGCTCGGAAACTAAAACTTTTTAGAGATTGGGCCAAAAAAACCTAAACCCAGAAGAATCAATGACTAAAACTCTATGAGCTAAAACTCAAAGTGAAAGCAGAAATTCATTATACTTACGGATCCGAAATTGCAGCGGTTGAATTTCTCTAGAAACCCAGTGAGATCGGAAGAGCTGTGAGGCGCACACTCCGCACCACCGCTCTAAACGACGTCGTCACAAGTGAAGGAAGAGTTAATCAGATCGGCGGATAAAGCACGGGAAATACTCAGTATAGGAGAAAACCTTGACCTCGAACGCCACCGGAGAGTGAGAAACCTCCAGCGATGAGAAGATGTTCTGGGGAGAGAGACGAATCACGATCTCGTCAAATCCACTTTTTGTTTTTTTGTTTTTTTTCTTAAGTATATATTATCCATCCGATTATAATAGAAGGTTAATATAGTCATTTTGTTCTAAAATTGTGGTATAGATGGAACATCTTAAAATGTATGCTATATTTGGAAGCAAAACTTCATTTAGTGGTATTTGTGAGAATTGCCCTTTTAACAATCTTAATGAAATCTAATGTTATTGGTTTATAAATTCTAACAATTTTGTAATTCTAGCAAAATCCAGTGTTATTGGGAAATAGATTCTTAACAATTTTATTCATTAAACACAACTTTCACAATCTTAAGTATATATATGAGATTCTGAAAATTCTTACAATACAATTTTTTGATAGATTTATTGAATACACAAATCTCTCTACAAATATAACAAATCTCTTTACAAATTTAACAAATCTCTAAACTTTTAAAATTAACAAACTCTATCTAAATAGGTGATTTTGTATTTTCGATTTGAAATTAATAAAATTATTAGACGAAAAAAGCGAAAAAGGTGACGGACCGATATAGTGACAATTAAAAAAAGAAGAAAAAAAAAAATCAAATTCTAGTGATTTGATAGTGCTATCGCTTGTATAAAAGTTGAGAAAATAAATGCATAAACACAAAAGCTTCGGATTAGGAACCAAAGATTAAGGAACGAAGATTCGACTAGCCTTGTAAATAGGTTATAAAACAAACAAAAAATGGGAAAGGGAAACATTATACTTTGGAAAGAAAGCTATGTTGGATCCAAATCAGTTTTTTGCAAGTGCAAGTATGTTAGCTTCAACCGGACGTTGATTAACTAACCGCCTACCAATATTCGACTTGTCTTAGATATTGAAATATGTTTTCTAACTTAGACCCATGGCCGGCTTCGTATAGTGCGACGGCTCCGGATCCAATAATAAAAAAGGTTCCGGTTTTTTTTTTAATGTAAATTATATCGAATTTAAGTTTGGATAATGACACAATAAAACAAACTATTAGACTACATAAAATTATGGAAAGAGTTCGGATTTAAAAAAATAGAATCCGAACAAAAATAAATAAAACTAACTAGTAATTATTTTAAAAAAATTCATGTCCAAAAGATTTTAAATTGGGTTAATTAGCTCAATAACAATAATGAATCAAATAATAAAGAATATAGCTATGCATATCAAATAATTAAATAACTAATCAATTGACCAATATTTTTGACTATTTTACCCATATATTTGACTATGCCAAAGAAATGACACATCATCTCATCATCTTTTATTCTATTTTTTTACATAATAAACTATTTATCACATTGCATATTGTTTTATTGATTTTCTTACAAAATATCAATTAATTAAATCTCGAAATTCTACACAAAACACATTTATATCTAATATGTTTGAATTTAAAAAAGTCTGAAACAATTTTTTTAGTTGGTGAATAGTATTTCTTCTAAAAACCAAGAGTTCTATATAGAAACACATAGAACATATTATACTATATTATACTATTTAGCATTCGGTGAGAGGGGGAGGGGTGAGAACATACTTTATTCTATAAAAAATGCAAAAAAAAAGAAAAAAAAACATTCAAGATTTGGGTGTTAGGGTTTAAAATTTAGAATTTAGGGTTTACTTTCATATTATTTTGTTAAGTTAAAAAATGTATATTTGTTAAATAAAACAACAATAACATCTATTTTATTTATGTTTTTCTATATAGAATAGAACGTCGTATAATTAGTTATAACTATATATTATTGTACGATTGATTTATATCTGTTTAAAAAATTAAATCACGATATATGCGAAAAAAGAATATAGATTTTTTAGTATAATAACGAAATCAAATCAATAATAATATAGAAAGATACAAAACAAATGAGATGGGGTGAAAAAAAATACAAAAAATAAAGAAAGAGTGAATGTGAGAGAGAGTACACAATCTCTACGTGTATGTGAGATAAGGGTAATTGTGTATATATTGTAGTTAACATTGAAGATATCCTAGCCATCACTTAATATAGTCATATGGCCAATTATTATTATTTTATGGCTAGTCATGTTAATTTCCCTTTTAAATTTTAGTTGTTGAGATTTTTTTTTAAAAATATTTTGTTTAGAAAATGTATTAATGAAAAAAAATTAATTATAGGGGTCTTAAAAAAACATTCTCAAGGGCCCCTAATAATATTGAGCCGGCGCTGCTAGAGGTGAAATTATTATCCAGGATTCCCTCCGAAAATTAGGATATCCAGAGCGTCTAGATCCAGATAAGGATAGTAAAATCTCGTATACGTCAAAAACGGATCCGGATAGTAAAATTTTAAAGTCCGGATATCGGTATCCGGATCCGGACGCATTAAATATATTAAAAATATTTCTTTTTTACATATATTAAGTTATTTATATATATATATATATAAATTGATTTTAGTTCTTTTTCTAATATACCCATATTTATTTTGAAAATATTATTCAAAATTTTAAATTATATAATTTTTTTAAAAAATTTTAAGTATTTTAATTATTTTTTTGGATCCGGATCCGGATATCTTGATTTTTTGTCAGATATTCGAAGTTTCGATATTCTGACGCCACAGATCCGAATCTGGATACTTTTGCCACGGATCCAACGGATCCGGAATCGTCCCACCCCTAGGTCCTACCTAGACCACTATTTCAATATGGTTGACAGACTAATATATTTGGGGTCAAAGATTTCATATTTAGCGAATGAGTCTTCTGTGTTTTTTTTTTTTTTAATCTTTGTGACAGTGAATTCCGTGGAAACCAATATGCATGCATAAGAATTTTCAAGAAAAAAATCATGTCAAAAATAGATGGTAGTAAAAAGATCTCTTTAGGTTACAAATTCAGTTTTTCTTCTTTGACTTTTGCTTTTTCTAAGGTTTAATGAGCAAATTGCTCAAGTTTTTATAAAATGAAATTTTTGTAAATGGCTTTTATGCAAAGATTGTAAGACTGAGCTTCCCATTTCTATGCGAACTTTAAATTAATTGAATAAACTCCATCCAAATGTGCCGAAAAATTGTCTTCAAATTATATAAAGATCAATCTTGACTTCCAATCTAAGAGGAATTAATCGAGATTATGAGCAAGTGGTGTATTGAAATGAAAAATTTGTGAGTTGTTTTTTTTTTTTTTTCCTAATTAGGATCGATGATGGACCTTTGAAACTGCAAGCAGTCTAAACTCAAACGAACAAGATCGTGTGATGGTTTCTACTAGGGACATGATGTTTTTATTCATCACTACACTTCTCATAAAGCGAAAGGATTCACTGAAATATATCAATGCAATAGAACTAAGAGGAAGAAGAGAAGTTGCTCTGCAATTGCGTGATGCCTTGTGAACCAAGAAAGGTGTTTGTGTTGTTGCCCTTGAGAAAAGCAGAGTACCACTGAGCAGAGAGTTTTGGAGATCTCTCGAGATGAGGATCGCTGAAATTCACATAGTACAATCCAAAACAAAACTCGTATCCGCTCAGTAACTCGTACAAATCCATGAATGACCATACGAAGTAGCCTCTCGTGTCTGATCCATTCCTACAAGTAGTAATGTTTTTTTTTTCTCTTTAACTGACCGATAAGAGAAGAGAAGAGAAGATGCAGTAAGAAACACTTTACTTACCTAACGGCTTTGAGCACAGCACCGATGTAAGCATCCAAGAACTCAATTCTTGGTGTGTCCTTCAGTTCCAGCTGCGAATCTTGCTTCATCGGTGTACCTATTCGTTTTGGATCGGCAAGAAAATTGAGCAGACTAAGACAAAAACAAGATAAAGGGAGAGAGAAAGAGAGAGACCATTCTCAAGAATGTAGACAGGAGGATTGCCATAGCTCTGCTTTATATACTCTAAGACACCTTCCATAGCCCACGGAGCAACAACATACTAGTCCAGACAAAAAACAGAACAACTAAGAAAGAATATTATGAGTTTTGCATCTGAATATGGCTGGTAAGCCTCGAAACTCTTACCTCGGAAAGTGAAAAATTCCCAAGGACTGTCCTCCCCAGCAGTGAAACGAAAGAAGAGATGATCAGCAAAAAAAAACATAAGAGCTCGTTAGTTGTAAAAGAGTTTGATGCCTACAAGTTATAGATAAGCCGACGTCTGAGTAGAAATCTGTGTTTCCTGAAGGAGAAGGTTCGAGTTTGTTGTATGTGACAATAGCTGCAAGGTAGTGAATGATTCCTAAATAGTCAGCTGAGCCTTTAACTTGTTCTGATTCTTCCTCTGTGAAAACTGGCAGTCTTGATCCAACGGTCCGTTTCATTTCATCCGGATAGTCTCCAAATATAAGAGGCTCAAGCATCCTTGATTGATTTTAAAGTGGATATATTAATGTCACATCTGAAACAAGTCTATTGGAACTGTTTATATGCCTGACTCACCAGCCGAAGTAGAAATCTCTAGCTCTTTGAATTGCGATTTCATCCTCCTCGGAGTTTGTAGAAGGAATAAACCCTATTCCATATATGCTAAACCCTACGGAACCTCCCTGCATATCCTGCACATTATATATATATATATATATAAAATGTTGCTCCTTTGTCATCAACTCACACATTTCAAGGGAAGGTTATGTCATGTATAAGCAAAGTCTACCTTGTACTTTTTCTTATATAGTCTTGAAGCAGAGGCGTGCGCAAGCAGCAAGTTATGGCCTACGGTATATGTTTCAGTGGAAGAGTTCGCTGAGAAGCATTTTTTGTCCGGTGAGGAACAACGACCAGGGGCTGACACACCATCAGTGTAGCCTCCAAGTGTGAAGATATTAGCCTCGTTGATGGTGTTCCAGAATTTGACATTGTTACCAAACTCTCTGAAGCAAACGTCTACGTAGGCAGTAAAGTCCTTGCTGCGATGGCAGGTAACAAGCTAAGTTTTTCTTTATATATGGAAAAAGAAGCAAAGTAAATGCCGCTTAACTATCTTTATAGTTTACATGACTCTGCGGCTCCTCCATCCTCCATACTCATCCTCGAGAGACTGAGGAAGATCGTAGTGGAAAAGTGTAACATGTGGTTCAATACCATGGGTTACAAGTTGTTGGATCAAGTTCTTGTAGAAATGTAGACCCTTTGGGTTAACAGGACCTCTTCCATCTAAAATAAGATAAAGAATCATGAATACTCAGAAACTTTTGATACCTTTATTTAGTGAGGTGTGTTTGAAACAAAGACTTAACTGGGTATAAGCCTTGACCAAGAGATGGAGATTCTGAAGGCATCTAAGCCAGTTTCCACCATGAGCTGCACATCTTCCTGGAAAAGACCAAAGCAAAATCTTGTCATGTCACAAAAAAAGATCATTGGCTTGGTGCAAGAAATGTTGAAAATAAAGAGAAAGAGAACCTTGTACTTGTGATACCCATCACATGCTGTGTCTCCGTTTTCTTCTGTACCTGCCCAGTTTAAACAATTTCGTGTTTTTTCGTTTTTTTTCTTTCTAAAATTAGAATGTACTAGAATCCAAATCACAAATACTTGAATTTTCCAAAATTTGGTTCAAGAATGATGTTAAGAGCTAGGTTGCATTGAATCGGAAAATGGGTATGCGTAAGCGAAACGATTGGAAACGCAAAAAAGGTTTTTCAAAAAATTTAAGAAATGGGTACGTTTAACGTGTATATATATGTTAAAAGAGAAATTTGAAACAACACAAATCCCCGGTACATAAATATTAAATAGTTTAGCTAAAGATAAAGATCATAACACTCAGAATCAAATATTTATACCAAATATATCCCTTCGTTTCCAAACTACGTACTTATTGCATTTCCAAATATAAAAAGACAAGGTTCGTCGCGTTTCCAATGTTTTCGTCGCGTTTTGAAAATAAGATTTCTAGGAAACGTATTTCTACAGCGTTTCCAATAGTTTCCGATTTTAAATCGTTTCCAAAACAGAAAACGGGTCTTAGACGGAGTTTCCATGCAACCTAGAGTTAAAAGTTTAAAATCCAAACACCAAATATAGAAAGAAACAAAAAGAAGCCAACGTACGAGTGTGAGCGAAAGTATCCCAGATGCTAGGCTTTCTCCCGTCTTCATTAGCAGCTCCTTCCCACTTTCAGGGACCAAAACATTTTTGTTAATTTCAGATTCGAACAAACAAAAAAAAATTCAAAATCGGAGTTGAATAACGAACACCTGATAAGCAGAAATGGCGGATCCAAAAGCGAAGCCCTTAGGGAAATCGTTCCTGGAGTAACCATGGCTGCACGAAGCGAGAACAAGAAAAATGGTACTCAGAGACAAAACCCGATCCATGTCTTCTCACTCTCTCTCTGTCTATTCGATCCAAGTTGGTGGAAATATATATATATATATATATATATATATATATATATATATATATGAGTAGATTTTTTCTTCTTTTTGATAAACAAATAATAAGGGGATTTATGCGGATTCTTAAATAAATGATTAAATAAGTCGACTAACCCGATCCTTCCTTGGTTTGCGTTTCCTGTCTTTGTCAGGGTCTCTGATTCGGATGTAATAAACTGTAGAGTATTATATAATCTTTGTTTTACATCATAGTTTTCATACGTCGACTTATTTAATCCCCCGTGTTTGGCGGACTTGTTTGTTGGAGTCCACACTGACTTTAATGACTAGTGAAATTTGATAGAGACACATGTTTGCTTCTTCGTCGTGCAAAACTTCTGGAACATGCAGCGAGAGTGAGAAGAAATGGATCCAGTTTTGTCTCTCATTACCATTTTTCTGGCTCTCTCGCTTCGTCTGGGAAATGCAGCGATGAACGATTCCCCGCTTTCGGATCCGCCATTTCTGCTTATCAGCTTCGTTATTGGATTCTACAATTCTACTCCGATTTTGATCATTTAGTGGAAAAGGTTTACTATCAAAAGAGAAGCACCAACCGTTCAAACAAAAAAAGGAAAACTGAGACAAGGCAAATGCATCTGATTAACGTGCACTTGCCATCTCCATTGGCTGGTTCTGCTTACAAAGCCCTCTCCAGCATCTCGCTCTCACAAAAACTAGTATCCGTCACTCCCAAATACAACACATGCTTATAAAGATACTGTCGTTTCAGGTTGCAGTAGGAGCCAAGTGAGTCGAATCTTCCTCTCTAAACACAGCATCGTCAACTAGTTACCTTCCTGTCATCAGATCAAAGACCAACATCAAGCCTAGAGTTCTACTTTGGGCACAAAACATCTCAAGAAGCATATATGTAAAAGACAAACACCGTTCCGGAGCCTCAGGGAGATAATTTTTACCTGTATCGTTTTCCTTTTACTCAGGTGCATGTTTTTCAAGGAACTGCATCACTGTTATCCAGTAAACCTCACCACCAGACAGCCATGTGTCCATATGCATCCCACTTGGAAACTCCACAAAGGTGCACTGAGAGTTACGGGCAGCTGCTTTCGCATACAGCATTTTCATGTGAAATGGAGGGACCATCTCATCTTGCAGTCCAGAAAGGAAAAGCACCGGTTGTTTCACCTGTTATTGTTTGAAGATCAGTTTATCACAGGTTGCTACAGACAATCAAATGTCTACATTTGCTTCTTACCTCAGCAATAGCATCGATTGTATTCCAGGGGGAGCGTACAACAAAATTAAGAAGTTTCAGGCTTTTTGTACCACTTCCTCCAATAAACCACTTCAAGAAGGGCAGCATAACACCAGCCATATCAAGAATGGATGTGAAAGTATTTTCCAGAATTAATGCAGATACCTATATAAGGACAGTGTAGTGTAGAGATGGTAAACACACAACTATTTGACGCGTAGATATCAATTGATATACTGAAAGCAGAAACAATATGTAACTTAGTCAAGGCATCTACAAATTTCATTTACCACGAAGGATAAGCTTCTTGTGCATATAACAATATACGTCAGTGTGGGGGATAAAAGGAAGCCAATAAAAAAGCTTGAAAGTGATATCAACAGTGATGGTGGCTGGTACATTCTCTCTAATCAATTAATCATGATGCTAATAAGAATATTTAGTAGTATTACCTTGTTTGGATTGTTTTTGGTAAGCACAGCTCCAACAGCTCCTCCAAGTGACCTTCCGAATACAACTATTCTAGATGTATCAATGTCAGTCCTTTGAGAAAGGTGATCCAATGCAGCCTAACAGAATTAAAAGGCAAGAAAATGGATTATGAATTGAGACGCAAAGGGGAAGAGTTTAAGGATATGTGGATAGATTTAGAGAGACAAGAAAACCTGAGCATCTTTTATGATTCCATGCTGTGAAGGATAACCATCACTTTCCCCATAGCTACATATTAAGAAGTTAAACAAGCAGCATTGTGTAAACAGATCCAAGTTGTAATTAAAAAACAAACGATTAAAATAAGAGATAGACAAGCAATCAGCTAATGAAACTGACCCGCGATATGAAAGCATGAATACATTGCACTTCAAGCGTTGTATCATGATGCGCACCATCTCCAGACGATGGGCGATATCTGGGGTTCTATGGTCAAGGCCGTTACGAGGCGAAGAATCCCAGCAAACAGACATGGATTGTAAAATGACCAGACACAGAAACTCCTTAGAACATACATATATAAACAAACAAAAACCCAAAACTCTTATATCTACCAATCACCAAGAAATGGCTCTGGAAAGGATACTTCCGGCATTCTCCTGGAAAAATAGAATGGTTGGACCTGCATGGAAAACGATCAACCTATGAGAACTCGGAGCCTCAAACTCGGTAGAATTAAGCTTAAGCTACTACTAACCAAGAGAAATGAAATTAAAGAATCTGGTCAAGTTTGAGACTTTGGGTGGATGATGAGTTCCAAACTAATTTTAAAGCAGCAATAACTCACAGATCACAAATAGGATAAAAGGATACCAAAACCTAGCTAAGGAAATAGACAACAAAACCTAAAATCCCCAAAACTTCAGTAGATTCATAAACTTCCCGAAATCAAATCTACCCAAAAATTGAAATACTGAATCGATGAGTAGTATCGAGGCGAAAAACTCAAATCAAAAACAGAATGAAAACAAAGGGAGAAACCTCGACATTCAGGGAACATCTTGATGAACCAAGAGTGGAGTCGTACGCCATCGGAGGATTGAAGCCAAACGTCCTCGTAGATGAGATTGAGCCTAGCGGGTGTGATCGGATAGGATTTGCTTAACCCAGGAAGCACCGGAACGTAGACAAGCTTCTCCTGAAACGCCACGAGCAGCGCCACTCCCGCGACGACTATCCCTCCTACTCCGTAGAACAACGCGCTCACGTACGTTACCATTGTGGTCGGAGCTGCTAAAGGAGCAGAAGCCGAGGACGAAGCAGAAATCGAACGCACTTTGCCACTTTCTATGATCTGTTTTTTTTTTCGTTGCTTTTGCTTTTCTTTCTTCTTCGAGAGGAGAAAAAGCTTTTTTCAGTTTACAACGCAAATCAAGATGAGAACGAGAAGACAGCGTTTTAATGGGCCGAAACTACGTATTATGGCCCATCAATGAAATATTTATTTTCAGCTTCGTACGATAAACCCAAATCCAGTTCTCGTCATTATGTTATCCTCTAGAATATTGTATTGTACGAAGAGTCAATTGTGATGTTCTAACAAAGAACCATAATTTAAGAAGAGCCAAAAGTGATGGTGTATAGAGAGACAAGATTAGATCCAAACCATGATACAATGGTAATGTGAATTCGGGTAAAAGCAAGTCAAGTGAAGATTTTGATTTTTCTTTCAAAACGTGACTGTGGAGATGATGTTGGGAAATTGATATTAGAAACACAAGAGTTGAGTGGCTCAAGGGTCAAATTCCATTGTCACCAAGACTTAAGTAATGGATTCCAACCTTCACAAGTTCACATAGCAAGAGAAAAAAAAATGTAGCGTAATATCACTTTCACACAGCGAGAGAAAAAATGTGGTGTAATATATGACAAACAAACAAAAAAACACACAAAACATTTTGACCATAATTTATGTTTTTTTTTTTGCAATACATATACTAGATCATTTTTTTGGGTTCGATAACATGCATTATACGGATTTGAAATACATAAAGGATCAAACGATTTAAAAAAAAAAACAATTATGTGAAAAATAGTAAGTTTTTGAGAATTTTTGTATTTTTTATAAAAAATAAATGAATTATTTAGTGGTTTAATGGTTTTTGAGAATATTTAAAACTAGTAATTCAATGTAATAGAGGTGATTTACACCTTGAATGCAGTATAATCAACGGCTGGCCTTGACCAATAGAAAACAATAAATAAATGAATCGTTTATACAGAGAATACTTACATTCCAATAATTTTCAAATATTTTCGAGTCGTTGGAGCATATATCATTTCAAATGTATAGTGAAAAAAGATGCCACATATTGTTGTCTTTCAATATCAACCATTTTTTATCGATAACATTCACATTTAATAAATATTTAGAGTGATTTACGTTTTAAGCGCGGTATAATCAACAACTAATTTCAAATACCGAAGAAAAATAAATTATTCATTTATACAAAAAGTACTTATACCCAATAATTTTCAAGTGTTTTCGAATCGTTGAATCATCTATCATTTCAAATGTATAGTGGATGAAGATGCCACACACTGCTGTCTTTAGATATCAAACATTTCGCATCGATAACATTCATGAATATGTTAATAACAAGTTAACAACTTTGACTAATTTATATTTACTTAGAGACAGTTATACTTGTGTTCGTTTTAGATTTCTCAAAAGTCAGAGCCAATTTTGCATGTATCGATAATTTCAATCCTGGAGCACACTTGACTAATGACTGTGATCATGAACAACCTTTGATAACTCTGAAAGTTTAAAATCCTCAGACTACAATTATGTATATATATTCTCTCGATTTAAGCCATGAACAAGTGAAAAAAAAAAAATGGTTTACCTTTTTGCTAGACCAAAACTTGTAACCTTTTTTTACCACCGAGTGGGATAAAAATAGCGGAATTACCGTTGAGAGACGCGGAACCGGTAATCCCGGTTAAAGTTTTAAGCGAAAAAATAATTAATTAAAAACAAAAAAGAGAGAGAGACCAAAACTTAAAAAGAGCAGCAACCCAAAATCAAAGTAAGAAACTGACAGCATCTCTCTCTCCGTATCCAAAAAGAGAAAGAAAATCACAGTCGCCGGAAAATGCTGACGTGTATAGCTCGTTCGAAGCGAGCCGGCGATGAATCTTCGGGTCAACCCGACGATCCGGATTCTAAGCACGCCAAATCTCTAACATCACAGGTAAATCAAACATCACTCCCCTCCATTTCCGTGTAATTTTCTCTTCTGATCGGAGGGTAATTTCGTCAATTTCATTCACAGCTTAAAGATATGGCTCTGAAAGCTTCGGGTGCTTACCGGCATTGTACGCCGTGCACGGCGGCGCAGGGTCAAGGGCAAGGGCAGGGACCAATCAGGAACAATCCTGTGTCGGCGAAGTCGGATTCCGAATCGGATCAACGGTTTAAGATGCTGTACGGAAGATCAAACAGCTCGATTGCATCGACGGCTACGGCGACGGCGACGCAACAGCAGCCTAGGGTTTGGGGAAAAGAGATGGAAGCGAGGCTTAAAGGGATATCTAGCGGCGAAGCGACACCGAAATCGGCGAGCGGGAGAAACCGGGTCGACCCGATTGTGTTCGTGGAGGAGAAAGAGCCTAAAGAATGGGTAGCTCAGGTGGAGCCAGGTGTTCTGATTACCTTCGTATCTCTTCCCGGCGGTGGTAATGATCTGAAGAGGATACGTTTCAGGTACGCTCTCGCTTTTTCAATCCAACGGTCGTTATTCCTTTGTTGACTCTGTGTTATTCTGATCGTACGGTTGATTTTTTTAGTTTGGCTTCGTCGTCGTCTGGTCGTATTATTTTTTAATTTTTGGCACGTTTTGTGTTTTGGTCGTGATTTGATTTTGTGAGAATGTTCGGAAGATGCTTGATTCTTTGGAAACACAAAACTGAATCTATTTTTTTTTAATTAAATGAAATTAATTCGATCCAAAATCTAGATGCTGTTTTTTTTTTTTAATGGATCTAAAAATATAGATATTTGAAAATCCTGGTCGATAATATATATGAAATTGTGGATTTCCATGTCTAGGCAATATATGTTGATAGTAACTAAAATACTAACATACGAATCTAACAACAATCATGCCATGTCTTGTAGAAATCTACCACTTTATATATATATAAGTAATTTAGTATCTCGAGTTTGCAAGTAGAATATTACAAATTCTTATAGGAGAGAAAATATCAGGGCCCAACTAGGTTTTTCGTTTTTTTTTTTTTTTTTTTTTTAAATCTTGGTTCAAGTTAAAACGCATTCTAATTTATTCAATTTTATTTCTTCTCTAATTCTTATTCATCTTGGATCATATGTTTATGTAGGAAAAATAAAAGAAAATAGTTAGAATAATTAGGGTAAATTGTGGGTGTGAAAATAGAGAATGGGACCCAGAGTTGTCGACAGTAACGCTTCACGCCTAATGAGAAGCAAAAGGTCCAAAAAGCAAAATTGGGTGTTTCCTTTTTAAAGTGCTGCTTGGGGTCATCTCTTCTTATTCTGTCTCTTTCTTTGCTTTTTATGTTTTCTTTCAAAATTAGCTATTTTGATTTGACAATTATTGTTTTATTCCCTCTTTTTGTTTTCTTCAAAATCAAAAAATTTCCAGTCAACATGAAAAAGCTAAAAAAATTTACTTTCATTTTGATTGAACATATGAACTATTCTGCATATGTTTATCAGTCATAAAATATGGTAAATATGAAATCACTCTAGAATGTGTCAATAAGTTTGCTAAAATTTTTTTAATTCTTCTGGAGTCATTAGATGCTACGAAATGTTTATTTATTTGTTTTGTTCAATCAAAGAATCAAAATCATTGGTTGGTAGATAGATTTATAATCATTTTCACCAATATTTGGGGTTTGTTTTTCAACTTTTTTTTTTTTCTGAATAGGAAATTTAGTTATATTCCATGAGTGCCTTATTCTCCGCGTCTCTGTCGTGTAATCACATTATTGCTGTTGTTGTTGGGCATACGAAAAAATAGTTCTTCTTGTTCCAAAAGACAAAAAAAGTTAATATAATATATATGTAAAGAAATAAATTTAGTAAAGCAAATAATAGCTTTAGGAACAGTTTCGTTCACACCTATGTCGCCTATTGAAAACGACAACGTCAACATATTTTTGTCTCTTCCTTGCTTCGATTCTTTGTCTTCTTCTCCATCTTAGTCACAGTTTCAGTTCTATCACTTGATGTCTCTTTTGTCAAAACCTTGTCTTTCTTTTTAGTCTCTACTATGTTAACTGTTCATTGGCTTTTGTTTAATTCACAAACATTGTTTTATTTTCTATCAGAATGTGATTAGATCGAGTCCTAATACTCCTCTGTTACATGTGTTTTAAGAACTTTGTGAGGAAAAAAAAAACAAAATGAGTTTGCTTTGAGAATTTCTCTCCTACCCACCTCCTAATTATTTTCTTTTACTATAGCCACAATCATTTTTCTTAATTATTAACTTTGACCATTGTTGTCTCTGTTTTTGCGTCCATGTCTTTTTTCTTTACTTCTACGAATTTTTGATTGATTATTAAAAAAAAAAATTCAATATTCAAAAGGTTGCATCTGTGTCTCTTGTTTTCAACTCTCTTTCTAGCCTTAGCCTATGTGTTCAATTTGTCAAAAGGTTTATTGGATCAAATCTCCCCCTAATCCGCCTTCGTTAATTAATGCACACTTTTGTCTTCTGTTTCTGGTTAAAGTAACTCCTTTTACTAATTTAGTTTAACCATCAAAATTAACTTAGATCTTCATGTCTCCGAACATCTATTTGAGACAAGAAGTGTTACTTGACTAAATTGGATTACACTTGAACACACTTTTGGTCATTGTCAATTTTTAAATGGTGACAATAATGATCGAGATTAGTCTAGGTTTGGGCAAGTCTAAACTCGATTAATGAGATTTAGCATACTCACCTCTCACCTTAGATTTAACATACTTAAGCTTGGTAAGTACCTAAGTCTTGTGATTAATTAACTTGGTTTATTAGAATCATTTCTTTACTTAGGCTTAAAGTCTGTTGCTTTTCAATGTCTTCACCTTTTGCTCTTTGGCCCATGTAATATGATCATGACCATTTCCAGATTCTGTAGTACCAATTAAGACAACATTTCTGCAAAATGTAGTTTTTTTCTCACACTTTTGTCGGGTCCTTTTCTTGATCAGCCGAGACATGTTCAACAAGTTACAAGCTCAACGATGGTGGGCAGATAACTATGACAAAGTAATGGAACTTTACAATGTTCAAAAACTAAGTCGCCAAGCTTTCCCGCTTCCCACGCCGCCTAGATCCGAAGACGAGGTTAGCTTTTCATTCAATCGGGTCTTTAAACAAGACAAATTAAACCTGTGTGAATGATTCATTCACTAATTTCTCTGGAAAACTTTGCTAGAATGCAAAAATGGAGTACCATCCAGAGGATACTCCTGCAACACCGCCTTTAAACAAAGAACGGTTGCCTCGTAACATCCATCGTCCAGTTGGATTGGCGGCTTACTCATCCTCGGATTCACTCGACCATAATTCGGTGCAAAGCCAGCAGTTTTACGACTCTGGCCTACTCAACTCAACTCCCAAACTTTCAAGCATAAGTGGAGCCAAGACAGAAACTTCTTCCATGGATGCTTCCATAAGAAGCAGCTCGTCGAGAGATGCAGACCGGTCAGAGGAAATGTCGATAAGCAATGCGAGTGATGTTGAGAACGAATGGGTAGAGCAAGATGAGCCTGGCGTTTATATCACCATTAAAGTTTTACCAGGTGGGAAAAGAGAGCTTAGAAGAGTCAGATTCAGGTAATGAGAACTTCCTTACATTGTATAAAAGCCCGGTTTTATCGGTCATTTCTTAACTTGTGTTTTCTTTTCGCATTGTAGCCGAGAAAGATTCGGGGAGATGCACGCGAGACTATGGTGGGAAGAGAACAGAGCAAGGATACATGAACAGTACTTGTGATCCATCTGTCTTAAAATCTGGTCTCAATGCATCAAATCGGTTTTGTGTTTTTGATTTTTCATTCCTCGGTATACCGTTTTTTTTTATAAAAATTCTATCTCTCTTGTCAAAGAGAATCAATCCTTCCACAGGTACTCCTTGTGCCTACGAGAAATCTCAAATATGAAATATTGTTGAATATATGTTTAAGGAGGTTTTCTTATATACTTCCTTGAAAAAATCGGCCAAAGCTTGGAAAAAGATATACCGTGCATTTTTCAATTTTTTTTTTGGAAAACGTTCATTTTAATACCAAACTATCTGTTTTACGTCAAAACATATATTGTACCATCTTTTTAATGAGTCATAAAATACATAGACTTAGATTGACTCGGCCAAATCATGTATAAAATTAGTCAACTTTAACGCCTGTTTAAGAGACGTTATGACCGTTTACTGTAGATGTTCACACCCATTTAAAGCAAAACGACGTCGTTTTCAAAACAGAAAAAAGTAAATCTCCAAAATGACGCCGTTAAAAATATAGTGTGACACATGAAAAAATTAATATTCATGAGATTACGATATGTGTCATATTTTTTATAATATTTTATTTCTTTACTAATATATTTTGTTAATTTTCTTACTATTTGTTTAATACTAATGACATATATAGACATAAATTTGATAGAATGCATTATGCATATATTGTTTTGATATGAAATTTTGGGTATTATTGATTGACAAGGAATTCATGGAGTAAAAATATGGTTTTAATATGATGGAAGAAGTAAATAAGTTATATTGCGAGATGAAATACGTGAAGTTGAAATCCAGTTTGAAACAAATTTACTAATCAATATCCAAAATAAGTGTGCGAGTAACCAATCAAAATCTAATTATTTACATCAACAAGATTTAACATATATTTTTTACATTTTCATAAAGTTTATCTTTATTAAATTTAATCGATTACCGACAACGGATGTTTTACTTTGCTTTTTATTATTTATAAATAAGTGATAATGAAAATCCCGCATATTACGCGAATCCTAATCTAGTTTTTGATATTAGATATCTAACCGAACCTTTTTTCAGGTTTGGGCTGAATCGGATTTTGGATTTTTCCCTTAATTAACATGTCTAGTCGCAGATCAAGATCTAAACATACAATATCATGTGATAAATTAATCATAAATGATTTATTTTTAATGTTATTTTTAGAATTTTTAGAATATCATATTAAAATTGATATTCATGGGATTACGACATGTGTCAAAATTTTAATTTTGATATATTTTTTATAATACTTTATTTCTTTACTAATATATTTTATTAATTTTCTTACTATTTGTTTAATACTAATGACATATATAGACATAAATTTGATAAAATTCATTATGCATATATTTTTACTCCATGAATTCCTTGTCAATCAATAGATTGACAAGGAATTCATGGAGTAAAAATATGGTTTTAATATTATGGAAAAAGTAGATGAGTTATATTGCGAGATGAAATACGTGGAGTTGAAATCCAATTTGAAACAAATTTACTAATCAATATCCAAAATAAGTGGGCGAGTAACCAATCAAAATCTAAATATTTACATAAACAAGATTTAACATATATTTTTTACATTTTCATAAAATTTATCTTTATTAGATTTAATTGATTATCGACAACGGATGTTTTACTTTGCTTTTTTATTATTTATAAATAAGTGATAATGAAAATCTCGCGTATTACGCGAGTTCTAATCTAGTTTTTGATATTAGATATTTAACCGAACCCTTTTTCAGATTTAGGCTGAATCGGATTTCGGATTTTTTCCTTAATTAACATGTCTAGTCGCAGATCAAGATCTAATAATACAATATCATGTGATAAATTCATGATAAATGATTTATTTTTAATGTTATTTTTAGAATTTTGTTTTAATTTACATTTTTCTATTATTATTTATAAATATTTAAATTTAATCATATCCTTGAACACTTTCTTGAATTCATATCCGAATATATATATATATATATATTGGATATTATAAATTCATGGATTTGGTCCATTCGGATCAAAACACCTTAAAATTTATTATCAAAAAAAAAAAAAACCCTTAAAATCAATGATATCTGATCTCATTTCACCCCAAGTTTAAACCAAGATAAGAGAGATATGTTACCATTACACTAGTAAATATATTGTGTTGAATTCATTTATTATTTTTGTATAATGCACTATATAGCATATATTATAAATAAATAATAGTGTTTAGAAACAAGTTTGAAATTTTCATGATTTCTAAACATCAATATATATATATATATATATATATCACATTATTTTCATAAGAAAATTAATCTATATAGAAAGAAAATCTAAAATATTCTTAAGAAATATTTATTTGTTAATTTGTGTAAATAATATCAGTTTTTTTTTTGTCAACTAGATAAATTTTCAATTTATTTATGGAAATGTATTGCATATAGACAGACAAAAATGGAAATTATAATTGGCAAAATGGAAAAAACACCAGATTTGTAAAATATATAACTAAATCACGCCATGAAAAGAAGCAAACAATTATGCAATTTAACAATTTTAGTGATATCAATAAAACAGGAAGTTTATCTCAAATATGCATATATCTATGTACATACCTCTAACATATTGTTTTGCAAAAAAAAACACAAAAAGCAAAACAACTTTGGTTCGTTCGTCTCTGCTCGTTCTCACAAGTAAGATCCTGTGATGTCTCTTTACATACACACATACAAAAATCGTATATGTTCGACATAGAATAATTTTATCTCTATCTCTACTGATTTTGCAGACACAAAGTTTCATCATGGACTGTCCTAAAAAGATCTTCTTGTTCCTTCTCTCGTGTATAGCTATTCTGCTCAGTTACAAACACGATGGTTCCCTAAACGTGGCAGCATCAAACGTCGGCTTAAACTACGGCCTCCTCGGAGACAACCTCCCATCTCCGTCCGATGTTATAAGCCTTTACGAGTCCATTAACGTTACTAAAATCCGAATCTTCGACCCGAACACAGACGTTCTTAACGCCTTACGTGGCCACCGCGATATTGGAGTCACTATAGGCGTTAAGGACCAAGATTTGGCTGCTCTCGCGGCTAGCGAAGAAGCTCTTAAAGGCTGGTTTGAGACCAACATTGAGCCTTACTTAGCTGACGTGAACATCACGTTCATTACCGTCGGTAACGAAGTCATCCCCGGACCAATCGGTCCTCAAGTGCTTCCTGTCATGCAGTCTCTTACCAACCTCGTCAAGTCAAGGAGTCTTCCTATCTTGATCAGCACCGTGGTGTCTACGTCTGGCCTCAGCCACTCGTATCCACCTTCCTCGGGAATGTTCACGCCCCAAGCGCGTGAACAACTAACCCCGGTGCTGAAGTTTTTGTCTCAAACGAGTACGCCTATCCTCGTCAACATGTACCCTTACTTTGCTTACGCGTCTAATCCCGTAAACATCAGTCTTGATTATGCCATCTTCAACACGGAAGAGGTCGTGGTCGAGGACGGGCCGATGATATATTCAAACATATTTGATGCGATTTTCGACGCGTTTGTGTGGGCAATGGAGAAAGAAGGGGTGAAAGATTTATCCATAGTGGTATCAGAGACCGGATGGCCTTCCGCGGGTAACGGGAACCTGACAACACCCGATATCGCGGCTATATACAATGGAAACTTTGTCAAACATATTGAAAGCGGTCACGGGACGCCAAAGAGGCCAAACTGTAGCATTGATGGGTTTCTATTCGCGACTTTTAACGAGAATCAGAAGGCTGCCGGAACAGAACAGAATTATGGGTTATACGATCCTACTGATATGAAACCCATCTACAAGTTGTTTTGATTTTGGATTGTTTACTCTAGCTAAGACTATTCCCATCATTAGTTATGACTTAATTATAACGCTCTAGCTAATAGTTGTAATAGATTCAAGATTAACTTTAACATCCATTTTATAAGATGTTATAGTTAATCTTTTGATATTAAGATAGCCGAACTCAGTTGGGTTGGAGTTGGCGTTATATAATGGTATTTTAAATTTTGTTTTCCAATTTTATTTTTATTTTGTCTAAAAACAATAGTAAAAATCGCAAGCGTATCTCTTGTTCCTCGACATACAAACTACATAGTGTTTTAGATAGATCGCAACCCATTATCCTCTAATAACCTTCATTATTAGAGGATAAATTGATTGAACATGAGATTCGTTTATAAACTCTAGAAACTTATTTATTAATTAAGAGCAACTCCAATGAACAGCAAAACATCAAATTTGGTATTAAAATTTTTCCAATCAAACAGTAAAACATTAAATATTTAGTGTTTTATGAACAGTATTACACTATTCATAACACTAAACATTAAAATATTATTATTTTATTTAATAATATGACTAAATTGATGCTTATTAATTGATTAAATTTGTAAATAAATAAATATATCAAAAATATATTTATATCTTTTATTTTTAATAATATAAAATTTTAATTTGCACAAAATATCTAAATCAATATGAAAATTCTAAAAATATATATTAAAGTTCAATCTAAACACTGAAAATCTATTTTTCACTAATTTTAATTTATCGATTGTAATTTTATATTTAACTTATACCTGATTAGTTATAGGAATAATTATAATTTTTTTTTTAAACTTGAATTTAATAATATAATAATAACAAATATTTTTTTAGTGTAATATTTGGTGTTGTGATTGGAGATGAAAGATACTATAACACTAAATTTGGTATTATTTCAATACTAAATTTGGTGTTGTGGTTGGAATTGCTCTGAGTGGTGTAAATTGTGAGAGTTTTAAAATTCAATCTAGAAGTAGTTGCATGGTTTCTAGATATATTTAGTTTATTTATGAAAAAGTAATTAAGTTAGACCAAAAAAAGAGAGGAAATAAAATGAAAATTAGAAAATTTGTAAAATAGGCTTGATCGATAGCTAAACCACCCCAAAAAAAGATAGAAACAAAAAGTTTACTAATAATTTTTTGAAACCTAAAATTTTACTATTTTAGTGCCATTGGTAAAATAGAAGTATATAAATCGAACACAACTACAACCTATGATTTGCAACGAAACACACACAACAAAAGAAGAAGAAGACATACAACTTCGGATTGGTTCTCTCGTCTCTGCTCTTTAAACAAGTACGATCCTTTCAAGACTCTATACTCTTATATAAGTATACATTTGAAATAAAATTATAATATTTATCTCAAATGCTACTAATTTTGCAGATACACGTTTCATTATGGATAGTCCTAAAAACTTGTTCTTGTTCATGCTCTCGTGCATGACACTCCTGTTCAACTACAACAATTGTGGCTTTGTAGACGCAGCGACAAAAGTTGGCTTGAACTACGGTCTCCTCGGAGACAACCTCCCAGCTCCACCCGAAGTTATCAACCTCTACAAGTCTTTAAACATTGCCAATATTCGGATCTTCGACACAAACACGGATGTCCTTAACGCCTTCCGCGGAAACCGAGATATTGGAGTCATAGTAGGTGTTAAGAACGAAGACTTGGCGGCTCTTGCGGTCAGCGACGATGCTGTCAACACATGGTTCGTGACTAACATTGAGCCATACTTAGCTGACGTCAACATCACTTTCATTACTGTCGGGAACGAAGTCATCCCTGGAGAAATCGGCGCTCACGTGCTACCCGTCATGCAATCTCTTACCAATCTCGTCAAGTCGAGGAGTCTCCCGGTCTTGATCAGCACGACGGTTGCTATGACCAACCTTGGCCAGTCGTATCCACCTTCCGCCGGAGATTTCACACCCCAAGCACGTGAACAACTTGTTCCCGTGCTGAAGTTCTTGTCCCAAACGAGTACGCCTATCCTCGTCAACATCTACCCTTACTTCGCCTACGCGGCTGATCCTGTCAACATCCGTCTTGATTATGCCACCTTCGACACCGACGCGGTCGTGGTCCAAGACGGGTTATTTGGTTATTCAAACATGTTCGATGTGATATTTGACGCGTTCGTGTGGGCAATGGAAAAAGAGGACGTGAAAGATTTACCAATGGTGGTAGCAGAGACCGGATGGCCTTCTGCGGGTAACGGAAACTTAACAACGCCGAAAATCGCGTCTATATACAACGGAAATTTTGTCAAACATGTAGAAAGTGGTAAAGGGACACCGAAGAGGCCAAACAATAGCATCCATGGGTTTTTATTTGCGACATTCAATGAGAATCAGAAGCCAGCTGGAACCGAACAGAACTTTGGGTTGTACTATCCTACTGATATGAAGCCCGTCTACAAGTTATTTTGATTTTAGATTCTTAATTCTTAGGCTATCCCAAAGCATTAGTGAATAATGCTCTAGTAGTTGTAATAGAGTGGGATAAGATCAAGATCCACGACAACACTCATTTTATATGTGTTCTTTTCTGATAAAGAAATCAGGTAGCAGAAATCACCCCACAAGAAACACATATAGCGGTAAAACCCAAATTATAGAATATTTACTTCCGTTTACTTTTAAGTTTCTTACTATATGTTTTTTTACTATCTTAATTCAACTATTTGATTACTTCTGTTTCTTTACATCTTGATTTGCTTTTATATATACTATAATTTTAAAGTGTATAAAATATTTGTAAATGGAAGTCTTGGAAGACGAAATGTTAGCAAATGAATTGCAATGGTGGAAGTGACGAATGCAGCATTGTGACGAATTAACTCATATGAGATGATGTTTTTCCAATAACTATAATTACACCAAAGTCTACATTTAATATTGACGTGAATATTATAAAACAGATAAAAATAATTTTTTTCCAGGACAGGGAGAAGCATCGATTTGTAAGCGCACTTGATTGAATAGATTTATGTTTCATGATTTAGAAAACAATAACATTTATATTTAATTATATTCTTTTTTTTGTTAAAAGTATTTACTTATATTCTTTTCTTTTGTTTTTGTCATCTGATTGGATTATATTAAAATTTAGAGAATTCGGAGTTACAAACATATCCATCTGAAGCCGAAAATCCAAACAAGAGAGCCTAAACCCAAACAAGGGAAACAAAAGAGAAATACATGTTGGCAAACTATTTTCCGGAGTAAAAAGACTAATACACTACAATAAAGATGCCGATGGAAAAGGCAAATAAATCAATGCCACTAAAACTGAACTGTTGATCCAAACCACCGCCACGACTTTCCATTAGAACCTGAATATGTAGTAACTGTACCAACAAACAAAAACTTCGATCATAGTCACAGAAGAAGGATCTAGAACAAGCTCCACCGGCACCAGCAGTGAAAACGAACAGAGCACAGAAACCACAACAAAGTGACCTTTCCAAAGAAATGCAACTCGAGGAGAATTAGGACCAAAGTAAAAAGCTTGACCTCCGATTGGGAAAACGTCACATAAGAACCATACCTCTTACACGCGGACACTTGCAAACCAACCTTAACCATCTACAGATTAAAGATTGACCACCTCCTTGCAAGAGAAGAGCTAAGGAAAGAGCCCATTACTTCGTCTTGAAACCAAACACCAAGAAAAACTTAGAAGAAGGCAAGTAGATGTCTCCGCAACGAACTTCCATCATAATGACGAACCAAACCCGAGCAATCCTAATCTCACTCTAACCACAAAACACGGTATGGACCACAAGGATAGGAAAGACAGAGATCATAACCAAACCCCACTAAAAACAAGCGATACTAATCAGTAAGCCAAAGTCCAAGATAAGAAAAAACCGGACGAAAGCGGCAAACAAAAATCTAAGGAGAACAGATCCGACAACGAGGGAAATCGGAGAGGAAACTCGGCTGAAACTTTCCGACCCAAACAAGGAGACCTCTAGCCAACAACCAATGCCTTCAACAAGCCAACTACCCGAAACTACCTGAAACTTCGAATCCACGCGGCTAGAGAAGATCCAATTGGCGGAGGTGAATGGCAGAGAGAGCATCATCGGCCAAGGAGGGGACCAACACCATCGGTCACCGTCGGCCTTACCAACGCTGATGAGGACATCGAATCACCAAGTCAAGTCATTCAAGCTCCATTTGTACCAAGCGGACCAATGACAAGGACCAGGAGTAAGAGCCTGGAAAAGAAGTTCAACATGTTCTTGGACCAGCTGGATCGTGAAGGACTGATCATGCTTGATCAGTTTGAAGGATTGCAACTAATGCCATCCGAGAGCTCACATTTGATGGATCTGTTCAACCAAGTGTCACAACCTGACCACAACGTTCCAGGAGATGATCCACCTATGGATCAAAAGCTCTATGAGTCTACTTTTCAGAACACTCAAGATCATGTCAAGCAGCCTTACCAATCACCCATAAAAGGCCCCGCATTGAAGACGTGTCTGGTGGATCCTTTAATAGTCGATAACACCAAATGGGTCCTATTCAAGCCCAAACGTGAAACTCATCTTACCACAGTTTCTTTGGGATTAGGAGAAGCCTAGCAAGCCCACGAATCAGCTGGAGGAGCTCAAGAGAAGACCTATCCAAGTTGAAGACTAAAAGAGATCATGTTACCATTTTTAGCTTATTTTGTGTTTAAAGCCTAACGGCTATTTCCTTTTTTGGTTTATTGTGTTTTCCTTTTTCTTTCTTGCAGGTTTATTGTGTTTTTCCTTTTTTATGCTTGAGAACCTGGCTATATAATGCCTTGCACTTGTAGTCCGAATTTTCACCTTTTTATCAATAAAGAAAACGTTTTCCTTTGGTTCTAAACCTAGTTGTTCTTCTCTTTGTCTCGTGAGCTAAGTCCGAGTCTTGAGAAAACCTTGAAGTATCAGTAGGCTTTCACACCTATTGTGGTTCGCATCAATCCACCCTCGCTTCCACCTTATCCTAGATTTAGACAAGGAGCGACCTTAGTCCAATTGTCTATATCGAACCGGTTTTGTCTCAAGTCTTCAAGCTTGTATCATTTTTGGTATCAGAGCTGAAGTTCCTGAACAACCAGGTTGTGTACTTCAATTTTCTTTTTCTTTGACTTTTGTTTGATTTCTTTTGCATTTGTTTCAGTTTCGTGAATTAATTTCTCATAAAACCCCCACAAAAAAAAAAAAATCAGACTTGTTTTTATAGGATTAGATCGAATAACATTACAAAAGGTTTGATCCATTTCGATTTTCCCTTGGTTTTAAAGCGTTCGCTGGGTGTATTAAACTATTCTAGAACCTTGGTTTAAGTTTTATCAGATTTGGTTGTGTAGAAACTCGTTGATGATCATTGCTTATTCCTTGTTTATACGTTGCCATCTTTAAACGAATTTGATACTTTGTGATCTTTTCTTGTGAGGTACCATGGTAGAAAATCAGGGAGAGCAGGCAGATCCTAATACCATCATGATGCAAATGTTGAACATGATTCAACAACAACTCCGAACTATGGAGCAAAGGCTCGACCAAGTTGAGCAACCGCGAGCTAATGATCAAGCAAGGCGCAACCAACGGGGTCATGACCAAGAGGACTACATAGAGGCTGATCATATGCCCGAGGAGGAGCAGCAGCAACATCAGAGGAGAAGAAGAGACCAGAGGAACAATAATCCAGAGGAGATCGAAGATGACTTTCCAAGACGCAACACCATGGATATGAAGCTTAAGGCCCCCACCTTTGCTGGCCGTGTTGATCCTGAAGCATACTTGGAATGGGAGCAGAGAATGGAGCACATCTTTGCTTATTACGATTACAACGAGCAAAAGAGGCTAGCTTTAGCCATAGCTCAACTCACAGATCACGCCCTTTCTTGGTGGGATCGTGAGGTTTCTGATAGAAGGAGGAGTCACTCACCTCAAATCTACACTTGGAGAGAGATGAAGCAACTCATGAAGAAGAGATATGTCCCAGCTTACTATCACCGCGACCTCCAGAAGAAATTTCGAAAACTTACCCAAGGAACTAGGAGTGTGGAGGAGTACTTTGAGGAGTTTGAACACCTAAGGAACCGTCTAGAGCTTGATGAGGATGCTGAGACTATCATGGCTCAGTTCCTAGATGGTTTGAATGAGAGACTTAGCCGTAAGGTTGATAGACTTCCGTACCACGACTTGAAGGACATTTTGCATCACGCCATTCAAGCCGAGCAACACATCAAAAAGAAGTCTTCGGTCACCAGCAAGGCTAAGAGCACTCAACCATGGGATCAAAATCGTTCTAAGCCACAAAACTACCAGTCCTTTCAACCTAAGGACGCGGATAAAGGCAAGGCGGTGGCTATCGATTCACGATTCAAGTCTAAAGCATTTGAGCCTACTCAAGGTAAGTCTTCTAACCCAAACACTTCAAGAACACGTGACATTACTTGTTTTAAGTGTAAGGGCAGGGGGCACATGGCTAGAGAATGTCCAAACCAAAGAGTGATGATTCTCACGGATGCGGGTGAATACGAGTCTCAAGATGAAGGCGACATTGAGATGATAGGAGTAGACTCTGATGAAGTTGATTGTGAACCAGAATATGGAGAGTCTCTTGTTATAAGACGTGCCTTGAACCTCACGGTTCATCCGGATGAGACGGTTCAAAGAGAGAACATCTTTCATACTAGATGTACCATCCAAAACAAGGTATGTAATCTCATTATTGATGGAGGCTCATGTGCTAATGTTGCGAGTGATTATATGGTCACTAAACTCAGTCTTGAGAGGACTAAACATCCTCATCCATACAAACTAAGATGGCTTAATGACAAGGCTGAGTTGAGGATCACGGATCAAGTGCTAGTACCATTCAATGTGGGAAAGTACTCGGATCAAGTCTTGTGTGATGTGGTTCCTATGCAAGCTGGCCACCTTCTTCTTGGTAGACCTTGGCAGTTTGATAAGGATACCATTCACCATGGGCGTAGCAACATGTACTCTTTTGTCCATGACAAGAAGAAGTACAACTTGACACCTCTTACGCCATCGCAAGTGCATGATATTCAAATGAGAATGCTTAAGGAGAAGGACACTTCCTCCAAGAGCAACTTACTGATCAAGCCTAGTTTTATCACTAAGGCAATCACTTGCAAAGAACCGGTATTGCTAATGATCTTTAAGGAAGCTTTGAGTGCAGGTTCTAGCGCGTTGGAGCAACAACTTCCCGCAGAAGTTATGGAACTTTTAAACCGGTTTGCTGAGACCTTTCCAGAAGAGATACCACCTGGCCTACCTCCCATAAGAGGAATTGAGCATCAAATTGATTTTGTACCAGGTGCACCCTTGCCTAACCGAACTGCTTACCGAGTAAATCCGGAGGAGGCTAAGGAGTTAGAGAAACAAGTGAAGGAACTATTGGATAAAGGCTATGTGCGTGAAAGCCTTAGTCCATGTGCTGTACCCGTCCTCTTAGTGCCGAAGAAAGATGGAACTTGGAGGATGTGTGTGGATTGTCGAGCCATAAACAACATAACGATCAAATACCGACATCCGATACCAAGGTTAGATGACATGCTTGATGAGCTATCTGGGTCTAATGTGTTTTCTAAAATTGATCTCAGGAGTGGCTACCATCAAGTGAGAATGAAAGAAGGTGATGAATGGAAAACGGCATTCAAAACCAAGCAAGGTCTTTATGAGTGGCTAGTTATGCCGTTTGGACTCACCAATGCACCAAGCACTTTCATGAGGCTAATGAACCAAGTTCTAAGGCCTTACATCAGTAGGTTTGTAGTAGTATACTTTGATGATATACTCATTTATAGCCGCACATTTATTGATCATATAGCTCACTTGGAGCAAGTCCTTAAAACGCTTCAACGAGAAGGCCTTTATGCCAACTTGAAGAAGTGTACTTTTTGCACTAATGAGCTTGTGTTTTTAGGCTTTATAGTGAGTTCACAGGGCCTTAGAGTGGACCAAGAGAAGGTTAAAGCCATCCAAGAATGGCCTACACCAACAAACATTAGTCAAGTCCGGAGCTTCCATGGGTTGGCTAGCTTCTACCGACGGTTTGTTAAGGATTTTAGCACCCTTGCCGCACCCCTCACTGCCATCATCAAGAAAGACGTGGGATTCAAATGGGGAGAAGCTCAAGAAGAGGCTTTCAGAGGCCTAAAGGATCGGTTGTCTAATGCTCCTATTTTAGTTTTACCCGATTTTACTAAAACGTTTGAAATTGAATGTGATGCATCAGGCTTAGGGATCGGGGCTGTTCTTACTCAAGGAGGCAGACCCATTGCTTACTTTAGTGAGAAACTCAGTGGAGCCACCCTCAACTACCCCACTTATGACAAGGAACTGTACGCCTTAGTCCGAGCCATGGAGATTTGGCAACACTATCTACTCGCAAAAGAATGTGTCATACACACGGACCATGAGACCTTGAAGCATCTAAGGGGGCAAACTAACCTCAAGAAGAGGCATGCTAAGTGGCTAGAGTTCATAGAAACTTTCCCATATGTCATCAAGTACAAGAAGGGCAAAGACAATGTGGTGGCTGATGCATTATCTCGGAGACATACGCTTATCACCACCATGGATGCTAAGGTTCTTGGCTTTGAAATGATTATACCTTTGTATGAATCTGACCCTGATTTTGCAGAAAGCTATAAGAACCTTGGGAAAGGAGGTTATGCATCATTCTATATACATAATGGCTACCTTTTTAAAGACAAACGTCTATGCATTCCACAATGTTCACTAAGAGAGCTTATAGTCCGAGAAGCACATGGAGGCGGACTAATGGGACATTTTGGCGTGGACAAGACTCTCTCAATGCTTAAAGAGCATTTCTTTTGGCCACACCTTAAGAAAACAGTGGAGACTTTCTGTGCAAGATGTATCACTTGCAAGAAAGCGAAGTCTCGGGTCCAACCCCACGGTTTGTATCTGCCTTTACCCGTTCCTACCTTACCTTGGGTTGACATATCTATGGACTTTGTGCTAGGTTTACCAAAGATCAGGCACAAGGACTCCATCTTTGTTGTGGTAGATAGGTTCTCTAAGATGGCACACTTCATCCCTTGTGCCAAGACCAATGATGCAACTCAAACCGCGGATCTCTTCTTTAAAGAAGTGGTTAAACTACATGGATTACCAAGGACGATTGTTTCGGATAGGGACACAAAGTTCCTCAGCCACTTTTGGAGGACCCTTTGGAAGAAATTAGGCACCAAGCTGCTATTCTCCACCACCTGCCATCCACAAACTGATGGCCAGACTGAAGTGGTCAACCGAACGCTCGGAACTCTTCTCCGAGCCACCATAGGGAGAAATCTCAAAACTTGGCTTGAAGCTTTACCTTTTGTTGAGTTTGCTTACAATAGGGCTGTTCATAGTGCTACTCATATGTCTCCCTTTCAGGTCGTCTATGGATTCAATCCAAACACTCCCTTGGATCTTACACCTTTGCCACAAGCTGAGTTCTTGAACTTAGATGGTGAAAGAAAAGCCGAGCAGGTTAAGAAGCTTCACTTGAAGGTTAAGGAGCACCTAGAAAAGACCAATGTACAACGTGCTAAGGCTGCCAACAAGGGTAGAAAGCAAGTCACATTTGAAGTTGGAGAATGGGTATGGTTGCATATGAGACCGGAGAGATTTCCGCACCAACGGAGTTCAAAGCTTTCACCCCGAGGAGATGGCCCATTCAAAATCTTGGAGAAGATCAATGACAACGCCTACAAGCTGGAGCTTCCCGGTAAGTTTCAAGTATCTCCTACGTTCAATGTTTCTGACTTGGCTCGTTTTGATACAGATGATAACATTTTGGGGACAAAACCTCTTGAAGAGGGAGGGAGTGATGAGGACATCGAATCACCAAGTCAAGTCATTCAAGCTCCATTTGTACCAAGCGGACCAATGACAAGGACCAGGAGTAAGAGCCTGGAAAAGAAGTTCAACATGTTCTTGGACCAGCTGGATCGTGAAGGACTGATCATGCTTGATCAGTTTGAAGGATTGCAACTAATGCCATCCGAGAGCTCACATTTGATGGATCTGTTCAACCAAGTGTCACAACCTGACCACAACGTTCCAGGAGATGATCCACCTATGGATCAAAAGCTCTATGAGTCTACTTTTCAGAACACTCAAGATCATGTCAAGCAGCCTTACCAATCACCCATAAAAGGCCCCGCATTGAAGACGTGTCTGGTGGATCCTTTAATAGTCGATAACACCAAATGGGTCCTATTCAAGCCCAAACGTGAAACTCATCTTACCACAGTTTCTTTGGGATTAGGAGAAGCCTAGCAAGCCCACGAATCAGCTGGAGGAGCTCAAGAGAAGACCTATCCAAGTTGAAGACTAAAAGAGATCATGTTACCATTTTTAGCTTATTTTGTGTTTAAAGCCTAACGGCTATTTCCTTTTTTGGTTTATTGTGTTTTCCTTTTTCTTTCTTGCAGGTTTATTGTGTTTTTCCTTTTTTATGCTTGAGAACCTGGCTATATAATGCCTTGCACTTGTAGTCCGAATTTTCACCTTTTTATCAATAAAGAAAACGTTTTCCTTTGGTTCTAAACCTAGTTGTTCTTCTCTTTGTCTCGTGAGCTAAGTCCGAGTCTTGAGAAAACCTTGAAGTATCAGTAGGCTTTCACACCTATTGTGGTTCGCATCAATCCACCCTCGCTTCCACCTTATCCTAGATTTAGACAAGGAGCGACCTTAGTCCAATTGTCTATATCGAACCGGTTTTGTCTCAAGTCTTCAAGCTTGTATCAAACGCCGAAATCAGAAACATCCTAAAACCCAATCTCCATCCTAACCCAAAAATGCGACAGATCTGCTCCGAAGATGACTCCGATCGAGAACAAAGAACAGAGAAAAACTTAAGGAAGACCAGATGACCGGCACCGGCGCTATCGGAGCCGCCGGTCGCTGGTCACAGCAGGATTTTTTTAGGCGGCGACTGTGAAGAGTTTCAGAGAGAAACTAGGGCGAGAAAAATATATTTAATTTAATTTAATTATATTCTTATATATCTAATTTATAGACTTTCATTTAATCTTTTATATTGTTTATTCATGTCGAAACTTAATAAGCATTTATTTCCGTCTAATATATACAAAACTTTATGGTGATGTTTGTTTAATGGGTTAATGCGGTTTCAGATCTGGACTCCATTATCTAGTGTTGGAGTGTTCAACCTAAAGATGCCAGGTATTTGTAAGCTAGAAATTGAAGTCACAGAACATGCATCAGAAGCTGGATCAGATAGCTAATAACCTGAGAACTGAGGATCCGGATGAGGTATGTCTGATTGGAAGTCTGAAAATTTCGGAATCAGACAAAGCATCAATGTGTGAGGTGTCTATGAGCTGGAAGTTGAAGTAACGGAACCTGCATCAGAAACTGGATCAGGCAGCTGATAACTTGAGAACTGAGGACTCAGATGAGGTATGTCTGAGTAGAAGCCTAAAAACTTCAGAATCAGACAAATCATCACACATAGCCCATAAAGCAGATGACTTGATGGATAACATGAGCTGATACATCAAAGGAATTGTGAAATTGGAGCAACGCGGATGATTTTGATCAGGAGGCAAATGATGTCACGTGGAGCTGAAGCTGCCACATCATGAGACTTGCTGAGCTTGATCAACTCGTTGGACTCAGATCAGGAAGCAGAAGACTTGACATGGGTTTGAGCTGATATATCAAGAGATATGCTGACTGGATCAGCCACGGGCCTTGAAGCCCACATGACTTGTGGAGACATTAGGATTTAGGACTCGTGGTTATAAATATATAGAGGCGTAGACAAAAAGACTTACGCATCTAGGGTATCATTGAGAGAGGCACACATGTATGTGTGGCGTCGTGACACCAAAAGAGATCACAAGAACAAGATTTGTTGTTGGTGTTTCTGAGGAGATCGATACTGTAGATGGAGACGGTGGTGTACCAGTGCTTCTAGGTATTGCAGAAATCCTCAGGTTTTAATTCATGCTATCGAAAAGAATGGTAGATCGAAACAATTGTGTTTGATTACGCGTTTGCAATTGTATAATTGTTTTCTTATATATTCTAGTGGATTTATTTCTGGACTTAGTTCCGTGGAATAAAAAGAAAATCAAACCCTAGTTAATAAATCTCGTGTCTCTTCTGCTTTGCACACTTATTTGTCTATCGTACAAACGTATACCAAGCCCAGAATCGCACTTACACAACCTTTTATCCTTTATGTTTTACATGTTGTGATTCTTAAATTATTTGTTTGGATTTTAAAATGTGTTTAGTTTTTCACTCTTGCGTTTGAATTTAGTTAGACTTGCAAGAAAAGTATATTGATTAATTAATAACTAAAACTTATATTCTTTTAAAGAAAATCCGAAAACTCGGGCTTGCCCCGTAGTCTTGTCCGTGCCGAGCCATGCTTTAAAATATAAGTCAAAAAAGACATCGGATTGGGATGGGTTGGACAAAAAATAAATGCATAATTTGCAGGTTTTCGAGCTAAGTCGAGCTAACCCGATTGACATGTCTACTTTGATATAAGTGGACAATGCTAAAGCCACAACTTTCAATAGAGTTTATTTCCTTCCTTGGAAGAAATTTGGTTTGCCATCCGAAAACTCTTGCATTCAGTTTGTCCCTTTCGAGCTTCCAAATGTTTATGGAAGTCCTAAATGCACACGTTATTGAATTTTTGTGTGTTTATTCATGAGAACATTTTCAATTTTATTTTGGTGTCTTATATTTTAGTGTAATATTAGGAAAACACAATATTATAAATTTTTTTGAAATATCCTATGAATTTGTTAAAAAAATCAATTATTTATATTTAAAAACATGTATTTTTCAACATTTGTGCTACAAAAAATAGAAGAAGAAGAATATCAGTCTATGTAAACTTCAAGCGTAGAAAATTTATTATTTAATTAAGTGGTGTAAATTGTGAGAGTTAAAAAAATCAATCTATAAGTCGTGGCATAGTTTCTAGATATATTAGTTTATTTATGAAAAGGTAGTTAAGTTAGACCAAAAAAAGAGAGGAAAATAAAATGAAAATTAGAAAATTTGTAAAATAGGCTTAATCGATAAACCACGCCCCAAAAAAAGATAGAAACAAAAAATTTACTAATACTTTTTTAAGAACCTAAAATTTTACTATTTTAGTGCCATTGGTAAAATAGAAGTATATAAATCGAACACAACTACAACCTATGATTTGCAACGAAACACACAACAAAAGAAGAAGAAGACATACAACTTCGGATTGGTTCTCTCGTCTCTGCTCTTTAGACAAGTATGATCACCTCATGTCTCTATACTCTCGCACATAAGATAATTGTATATATACAATTGAATTTTTTTTTTAATATTTATCTCAAATGCTACTAATTTTGCAGACAGGCGTTTCATTATGGATAGTCCTAAAAACTTAATCATGTTCTCGTGCATGGCACTCCTGTTAACCTACAACAATGGTGGCTTTGTAGCCGCATCAACAAAAGTTGGCTTGAACTACGGTCTCCTCGGAGACAACCTCCCAACTCCGCCCGAAGTTATCAACCTCTACAAGTCCCTAAGCATTGCCAATATTCGGATCTTCGACACAAACACAGACGTTCTTAACGCCTTCCGGGGAAACCGAGATATTGGAGTCATGGCAGGTGTTAAGAACGAAGACTTAGCGGCTCTTGCGGTCAGCGACGATGCTGTTAACACCTGGTTCGTAATCAACATTGAACCTTACTTAGCTGACGTCAACATAACGTTCATTACTGTCGGGAACGAAGTCATCCCCGGAGAAATCGGTGCTCACGTGCTACCCGTCATGCAATCTCTTACCAACCTCGTCAAGTCGAAAGGTCTCCCGGTCTTGATCAGCACCACGGTTGCTATGACCAATCTTGGCGAGTCGTATCCACCTTCCGCCGGAGTTTTCACGCCCCAAGGCCGCGAACAACTCGTTCCCGTGCTGAAATTTCTGTCTCAAACGAGTACGCCTATCCTCGTCAACATCTATCCTTACTTCGCCTACGCGGCTGACCCTGTCAACATCCGTCTTGATTATGCCATCTTCGACACCGACGCGGTCGTGGTCCAAGACGGGACACTGAGTTATTCAAACATGTTCGATGTGATATTCGACGCGTTTGTGTGGGCAATGGAGAAAGAAGGCCTGAAAGATTTACCATTGGTGGTATCAGAGACCGGATGGCCGTCTGCCGGCAACGGAAACTTAACAACGCCAAATATCGCATCTATATACAACGGAAATTTTGTCAAACATGTAGAAAGTGGTAAAGGGACACCGAAGAGGCCAAACAATAGCATTAATGGGTTTTTGTTTGCAACGTTCAACGAGAATCAGAAGCCAGCTGGAACCGAACAAAACTTTGGGTTGTACTACCCTACTGATATGAAGCCCGTCTACAAATTGTTTTGATTTTAGATTCGTGATTCTTAGAATATCCCAATTCATTAGTGAGAATACTCTAAACTCTCTAATAGTTGTAATAGAGTGGGATAAGATCAAGATCCACAACAACACTCGTTTAATATGTTTTTATGCCTCTTTTTTTTTTTTTTTTGAGAAAGAAATGTGGAAGCAGAACTCATACCATAAAAAAAGGGATATTAGCCATGATATGTAGCAAACGAGCGGATTATTCGTTGCGTTTTCTTAACGATTACAATTGGGCAGAGTATGTTATAAAAAATTAATTAAACTTGGACGTTCTACGCACTTTGACCCAAAAAACGTCCCTCTCGAGTATGCCAAGTTTAATGGAGAGTGGAGTGAGTGATTTACCTCTGGTGATGATGTCGGCTTTCCAATATACGTACAACGGTAACTTTGTTAAGCATGTGTCAAACGGTGAAGGAACGCCTAAGAGGCCTAACAGTAGAATTGATGGATATATATTTGAGACATACAATGAGAATTAGAGGCCAGTTGGGATTTATCAGTATTTTGGGTTATACGAGACAAATCCCCTCTATAATCTCTCCTGATCCTCCATATTGTTAATTGTTAGATTTTTACTGTTTCGGTCAATAATGCTCAAATGGTTGGTAGGGATTTGAAGTGGGACAAGACTAAGTTTAGTACCCATTTTATAAGATTTTGGTCTTTTAGACGACAAAGCCCTTAACCGGGGTTTCGAGTAAAGTTCACCTTTGTGTTTGGAACTACTAAATTGCAGGAAAATTAGGCTGCGATGTTATGCCCAGCCCCTACGATTTAACTACTAAAACATTCTTGGCAGGAAATAATTTTAAAAAAAAATTTGAAATCAAAGACGACACCCAAAGCACAGCGATAACAGGTTCAAAGAACAGTAAATCTCTTGTTTCCACAACTTGTGAAATACATTACAAAAAGAAAAAAAGAAGTTTGAGCAATCTTAGTATCATATGCGGTAAACCAAATGAACCTGATATCTTCGATTAGACGCATGTTTGCTGTTGACTTAGTGACCATATTTCTGAAACTCCCACTCACTGTTATCTGTTAAATAAAACTCAGCAATATTAACAAACAAACAAACAAAAACTGCAACCAAGTCGAAAAGCTTCAAACCGAGAAACACATACCCAATGGACAAACTTGACGGGTCTTTAGCCATCTGCTGATGCAGTGGAAGTGGAAGGCGTGATTGCAAACCCCTGCAAAATACCCCCGCATCAGGTGTTTTTAGTTAGGGAAAGCACTAACATTCTCTGTTTATCGACTTGAGTTGTCCAGATACACATTATAGAATAATTCAGGATTCAATAAGTTGTTTCGCACATCACATTTATCTTAAATGAAAACTTCTTCCTTTCTCTAACAGAAAACAAAAGGTTCTTAGCTACAACTCATCCTCGAATTTGTAACTTTTAGTTGAGCAATTGAGAATGCAGTGAGTTTGGTCCTTTGAGTTTATAATTTATCCTCAATCATTGATAACTGCAGATGCAACCCATTGCAAGACTTTGAAAGCATGCAAACACAATAACTAGAATTTGATCTTTAAATTCCATAAACCCAATCAACTGTAATACTCATTGAACCAATTTAGATCGCTGCAAAACAAGAATAGGGTCTCCTTTCATATAATAAAGCGAAATTCAATGTCAAACAAACGCAGTCTTAGATACTAGAATTGTTTCAAACAACACTAATTTGCATACAATTTTACACACTTTTGACGATGCCTACAAATTGTAAACTCAAATCTGAGGTTTCAAAACAAAAATCCAGGATTGCAATAAAGATCATAGATGAAACAACACTTACCCCAAGCAACAGTGCATTCTTCACTTGTGGCGCTTGCCTGATTAGCCTGACATTCAATGCCTAACAGCAACCAAAACACAACAACGAAGTAAGCCTTAAAAACATTCAGGAATTCAGTAATCTCCGGATTATCAATATCATCATCAGAAATTCCTCAATCAAACACGCTATCAATCTAATCGATTGTTTCTTGGAACTTACACAGATCCATGATGTGGTTTCTGCAGATCGCGCAGTTGTCAACAACGATATCTGAAACCAAAACAAAGATCAATCAATAAAAAGTCTTACCTAACCAAAATCAAAAAGAAAGAAACATCGTAACACAAACAACGAAGGACAGATTTCAGATAGTATAAGGATTTCTTCGCGGTTACCCCAAGCCCAGAGAGCAACGGCACTCCACTTTTTAATCTCAAATCGCTTAGGTTTCTTCGTAGAAGAAGAAGGGGCTGCGCTGCTGGAGGCTTCTCCGGCAGGAATCATAGTCACGTCGGAGTCGAGAGTCGCCATTGATCTTCGATCGGAAGGAAAACGAAAACCCTAAAAAAAAAAGCGAAGATTGCTTGAGCTCTCGCTGGATTGTTGTAGCGATGACAGAAGACGGAAGATTACGGGTCAGAAGAGAGGAAATAGAAAAATTGATTTGGGCTTTTGGTTATATAGTGGGCTTTCCTTTTTATAATCCGATTAAGTTTCCTTTTTAACATTAAAAAAATTTAATATGTTTCTCGTTTGTTTTCTAAAAAAATAATTAATTGCAAATAATAAATACTTTTTAGAATTAAAAGAATGGAAAAAATCTGAAGCCAATAAATAAAATATATTGATAACTTTATTTTATTATTAGTAAAAAACTCAATTGGTTTAACACAGCTGAAGGATTATCAGAATTTGGCAAATTAAATATTTTATTCTAAATAAATATTACAAAAAAAAAAAAACCATCAAAGATAATACAACATTTTTGAGTATAGCCAAAAGTTTACGGTAATGATCTGCCCAATGATTACATCATCAAAGGTTAGGCTATTGAAAAAAAGAAAAAAAAAGTTTTTATTCTAAAATCCTATATATATTAATAGAAGAGACATTGGAGAGAAAAATCTAATGTGTCATTTAATGAGTAATTTAAGGGGACACATCAATTAATTTTAACCAATCAGAACATTTCAATTAAAAATATATGCCACGGTGGAAATCTCTATATATTCTCATTAATTTTATAATATAAACTCATTAATACATGTTTTACAAATTTAAGCCCAATTAAATATAATATTTTAGACTTGTCATATCTATTTTTAATTTTTTATGATATATTAACAAGTTTTTTATTATTATGAAGATCAATTTAGACGGAAAAAAATGAAAATCAATTTTACACTTAAAAAATATTGAAATAAATAACATTTGCATATATTTAATCAATTTTACGCGTAAAAATATTAAAACTAATGGCATTAACATATGCTTGATCAAAAGTATTTAATTTTATTATATTTATACACGATATATATCATTTTGTACGTTTATAGATATTAGAAATCATATGTTTTGTTATACATATTTAAATATTCGTCAATCTATTTAATCGCATGGTCAAAATCTAGTATTTCAAGAAAAAGCATCAAAGATCTTACAGAATAGGTTCCAAATATTTGTCTACACACACCATCTGAGTTATATACCTCACACCACCACCTTTTGTTCATTACACAAGTCTCTGGTCTCTGAGAGCCGAAACTTTCTTCCGCAGTTCAAGATTTGATATCCTCTCCACCTCCAGAGCTCGTTCAAGCTACAAGAATCCGATGATTTTGTTAGCCTCGAAAAACCAAAACATATTAAACAAAAGGGTTTGAATTCGATAAAAGGTTCCGCATACAACACTACTTGATATTGACTTCCGCGAATCATATTGCATCTCTAAAACATGCCTCCGAAAGAGACATCAAGAGAGACGAGAGAAGTTTGTACCTTTGCGGCTCGCATACTCCATTCTCCAAGAATAGCTCTTAACCTTTCGTTTTCTGCCACATACTGTTTCAGGAGTGTCAAAACAGAAGACAGTTTCACAGATTTGAAAAATGTGTTGTAGCCCTTGCAAATTGTTCGATGCAAAAGATTTTTATGGACAAGCTGTGATGGCAATCCTTCGTGGACAGTATGTTTTTCTTTCTCATATGTTCTTGTGTTTATAGTTTATAGATAGACTCAAACCTGATTATTGGTATTCCGGACGTGCTGTATCTCTCTATCTCTCTCTGAGATCAGAGATCGAGCGAGATTAAGCTCGGAATGGAGTTGATCCACCTGCAAACATACAATTTTGATTTAGTATCCCCTTCGTTCAAAGATACTACACGAAGAACTAGCCTTGAATTGTCCATCAACTGTTGTTATATGTCTGCCACCAAATGGGTAAGAAAAATTAACCATGTGACTTTGCAAGTGTCTCATTTGTTAACCAAGGTTTACCTCAGCAGAAAGTGTTCGTAATTCCTGATCACGAGTCGCCACAAGATGCGCCAGATCAACCTGGAAAATTAACACTTATTAACTGCAAATTCAAAAACACAGTGGAAGGAAATACATCGATTTAAAGAAAATTATTGTTGTTCGCGTGTATCCACGCTTAAAGCTCGGTTGAGAACAATTTATCAGTTCACAATGGAGCAGTTCAAACCTGAGGTGTGCTACTACCGTTGGACTCTTCATATTTGCTTAAGGACTCCTGCAAACGCAGAATCTGTACCCAAAAAAAAAAACAAGTAGTCAGAAACTCATTCTAGCAAAAGCACATGATAAAGAACTAGAGAGAGCACTGAACTCAGGGTCACTGTGGATTTAATAAGAAACAACACAAGTATCAAGATTCAGAAATGAAAAGTACTTATGAGAATATATTATGTAATTGTCACCTCTTCACTGAGATAATGGAGATTCTCGCGCTGATATTGCAGTAGAGCCATTTGCTGATCAGAAAGGCGACCGGCTTCATGGTATCTGTTTTTTAAGCAAGCAAAAACGAAATAAGACTTGAGAATTGTATGAGCATTGCCATGTGCAATACAAGGCTGGCATGTTAAGAAAGCAAAATCATGAAGACTAGGAATTAGGCTTCACTGAGATTGTGAAAGTACCTCAATCCTTCCAAAGCAGCTGGTTGAAGGGGAGAATATAATGAATTTAACACATCGGGCTGAGAGTTCACTGAGTTATACTGGCGAACATAACCTACCAGTATTAAATAAAGATAAGAAGAGCTGCATCATAACCCTGCCACAGAATCTCTTACTAAAGACGAACAACTTGAAGAATAGTGTAACACAAGATGCAGTAGAATGCATTATGCTCTAGCCGTTCAATTTCTAGAAGAAAAAAAAAAAAAAAAAATTGAACGGCTAGAACTTCAATGATCTCATATGTTCAACCACAAACTATAGGCAGTTACATATACATATGACCGTGGAATGTAGACAATCCGTTGGTGATTTAGCATGCACATGATCGCGATAGAGCCCAGATGCAATGGATTGGAACTATTTCAGTTAATCCCTATGGGAAAGCACATGACAAATGCAAACTGATTCTAAATCTAACACTTGGCAATCATGGCAAGAAAAAACTTCAGACGAAGAAAATCATCCAGGCCTTATAGCTAAACCTGGTGTATTTCGTATATCGATTTGGCATTATATTGCTCCAGTTGACGTAGTAATTTAATGTTGAATGCATGCCTAAAGTGTGAAAATGATTTTCTGGACCTTATGCTTACCAACAAATACAATCATAAACGAAGCAGCGGAAATTGCTTCAACAGACATGATGAACCTGCAACAACAATGTACCCGTAAGCATTTTGAACCTTGGCTAAACAAAAGTTACTTCACCAAGCTGTTCCAAAATAAAAATATGAAAGACATTTTCAGCTCCCAAATACTTTTTTTAGTCATAGCAGCAAATATTAAACTTTAGGCATTCAAATTTATCTAAGAAATTGGTAAAAGTATTTTAAGTCAAACTCTGTCAACCTGAGTGAATAAAAACAGTTTGTCCATAAATTGGACGTTTAATTATGTGATATGTACTAATTTTCTTAACAAGACTGGAAAAAGGGAAAAGATGAAGTTAGAATCTTCCTTTATTCTTTTTATCGTTGAAGATAAAAGAAAGATAAAACAGAAAATTTGATCAACTGGCAAAAAAAAACTAATACAAATGTAAAGCAGTTAATGTGTCTAAAACGAATGCTACAGACCTTTGCACAGTTAAAATGGGAAGAACGCTGACATATGGTCTCCACACCATGAAAAGTAGCATGGATGCGGTTCCTGGAACAAAACGGAGTCACTTTATCGAGCGCCGGGAAATAGATAAAATGAAACAATATATGATTGGAAAAGTAGCATTAAAAATTACCATATGCCATGATGGCAAATGGCAGACGAACTACATGTTTCAATTTCTGACTGAAACTGTAATAACCCTGCAATAGAAGGTTCTTTCAGAAGGTCTTCAGATGAAATGACTACAACTACCCTAGCGAATATCAACCTATGTCTATATAGCTAAACAAAGAATAAAATGAGCAGCATCCCCTTGATAACGAACAATTGTTACCTGCAACCGTATTTTCTGAACCTGATTGACAAAATATTGCTGAAACATACCTGTTGCAGAAAATACTTGCGATAAATTATACAAGAGAATATTGTTCTACCTCGACATTAATAACTAAAGATGGAAATCTGCAGAAAGTACTAACAGCATTTTCGTTGAAGTATGTCCCAGAAATTACATTATCTCAAATCAGTCTGTCTATCAAGATGAGAGTTTCATTTTTCTTTGTGACTTTTAGTTTTTTCTTTCTTTCTTATAACTGGCATTTTTAGAACACGAAGGACTAACTAAACAACAATATATCAGGCCTATTTAGTTTTCGTGAACAAATATACTAGGCGCTTAGGCAGTAACCTCAAATTTCTGACCTGATTTTAAATATAGTTTTGTAGTAATAAGGTGAAGTTGGGTACTTTAGGTCACCTGTTAACATCAATAGACCTACATTGCAGCTGCAAAGCAATGATGGGATAAGAGACTGTACAGGCTGAAGTATCCACGGTGCTCCTGCTGCTAAAATAGCATAACCTGCCTAGATAAAACAAATAGTATATATAATAAAGTCAGGCATTCATGTTTCTCATTATTCTTAAGAGATGAGATCAAAAACTCCATGTTAAAGGTCACTAATGGCGAATATCACGAGAACAGTTTGGAACCACTTGCCAATATGATAAGGTAAACGCAACTTCCAACAAGACTTCTAGATTCTCGATGACCGAATAGAGGAGCTTCATGCAGTATATCAAGAAACCTACAGTCACAAAAAACAATGACGAAACTAGATGAGGAGCCAACAACAACAGCAAACAAACTGATCAAAGGAGATTAGAGAAACGCGCCACTTGATAACTTTGAAACAACAACAAACTCGAAAATCCAGAGCTCAAAAATAATATAGAGAAGAAAAACCAACGATCAATCAAAAGACGTATCCGTTTCTCTATAATAGTCAAAGCCCGCAAGAAATTTTCCGGTGGATCTCCGATAAAACCACAAAATTGGCAATCTCGAACAAACGCATTAAAAATCACGAGCTTACATAGCATTGTCTTCCTCCGTCGTCGGATTGAAAGAAGAAGAGCGTCGGTGGTTAGCCATTTTTTGGTTTGGTTTCTTCTTTCGTTTGCGGGGAGTGAAAACTGTAATCTCCTCCAATACTTGTAAGAAAAGAGAGGATTTTGCTTCAAATTAGGGTTGAATCATATTCCTTTCCCCAATCTGGAGATTTTGGGAGATGTGAAGGGTAAGTGTAAGAACAGAAAAGCTTCACTGTGAAAGCTTCTCCTCTCTAAAATCTAAAACAAGATCAGATATATATTTTTTGGGAAATCAAAGATTGGAATGTTTGGTTTACACTCTGAACAACAAGTCAGCGTTGGTGATTGACTTAAGGCATCGAAACCTTAAAATCTTCGGGTTTTCTTGGGCCTAATCGCTATTTGTAACTTGTAAGGATTACACTTGTCCAAATGTATGATAATGTCTACCATCTTTTGTTGTCCACTCTAGAACAAATAATATCATTCTCATCCATCCGCAAAATCGAAAAGTTGATATATTCCCCGATATTACAGACCAAGAAAATTCTGAAGACGAATTTAATTATGAGAGAGAGGAATTAAACTACCAATGATGAGGAAGAAGATTCGAACAACGGTTCAAAAGATGAATCATAATAGTTTTGTTGTCTATTGTGGATTTATGAATATGTATTTAAATTAGCTAAATAAAACATGTTCAATCAATATTTAACAAATTTCTCTCACATATATAACTATAACAATATCGTTGAAAACAATATACATTAAGAACAATATTTCTTAAGAAGTATATATAAAATTTCCAAATTTGTTTGATTATAAACAAAATGACATAGATTGTGTAATGTATTTATAAGTGTCCATTTACACAAATATATCATATTTTAAATAAATTTGTAAATTGTAAAATCGAGATAACATCAATTTAGCAATGACTTAGCGTCGAACTGGTTATAAATCTATGCTAATTCGTTGCAATATAACAAAGAACTTATACCTTAAATGTCAAATCTCTTGACCTCAACGCTAAATCGATGCTCAGTCCAGAGATTTGACATTTAGAGTATAGGGTATACATATCCTCGTATATAAAAAATGCTTGAATTTAGCGTCGAATTAGCGTTGGACGCTAAAATTTACGCGGATATTTTAAAAATATTTGGGATTTAGCGTCGAATTAGCATCGATTCTACGCTAATTCGATGCTAAGTCCAAATATTTTCATCTAAAATTTACGCGGTAAAATGAAGTATTTTGAATTTAGCATCGAATTAGCATTGATTCAACGCGGACAAAAATACAATATTTTGGATTTAGCGTCGAATTAGCACGCTAAGTTCAAAAAAATTTATCTAAAATTTACGCGGACATAATGAAATATTTTGGATTTAGCGTCGATTTTGCGTCGACCATCAATCTCTATATAACACGAATCCACTTCTCCCTTTCACTTTGCCATTCTCTTTCTCTCTATAGTTTCTCTGAGGTTTCTCTCCCTAATTTTGTTTTTTTAGCAAAAAATATTAACTTTTCATTTTGAAATATTTTCATTTATGTTATTAATTTTAAAATTAGGATTAGAATTTATAAATAGGTTTGAAATTTAGAATTAGGATTAGAATTTACAATTAAGATTGGAATTTAGAATTAGGATTAGAATTTACAATTAGGATTGGAATTTAGAAATTGATTGAATTTAGTAAAGAAATATTTTATTATGAATACAAAATAATTTTATAATTATAATTTTATTTTTATTTTGAATATTAGTTTAATAATTAAAATTCTTTTTATAATTTTTGTTTTTTAAATTCGGATTACAATTATAATTTTATTAATTTTTTTTTTTAAAAACAAGAATTCGACGCTAAATCGACGCTATTATAGCATCGATTTAGCATCGATTGGTTCTCGTCGTCGATGCTAAAAATAGCGTCGATTTAGCATCAATCTGGAGGAGTAGTTGACGCTAACTCGACGCTATTTTAGCGTCGATTTAACGTCGAATATTTGCAACAATTAGTTTGGATGTTAATTTAGCATCGAATTAGCGTCAATTTTTAGCTTTAGTTTAGCGTCGAAAGTAGATTGACGCTATACTAACGTCGATTTAGTGTCCAAACATTATTAGCGTCGACGATTTAGCGTCGAAAATAATTTCGACGCAAATTCGTTGCAAAGACTCTATTAGTGTCGAAATAGCAACGAATATGTCCGACACAAAATTAGTGTCTTCTTGTAATGAATGTTTGGTATGCAATTTGATTTGAAGACTCTGAACAACAAGTCAATAATGTTGCTACATGTTTTTTCTTGTGATTGGTCTAAATGTTGGTTTTGATTATATAATCAGCCGAGTTGTTACGGTTTTTGCCATCTAATTTAAAGAATTGAAACCAAAAGTGAAATTCCGAGTGGACTTTCCTTGGCCTAATTGCTATTTGTAACTTATAAGGATTCTACTTGCTCAAATGTCTAATACGTATGCCAACCCTAAAGGTGAAACAAACTTCCATTAATCTAATCAGGTCATGATCTCTCTCCAGTGTGGATCCTACTGATCTCATATTGAAGGGTCTAAGTTATGTTATCCTAGTGAGAATTCCAAAATAGATCAAAGAATCCCGCGGTGTAAAACTCTAAATTGGCGGAAGGAAGACGAACACTATAATAATATATACATATGTAGACATCAAATGGAATGAGAGGCCCATGATTTGTGGGGATAGGACGTGAAATCACGAGCCTAAAGAGCGCATTGTCAATAAATGATATGTCGTCTAGTGTTCTTTATATGTTGGTTGCAATGTAATCGGCACCGATCAGGTTGTTGTTGTTTCTTAGAAATGATGATCTCGAGGTGAGTTGCAAAGTATTAATCGGCATTGAGTACACCTCATAAGGCGAACCATGTACCTTATGGTCGGATTCTTGATCTTAATAACCTTGGAAGTCTCAAAGGTGAATGACATGGTCGTCTCTCTAGGTATACAAAGCTTTAAATCTTTCATTTTTCCAACAAATTCTAAGCCAACAAGATAAGCTTTCCAATACAAATAGAATCAAGCAAGATAACCTTTGTTTAAGAACCTTATTGGTTTTGATGAGAAATGAGAAAGAAAAAGAAAAAAATGTACGCACGCAATAAATTTGAAAATTAAAAAAAGAACAAAAAAAAGCAGCATAAACATTTGTGCATTTATAATTTAGAGAAGACATAATTAGAATTATTATATTATGTCATTCCGCATATTTATTCAATCATTCAATAATTTTATTTCGTGATTTTTTAATATGTAAATTTGGCTATGATTGGTAATCAGCAGAATGGTATAATGGTATTTTCTAACACGATTCTGCAAGTATTTCATCGTAAAAAAATATGTGGAATGCTAAACAAAATGCAAAAATATAGGATTTGCATTTTGACTTAAAAAAAATACAAGTGAAATTCCATTTAAGTAAACAAATGAGTAGTGATTATTGAGTAGTTTATTTCATAATAAGGCTGAAGATTATATTTTCTCATTTTACTCATACAAAAATCAACTATTGAAAAAGATGAAAAACAATTGTTTACAGTGAAAAATATGTCACAACCTTTTAACAACTTTTTAAATATATTTTAATATTCTTGTATATTTTATTAGATAACATTTATTTATTGAAATTTATTTTAAAAATATATTATTTGCATCTTAAGTATATATGTATATATATATTGATAAATTTGTATTATAGTTTGCCGTTTTGATATTTATCCAACTGAAAATAATATCATTCCATTATTTTTTAATATGCAGATTTTATCTCATTTCACAGTTTAATTTTATTTTCCGTTATTATACAATGATGTAATATTATCAATCAGAACCCTCTCATTTTACAACTTAAATTTGTTTTTCACTATTACCAATCGGAGCTCAAGTCTTGCAGAGACATTTGTGCTTTTAGGAGACATAGATTTCGAATTGAAACGGTATATCCCCGCATTGTTATTGTTATGTACTTTGATAATAACAAAAATCTATATATATAATTTTTTTATTATTATGATCTGGACCGTCATTATCACCCTGGAATTTAGAGTAACATAGAAAATGTTGGATTCCATTATTATAATAAAAAATGAAAAGTATTAGTGATCGTAGTCGCATCTGACTTCTGCTGTAGCTCCAATGGTGGCGGCACAATGTCGACTTCTTCTTCTTCTTTCCCTTCCTTCCCTCGCACCATCGTCTCCTACACTCTCACCACTTCCCTCTTCATCGTTTTCTTCTTATGCAGCGTCTTCCTCTTCACTACTAGGCGCACTCTCGAACCTTCTCTCTCCCCTTACCACGCCGACATTCCTCTCTCCGCCGCTGATCCACGCGCTCAAATCGAGCATGCCCCTCCCAAAGATCCCAAGGAAACGCCTCACGATGCCGACGATGACGTCGCCGTGGAAACAAATCCAGAGGAAGGAGGAGGAGGAGATTCGCGCGGCGATGACGTCGCGGTAGGGACTGAATCTAAATTGAAAGCCGTGGGAGATTCGCGCAGTGTTGACGTCGCGGCGAAAACCGAGGTGGAAGAAGAAGGAGGAGGCTCGCGCGGCGAAGTTGCCGTCGAGGGTAAGGAGGAAAGCAATGCCGAATCGGAGGTGGTTGAGAAGATGAGAGGCTGCGATTTGTACAAGGGATCGTGGGTTAAGGACGATGAGTATCCATTGTATCAGCCTGGATCGTGTCCTTATGTGGACGAAGCTTTTGATTGCCAGAGGAACGGGAGGCGCGATTCCGACTATCTCAATTGGAGATGGAAGCCTGACGGTTGTGACCTTCCACGGTACGATGCTTTTTCCAATTTATCTATTCTCCTATTTCAAACCTCCATTGTTACGCCTGATTCAAGTTATTGCCAATCTAATGGGTTCCTGTGTGTTCAGTAATCATGGCTTCTGCTTTATGTTTATAAAAAAACACCAGTAATCAAAGCTTAGTCCTTGATCAATATATATACTATCACACTTTAGATGATAAGATTAGCAGAAACACATCATGTGTAATTTCTGTTTGTGCATAGTATATATATCCCCTTCTTATCAATTTTCCAATCATAGGTTTAATGCTACAGACTTCTTGATGAAGCTACGAGGTAAAAGTTTGATGTTGGTTGGAGACTCAATGAATCGTAACCAGTTTGAATCAATGCTCTGCGTTCTCCGAGAGGGTTTGTCTGATAAGAGTAGAATGTACGAGGTTCATGGCCACAATATTACCAAGGGAAGAGGCTACTTTGTATTCAAGTTTGAAGTAAGTCCAACTCTTCTATTCATACTTGCCTGTATTCTGGTTATCTGTACAACAATATGTTGTTACTTTTATTTTGTGCTGGTCTTTTAATATGGACTCTCTGGATTTTATCAGGACTCTCAGCATGCATTTTTGTATTCTTTATTTTTCGTGTAGTAGATGCCAGATCTTTTTTTTCCAGCATCTTTCTGTCTTAACCAAGTTAAGGGTAAAATGTTCAACAATGTTTTGTACTTGATAATGACAGGATTACAATTGCACAGTAGAGTTTGTGAGGTCACATTTTCTTGTGAGGGAAGGAGTTAGAGCAAATGCTCAAGGAAATACTAATCCAACCCTTTCGATTGATCGCATTGACAAGACACATGCTCGATGGAAGCGAGCTAACATTCTTGTCTTCAACACTGGACATTGGTGGGTTCATGGAAAGACCGCCAGAGGGTATGGTTTCTCTCCTTTTCTGCTTCATCACTCTTCTTTGCATATGTTGACAGTTTTGTCACTTATTCAGAGAATTTTCAAATTCTCAAATCGTTGTTTCGAGATGTAGCCTGTAGGTTAAATTGATTTTCACCTGTAGCAACCATATAAGTTATAAAATCTTCTGAATGTATCATCTAATAGCTTGATATCACTGGTGCATCCCATTGTACTTGTCTAATTTTGTGTCATGACATTTTCTAGAGAACGAAGAGCCACTAATGGTGAATAAAATTAGTGCAGGAAAAATTACTACAAAGAAGGTGACTACATCTACCCGAAATTTGATGCGACTGAAGCATACAGAAGGGCGTTGAAGACTTGGGCAAAATGGATCGATGAGAATGTTAATCCAAAAAAGCAACTTGTATTTTACCGCGGATACTCTTCTGCCCATTTTCGGTAATCCCCAATCTTTTATTTACTACCACCAGGAATCTTTTATCTTAACTACAGACGAGTTTCAGTTGTTCATGTTACTTTTATCATCTTGATTAGAGTGAACAATCCGGTTTACAGTTTGATTTCGGTTCGTTTGTTTGTTTCCATTACACTACAAATGAGTTTCGGTTTAATCGGTTTGGTTGGTTCTGTTACACTAAAGTCAGTTTTGGTTTCCATTTTTAGGTTTTAAAATAAGAAAACGATTGGCTGATTAACACATTCCGATTTCATTTCCGATTAAGCATTTTGGTTCGGTTTGGCTCATATGCTCACCGCTGATGAGCCTAAATGCTAATATTGATGAGTGTTTAGTTGAACCAAAAAAAAGAGGGAAAACGCTATGTTCTCTTGTTGCGGTTTTGTTCTTCACTGATGTGTACTCTGCATCTTGACTTGAACAGGGGAGGTGAGTGGGACTCGGGAGGGTCATGCAACGGGGAGGTGGAACCGGTGAAGAAAGGTTCAATCCTGGATTCCTATCCTTTGAAAATGAAGATAGTAGAGGAAGCTATAAAGGAGATGCGAATACCTGTGATTCTTCTAAACGTGACAAAGCTGACTAATTTCCGCAAAGACGGACATCCTTCAATCTACGGTAAGACCAACATGGATGGTAAAAAAGTGTCGACAAGGCGACAGGATTGCAGCCACTGGTGTCTGCCGGGAGTTCCTGATGTTTGGAACCATCTTATCTACGCGTCTTTGCTCCTTCAACCACATTCCTAACAGTTGAGCTCATACATCAACGAACTTAGATAGGAAGAGAAGAGCAGAGACAAATGAGCAATTCAGTCTTCACTGTTATTAGTAGTGACTTCATCTTTTGTGTATTATTTGATATGGGATTTTTGCGGGAATGAATTGATAAATCATGTCTTATTTGAAACATGAGTGAGATGAAAATTTTACCCATCCCTTTTTGTATCATTTTCAATTTTTAATGGCAAAGATTTTTCTCATAATTATCAAATCAGCAAACATTATCTGGAAGACGTATTAAAAGTTGAAACTATAACAAAGTTTAAAGAACAGCAAGCGGCAAAAGCAACAATTGACTCAACACTCCATTTCATGGCGACAGTTTCTTCTTCAAGTTCTTGATCGTCTTCACTCCTTTGCGTACGGGTTTTGCTTTCTTCTTCGTCTTCCTACTCTGAGAAGACAACGCCCTCACTGGACCAGCCGGGATTCCTTTCTTCAGTGCACTTCCTCTTGGTGTAGCAGACGGAGGCAGCCTCAAATCTTGTGGAGGTAGAGGGCAATGAGGCTTCCAAACCAAATTGTTCTTCATTGCGAATCTTACTCTCTTTGAGCTCTTCTCACTGCTCAGGCCGGCTAAGCTCGTCTCTGCTGCATCCCTGTTAACAGTAGTACCTTGCTCTACCCCTTTGTTCTCTCTTTTCCTCTTCTTAGTCTTTTTGGCTATTGACACAGGTTCTGCTTCTTCACAGACACTTGCAACCTCATTATTTGACGGTCCCATTTCGGATGCAATCTTCTCAAACTCCATTCGAAGATCTGATATCATAGTCTCATCAATAGCTTCTTCTTTGTTACCAAGATCGAAAACATCAGCATCCTTCTTGACACTGCCCTTTTTAGCTTTTGAACATTTCTTCAAACCCTTCTTCTTCGAAGAAGACCCATTCGCAACAATCTTCTTAGACTCAGAAACACCATTTGCTTCTGTCTCGCCAGACATGGGAACTAGTTCAGGCACTTCATCGGGACGACAAGCTTCAGTGATAGAAACTTCGGTACCGGAAGACAACATATCCTTCTCCAACTGCAAGAACTCCTTGTGAAGAGAAAATATCGCTTTCCTATTACCCTGATGACAATCTGGAGAAGAACCCATCTCATAAAACCTCTTAGCAAACTCCATAGACAACGCAATGGATCCCAAAACCACAACATCATCATCCTCAGACTCAGCATCATTCCCAGATTTCTTAATATCCAGCAGCTTCTTCCCCATCTTCAGTAACTCATCAAACATATTACTCTTAATCTTCCCGACCAAAACCTTGTCATTAACTACGCCCAAAACTGTCACAAAAGGAGCAAAAATAAATTCCAAAACATCCTTCCTTAGAGGAAGAAACGGCCTAAGCTCTTCAACAAAAGCAGAAGCTATATGATAGTTAACACCATTCCCTTGAAACTTATCACCAGCAAGAAACGTCCCATCGAACAAAACACCCATCAAACGGCGAGTGAAATCCAAATCCCACGAATTGCTATCAAGAAGAGCGAAGAACCCATGCAGAAACCTGCGAATCAAGAGGTAAAACTTGTCTAACCTGAGCCTATCGATGCGAGACCACTCGCGGCGCATGGTGAACAAGAAGACGGTGAAGTAATGGAGAGAGAGAGGGAGAGGAAGTGATTGAAGAGCAGAGGAGAGACGATCGATGAGCTCTGATTGGTAAAGAGACTTATCGGCATGCCAGATGCAGTAGAAGATACCTTGCCATAGCTTCTTCATGTCTTCGTCAGGGATTTCAGTCTGTTCAGGGAGCCAAGTACGAAGAACAGTTCGCAGAGATCTGTCGCGGATTGTTTGCTTGCATGAAGCAAGCTTCTTTATCAGCGATTTACATTGTTCTTCAATGGGGAAAGCTTGTTGTTCCTGTAAAACTCGATTCCGTTTCACCATTGCTATCGGATTCGAAGGAAGATGCACAAACGATGTGACGGCAGCTTCTTATGTGTGGAGATGTTGGGAGATAAAAGAGGACCTAACCCTTTGTTAGGGTTTAAATTTTGTTTCTTTCGTTTTTTCTTTTTACATTTTTAACCCTCATCTTTTGATTTCTTTTTCTTTTCCTGCAAATAATTTAGTCGGACATCTTTAATTTTTATTTTATTTTTTACATCAGTTGGACGTCTTTTATTAGAAAACTCAAATAATAAATTTTTTTTTTTGGTGAAAGTAGCTCTTGTTTTTAAGTTTTTGAAACGAACATTTTCTCATTTTAAAAATAAAATTATATATTCTTGTGAAAAGCAAAAATATTTTTTTTCAAAACATTCTCTTTTGAAAAAGGTGTTACGGTCCAATTCAAAGATTTTTTTTTCGAAAATATTTTGTAAATTATATTTCAAAAAATAAATTTTTAACACATTTGACTTAAATTTCAAAATAACATATAGTTTTGACATCTTGATTACTTTTATTTAAGATACTTAATCAATAAAACTTTCATCTAATTATATTTTTGTTATCACAAATAAACATAAAAGCAAAAATCTTTCAATTTGTCTTGTTATGCAAAATTAATCCATATTAAGAAAATTTAAAAACAATAGTCGTTTTAATTAAAAATTTATAATATAATTTTCAAGTTAATACCATTTATGTTATTAACGGAAAATTAAAACAAAATTCATTTTGGGTAATAATGAAAATTCAAACGAAACTGTTTAATATATATAAAAATTACAAATTCAGTTATTTTCACACATATTTTGTGTATGATATTTCTGTCAAAATATTGTTTTTGTTTTCTGTTAAAATCTAAAAGATGTTAATGTTGAGGCTAGTTTTACAAATTAATAAATCGAAAATTAGTTTACAGTTTTCTGAATTGAAAATCAATCTTGCATAAAATTGGTAATTTGATGATTTATACAATGGAGAAGATATCCGGATCCAATCATCTAGACTAGACAGATTTCCAAAATCCGGATATAAGTAAGCAGTCTATTTTAGAATGGATCTGATATTAAGTTATTGAACAGTTGGTCAAAACTATAATGAACACGAGGGCTATATAGCGCTTCAAAAAACTTTGAAGGCGGATTGTATGAAACTATTAAAGTATAAGTACTTCAAGGATATTAATTTTTAAAACGTTCAATGAAATAAAACAAAGAGAAGAAATGAAATAAAACAAAAAGGGTTTCTTGTGTTCTTCGTCTCCAACGCTCCCCTCCACCATTTTCTCTCCTTGCAAGCTTCGACAGAGACGACTTTTCCGTTGTCGTACAGACAAGCCGGTTAGTTCTACTTCTCCGCTTTTCTATCTTCTTTGCTTTCGTGGGTTTTTCTTCGCGCGAATTCGGTGATGTTGGGTTGCTTCGTTCGACTATTTTCCGGCCAAATTAGCACCGATCGCTAATTGGAATTGGATCTCTCTCGCCTGACGCGCAGAGTAAAATTTTGTGTTGTAATCATAATTTTAAGTTGTTTCTTAAATCATGGGTTGATTTAGAGAGCTGCAAATGGATATTCCTTGAGAGTTTTTAGTCATTGGAGCTCATCGAGCTTGCTGCAAACCTCACATCTCTGTCTCCCTTCCCGCAAGTGATTGTGTAGAAGTCAAAGCTACAGTAGATTTATATGTGTAGAGCCGAGAGAAGACGACTCCTATTTCTTTATTTGAAAACTGTTGTTGTGACACTTGATTTTGTACATCTTCTAAGGCCTTAAGATCTCTTGACAGTTTCTTCTCATGCTCATTTCAGAATTTATCCTCAATACCAATGCTAGGGGATGAGTTACTTCTAACTCTCCCTCTTGAATCCTATGTCCTGATCCCAATTTTCTTGCTCTAGGGTTTCAAATTCAGCATTCTCTTGAATTTTATTTTTGTTTGCGTTTCTCTCTTTAACTAATCATGCTTTAAATTGATTTTTCTGTTCTTATTTTCTTGTGCATATCAATGGCTGGATGTTTTTTCTCACTCACAAGATTTCTTAATCTTCTGGTTATTTCTCTTGCAGATATTCATTTAATCTTTCTTGGGTTTTGCTTGATTCCCAACAAACTCGTTGGTAAGTTTTCAGTAGAGCAAACCATGATTCATTTTCTCTTCTGTAGCCTTTTCATGATTACCAAACTTCTAAAAAAACATAATTTCTCGACCAAAACAGAACAAGTGATAGAACTGAACCATGGAAACCAATCTTCTTTCATCCACTCTCCCTTTTTCTTTCCTTTTTCGTCTTTCTTAATCCTTCATTTATTATCCTCTGCTCATCTTACTTCAGAAATCTCTGCATCATTACCAACACATATTATCACAACTTTTTTTTGTTTCTTTTCCTTCATTCTCTTGTTGGCATTCATGGATATGAATATAGACATGTTATTATGGTGGTTAAGTCCACCAACTCTCTTCACCATGATCTTCACTGATGTTAGGTCTGTGCAGGTCTATACTGATGATGATTTTCTTATAGCCGCCTCTGCTGGCTCTTGAGCAACTAATCCTACTCCGACTCTGCTGATTATTTTCCCCCGAAAGAAGAACAGAGAGGTAATCTCAGCTTGTCCAGGCTTCGTGTAATGGTTATTCGTCTAATTTGATAATTGATTGAACCTATTTTATTGCTTCGGGTATTTCCTTTCTTTTGCTTCACAATTTTCATCATCTGCTATTATCTACTGTTTTGTCTTGCTCACATGTGCCAGTTTGGCGCCTTTGACTGTCTTATTACTTGCGATGTCTTTATGTTATATTCCAAGACATGGCTTTTATACCATGTGGGTTTTGTAGGATAATTCGTTAAGTTCTAAGAAAAACTATACCTGGTTCTAAACCTATTCTAATGTTGGTTTGAATTTGAGGGTTTTTGAATAAGCAAGGTTGAAAGCAAGAACAAAGCTGAATATCAGTTGTTTAGTTCATTGATTTACTCTTACCATATACAAGCAGTCATTTACTTAAGATAACTTAATGGGCTGATTGTGTATATCTACGTGAGCTCATATATCCTAGGCCCACCCTACATGTTGCATATGCTGGCTACCTTAGCTCTTTCTTCTTCTCTTCTCTCGTATCCCTGTCCTCAACAGTTAACACAGCTCTTCTGCTTCTCTGATGCTGACAAACTTCTTTCTGCAGCTTTGTGATTCATCCTCTGCGAGTGTTTTCAAAGTACGGGATGAGTAAAGTTAACAGCGAGGAATCTTCAAGTGGCCGTAAATTGTTGAAGGAGGTCGAGACGATTAGCGAAGCTCTTTATGTGAACAAGAATCCTAGGAGCTCAGTCGCTGGTCCTAGTAACACTCCAACAAAACCGTTGGGTCGTACCCACTTGGCTGAGCCTCAGAAGGAGAAGAAATCGTTTTGGAATTGGCCCCTCAGAGCCCTTTCTCATGTCAGAAACCGCCGATTCAATTGCTGTTTCTCTGCCCAAGTCCATTCTGTTGAAGGTTTACCCCCGATATTCCAGGATCTTTATCTCACTGTGCACTGGAAACGCCGTGATGAATCTTTAAGCACTCGTCCTGCAAAAGTGTTGAATGGAAGAGCTGATTTTAAGGACAAGCTGACACATACATGCTCGGTTTACGGAAGCAGAAGCGGACAGCATCACTCAGCCAAGTATGAAGCTAAGCATTTTTTGTTGTATGTCTCTCTAGTTGGATCTCCTGAGATTGATCTGGGAAAACATCGAATGGATCTCACAAGATTACTTCCTCTCACACTTGAAGAGTTGCAGGATGAGAAGAGCTCTGGTAAGTGGTCAACAACATTTCAGTTGACTGGAAAAGCTAATGGTGCTACTCTGAGCATGAGTTTTGGGTACACTGTTGTTGGGGATACTCATAATCCTGCTTCATCAGGTGGCATTCAGAATTTTCGCAGTGCTTCAAATGCAAAACAAACTAGTAATAACAAAGGGTTGTCAAGAACTACCAGTACAAAGTCTAGTCTAGGGAATGGCAAGTCCGTGTCTCGGCGTTACGATCACAGTATTGTTAACAAAGACTCTCATCCTTTGTCCCAGAATGTGGAGGAAATCAAAGATCTTCATGAAGTTCCGCCCAATGCACAATCTGACCTGGTTAGTTCTGTAAACATTCTGTATAAAAAACTTGATGAGGAGAAGGTGGATCCAGCAGCTGCGTCTCAGTTTGAATTTGACGTTGTCACTAAGCACATTGAACCTGTTGAGTCAATTTCTCATGAAAAAGAAGATGCAAATGCACATCAAAGCAGAGAGCCTTTGGTAAACGGGAATGAAACTGATAATCCCGTTGAGGAAATAAAGAAAGCTGGTGAAGTTCCTACTGCTGGAAGGGAGGAAGTTGGTACAGAAAATTTGCCTCCAGAAGAGCCTTTGGTAAACTGGAATGAAACTGATGTTCCTTTTGAGGAATTAAAGAAAGCTAGCGAAGTTCCTATTGCTGGGAGTGAGGAAGTAGTTGAAATTGGTACAGAAAATTTGCCTCCAGAAGAGGGGAACAAAGCTTCTCTAAAGGACGAGGAAAATATTGTTCCTCAGGATGATGGAGACGTTATGAACAGTGAAAGAGACTTGAAAGAGACAATAATGAAAGATCTTGAATCAGCTTTGAAAAGTGTAGAGATGTTGGAAGCAACAGCCTCAGAAGACGAGGAAGATCAAGAAAACCATGGAGACGCAGAAACATGTTTAATAACACCAATTAAGGAAGCAGCACCATCAACTTCTAGAGATGTGGCTGAATCTGTTGCAAGTGAGTTCTTAGACATGCTAGGTATTGAACACAGCCCTTTTGGTCTAAGTTCTGAGAGTGAACCTGAGTCCCCAAGGGAGCGCCTGTTAAGAGAGTTTGAAATGGAAACTCTAGCGGCCGGTTCTTTGTTTGATTTTAGCATTGAAGCTGATGATCTCCAAATGGAATGTGATGAAAACTTTTCACAAGAGTATGAATCTGATTTTGAAGAAGGTTTCGATCTGGCATCCCTTGTTCATGATATAGAAGAAGAGTACCAGTTGGAAGCTCAAGCAAGAGTTAGCAAACCCAGGGCCAAAATGTTGGAAGGTTTGGAAACAGAATCTCTGATGCGTGAGTGGGGTATGAATGAAAACACATTTCAGAACTCTCCGCCTCACAATGGTCGTAATGCTTTTCATCCAGCTGATTTTCCAGCGAAGGAGCCAATTAATTTGCCTCCTCTTGGAGATGGCCTGGGTCCAGTTGTGCAGACAAAGAATGGAGGGTTTCTGCGGTCAATGAATCCCTTACTGTTCAGGAACTCTAAAGCTGGAGGCAGCTTGATCATGCAAGTGTCAACTCCAGTGGTGGTGCCTGCTGAGATGGGCTCGGGTATCATGGAGATACTTCAGAAACTAGCCACTGCTGGAATTGAGAAGCTCTCGATGCAGGCAAATAAAGTAATGCCTTTGGACGATATAACAGGGAAAACCATGGAAGAGGTGTTGTGGGAAACTTCACCTGCAATTGACGGTGGGGACAGGTTTGCATCAATCTTATCAACATTCGTTTTGATTTTATGTAAAGGTTTACTTGACAATTGTGCTTAAAACAGCTTTTCTTACAAGTTGGGTGTGTTTGATTTATCTTCTCAACGCAGGGATCGTATATCAGAGCATGAATTTGATGATGCAGATGGTTTTGTGAGGGGAGATGAAAGACGAGCATCATTTGCAGCTAAGCCAAAAATGTTTGGTTCAAGCTCTGGCAACAATAACTTGGACGCGGAATATGTATCACTTGAAGATCTTGCTCCTTTGGCTATGGATCAGATCGAAGCACTTTCTTTGGAAGGATTGAGAATACAATCAGGCATGTCAGATGAGGATGCACCCTCAGACATCACTGCACAGTCTATTGGAGAGATCTCAGCCTTCCAGGGGAAAAGTGGGTGCGTTGGTCTAGAAGGAGCTGCTGGGTTACAACTTCTGGACATAAAAGATGACGGGGACGATGATGATGACGGTTTAATGGGTCTCTCCTTGACTCTTGATGAGTGGATGAAGTTGGATTCAGGGGACATTGGTGACGAAGACGAAATAAATGAGCGGACTTCAAAAATTCTGGCTGCTCACCATGCAAACCCACTAAACTTTATCCGTAAAGGATCAAAAGGGGAGAAAAGAAAGGGAAAGAAAGGAAGGAAATGTGGTTTACTGGGGAATAACTTCACCGTAGCACTAATGGTGCAACTCCGAGACCCGCTAAGGAACTACGAGCCAGTAGGAGCTCCTATGCTTTCTCTTATCCAAGTTGAGAGATTGTTTGTCCCTCCAAAGCCCAAAATCTATAGGACAGTTTCGGAGCTGAGGAAAACCAATGAAGAGGAGGAAGCCGAGGCGAGTGAGGCAGTCAAAGAAGAGAAACCCACGGAGGAACAAGGAATCCCTCAGTACAAAATCTCAGAGGTACATCTTACCGGTATGAAGAGCGAGACCGATAAGAAGCCGTGGGGAATCACGACTCAGCAGCAGCAGGTGCAGTCTGGTTCGAGGTGGTTGATGGCTAACGGAATGGGGAAAGGCAACAACAAGCTTCCTCTGATGAAACCAAAGTTGGCTTCTACAAAACCTGGTGATAAGTTGTGGAGTGTCTCTGGTTCTGGTTCTAAATGGAAAGAGCTTGGGAAAATGGGAAAGTTGAACACACACGTGCGAAATCCGAATGTGATCATGCCAAAATGAAACTGAACAAGGAAAGCAATAACTGGTCTGTGTCTCTGCTTTGTGTTTTTTTTTATACCAAGTAAAGGTAGTGTTATGTGGTGTATTGTGTAGATTTACTTCGATGTTGCATCTGTTTTGAGGTGTGTCTAGTTTTAGGTTTTGCGGATCAAACTAATCCCTGTTTGTGGTACAGGATCAATGGAACAAATAACGAACAAACAAGATCCTTTGAACTAGTTCATGATTTGTTTGAAACGAATTGACTTTTGTCTTTGGTCTCTCCACCAACACAATTCACGGTGATAACAGAGGTGATGTGGGCTTTGATGTTAATATTGAGAAAGTCATCTGCAATGTAATGCTTATTATTACTTATTAAAATTTAAGCCAAAGAGACCAAATGAAATATTTAGAACAACAAACATTTTCAAGAAACACAAACATTGGAAGGAAAAATCTGAACTCGAATCAAGAAAACGCATAAACACACACACAAAAAAAAAAAACTTAAGGGAAGCTTAATTAGTTCCTCCAAGAACACCCTTAAGCTTCTTAACCTCTTCATCGCTGAGGAAAGTTGTGGCTTCAACGAGTTCCGAAGGCAAATCGTTTGCAAACAGAGCAAACGGTAGAATCTGGAGTCCTGGAGAAGAGCTTCCGAAGGCGACAAAGGCCAAGGCAGGGCCTTTCCCGGAATTAAGCTGGAAATGAAGAAGCCCTTGGGGAAAAACCATAGAATCGCCTCTCTCGAGAGTCTTCAAGTAAACTTTGTTAGCAGAGGAGATGAATCCGGCGCAGATTGTGCCTTGTATGACCACAAGGGCCTCAGAAGCACCAGGATGAGTGTGTAGAGGGATGACGCCGCCACCGGCTAAGTCAAGACGAGCCAAGGAGACGCCAAGTCCATTGGTGCCTGCGAAAGCAGGCGCAAAGGCTGGCGTCACTGCGGCTTTAATGATGTTCGTAGTGTTTCCGGCTTTAGCGAGGCCGGAAAATGCAAAGTCATTCTCGGTGACTTGGTCAGGGTTCTTGCAAGAGTAACCTGATGGGCTTTGAGGACCCTTTGGATCAGCTACACAGAAGTCTTGAACAGAAGCAAAAGAGATGGATGAAACCAAGGAGATGATGAAGAAAATATGGATTATCATTTTCATTTTTTTTGTAGATTTAGACAAGTCTTGAGGTTATGAGGCAGAAAGAGAGGCCGTCTGGTTTATATAGAGGCTTATAAGATATCGATATGGTTAACGTGAGGATGGTTTTGAAGCAAGCCAAAGGGGATCTTTTTTTAGCATTGCATGCATGTGAACTTTGGGTGTACGTACGTGGGAAAAACCCCACATGGTTGTGATGGGGTTTCATGTCAGAGATTTTTGTCAGTTTAGAGAATGGTGATAAATCGTTCGTTTTCAATAAACTATAACTTTGTAAGAAAGTTTTATTCAGTTGGTAGAAGTGTAAAACTAATCATCTGTTTCAATTGGTATAAATCTAACAGGGCAAAACAAAAATCTAACAGGGCTGTCAAAAAATGCAAATGGAGAATTGGTACTCAAGATTTTTTATATACGAAAATATACATTTTTAAAATAAATTCGTGGGTCGAAGAAATTTCCGGAATTTATTAATGCAACATCAAATATAAGTTTGATAAGTATCTTTAACAAAAAAAAAAGTTTGATAAGTATAAAATTTGCACTGAATCTCCAAAATTTGGAAATAGCCTTGATAATCAATTATTTTTTCTGTTAATTACAAAATATTCCTTACTTCCTCGTATTTTCCTTACACATTCTCCTAGAGCTCCAAAGAAAACAAATCCTTTTTTTTATGGCAATGTACCTTCAGACCTAAAATCCATACAAATATGTTAGTATTTTCATATGAAAAGCAAAACATGATATAGTGTCATTTCATTCATATTGTCAATTGCTTTTTTCATAAAATCTTCACAAAATCCTAAACCTAAGTGCCACTTATTGAAGTGTGAATCGATCATTGCTCACGACTGAAACAGTTAAATTAAGCAATGGACTCAATCTTTCGGTTCCACATCTACTTTATATATATTATTAACTAGTTAAAGCTTCATTATCAATATTACTTTTGAGGATATATCCAATAAAGTTGGAATGATACATCCGGGATACACTTCTAGCCAGAAGAGATCGACCAAAATTCAAAGATCTTCTTCAAATGTGGTTCACTCATGAGGAAGCAACATGAGCAAATTTGTTTCTACGAACTGTTCCATCTAGACTTTTTTACTTTTTTTTAGTCTAATGTAACCAATAGCTACGCCAAGTACATGTAAAGAAAACCATTCTTTTTGGTAATGAAATTCACATTTTTATCCCAAACAAAAAAGGTTGGAATGATACTGAATTTCATAATAGTTTTATAGCATTAAGAAAAATAAAATCATTGTTTTGAACTACCCTCAAGGTTTCGTTTCTATAGTAAATAATCTGGATATTACAACATTATGCTTGATGCTTTATCTTTAGAGCAAAAAGGGAAAATCATGAAAAACTCACAAAAGTTTCAAACAACTAAAATGTACATGACGTAGTAAAAATTGGAAGCTGTTGAAGGGGTAAAAACCGTTAGAAGCTACCAACGGTCTTTTAAAGAAATCAAAATATCTTTTTTTTAATGGGATATTTTTGTAAAGAAGATATGAAAAAAGTTAGAAAGGAATGGAGAAGAAGAAGAGAGATTGGTGTGGTCCAGTTTTGAGTAAAGAGCAAACATGTCTCTTCTTTCTCTAATTTTGGACTTCTCTGCACAGATTCTTATCTTCTCATCTCATCAACTTTCGAAATTGTGTGGCTCTTCAACGTTCCCTCTTGCGCATGGCATTTACTATCTTCTTCTGTTTTTTTATGGGCATTATGATTTACCGGACCGTCTTTTCTTTTATGCAATGTAGCCTAATAGTTTGTACTAATGTCGCCGCCGTGTTATAATACATGTTCAAATCTACTAATATGCGTGTGTGAGTTGTAGGCGATAAAATAAAAATGGTTTGTAACATGTTGGTTTGTAATTTTCACAAAAAGATAAAAAAAAAAAAACATGTTGGTTTGTACTTGTGCCACCGTTGTACATAACCCAAACTCAAATCCCGTGGTGTATGTGTGAATTGTAAATGACAAAAAATTCCGTATTTTCTTTTACGTAGTTGGTAAAGATTTGCGTGGTGATTGACAAATGGACTTTTAAAGCTGTGAGAACTTTAAAAGAAATTAAAGTTCTTAAAGCCATAATTTAGGAAAAACGATCTATTTTTCCCTCGGAACTTCCATATAACAACAGATATACATAGAGTTTAGACTTCGGTCTATTTTTCCACCAGTTGGAAGTTAAAAATCTATTTACACACAGAATGAAAGTTTGAAATCTGTATACACACAAAAAAAAATTTCGAAACCATTTTACACATAAATCACAATTAATTTTGGTTTACTGTTTATTAATCCAATTTTAATCATGTAACCCCAAAAATAAACCGGAATCAAACCCGATTGCAAATAATAAATCACCCTTCCTCCAGGAAACGACGCTTCCTCCTCTGCCGGCGATCAAGCTCCATAGACGATACCGACTCCGAACACACCACCTCCGCCGGTAAAAATGGCGAACGAAGAAGCACCCAAAAAGTAACCCAAAGAGCAATACTTCGATCTGAGAATTTTCAATATTTCGATCGATTTTCAATTCGGGGAATAAATGGAACAAAACCTCACCAAAATTGATCTGAGAATTTTTGGTGTTTTGTGTGATTTACTTTACTTTTAAACCCAGAAAATAAAACAGTTTTCTTTGATTTCGTGGAAGAGGAACGAAGAAGAAGAAGAATTATGAATATGATGGTCGTGGAACTCATGGCCGACCACAAAATCAGATTGTCAATCTCTAGTTGTTCCTCTCCTCGTGAACCTTCTAGAAGCCGGTGGGTTCAAAGCGAAGAAAGACGCATCGACGGCTCTCTATTCGTTGTGTTAATGTCGGTGTCAGAATCGAAGCCGGCGGTGGTGGAGGAAGGAGGAGTTCCGGTGCTTGTTGAGATCGTGGAGATCGGAACGCAGAGAGAGAAAGAGATAGCTATGTCGATATTGTTGCAGCTTGGTGAGGAGAGTGTGGTTTATTGAACCATGGTGGCTCGTGAAAGAGCGATTCCTCCGCTCATGGCTCTATCGCAGGCGAACACGACGATGATGACGATGATGGGTGTGTGGATGATTGGGAAGCTGTTGATGATGCGTTAGCGGCTAAAGAAGAGAATGAGAAAGAGAATCGTCTTCGTGAGTCTATCAAAGAGCAAGACGTGTGATTCTGACCAAATTTTGAAGCTTTGTAATGGAATCCTGAGTTTGGTTTCAGACAATGAAGTAAAAAAAAGCTTTCTTTCACGAGTTGGGTGAAGAAGATGAAGAAGCGGGTCGTGAGTTTGGTTTGGTATCGAGTTTAGCGGTTTGGTATCCGGTTTAGGTTTTAAAACGATAAAACCAACTATTGTGTGTATACAGATTTTGATTCTGTGTGTAAATAGATTTTTAACTTCCAACTTCTGGAAAAATAGATCGAAATCTAAACTCTGTGTACATCTGTTGTTATATGGAAGTTCCGAGGAGGAAATAGGTCGTTTTCCCTATAATTTACCCAATCAAACTTTATTGATTTAAAAATCTTGAAATTTCTAAAATTCTTCTTAAAAATTCTCACAACCATTTTTTTATTTTTTGCTCTTAGTTCGACAAATTTTTTTTAAACCTACAAAATGGGATTTTTATTTTTTTTCAAGTTACAACCCACTATTTAAAAGTTAAATTCTGCAATTTTTTAAACTTTTTAAAGTAACAGGCTAAACACCCCCTTGTTTATACATGGGCTTCTTAGTACTATTATCAATGACTCAAAGTGTAAAACCAAAGACTTGGTTCATGCATGGCTTCTTGAATTTGGTAACATACAAAATGTTACCATGTATATGAAAAACCAAAAACTTGGTTACGCCCAATTAAAATATATAGAGGTATGTTAAGCCCAATAAGATCAAACAAGCCCATATAGAAAAACATGCATATGAAAAACAAAACTAGGCAACAAGTGAAAAAAAAAAGAAAACGAAACTAACAGTAAGGAAATTGCATAAGAAATGTAAAAAACTCTATTAGAGTTTCCATTAGTCTTACCACTAGCGTATTAGTATTATATGTGTAGTTTATATAAATCAATCAGGTCAAATATTTGGAATATAAATTAATCTAAATATTAAGATATCGATCTGTAGACCTTTTTTTAATTCACTATGAATATAATAACAAATTGTAATAACTAATAAACATGAATGATATAAAATATCGAGTCGACAACAGGCGAAGAGTGTCAGAGAGGAGCTAAGTATATAATTCACATAATGCATCGAGCCATATGATAAAATTGCCAAGTTGCATTTAATAATTTCCAGCACTTTTATTTGCAGACAGGTCCACCTACTCTTATCTCTGACACTTTTTGTATCCTAAATTTCCTCTATTTTCATTTTCGACCCCATTTTTTTTTCTTCTTGACATAGACAACACCTCAACTCTTTAATGGGACCTCTAAATACAATAAAACTCAGAAAGACAACAACCAAAAAAAAAAGGAAAAAGGTAGAAAAGACCTTCGCTTTCTGACTTTCTGATCCTTAGTTGGATCCGTACTGTACAAACCCTGAAACACTTGATCAATTATTATTACACGAACCGATCTATACGAATTTATCTTTCTTTCTTTTTTTCACCATGAATCTATCTTTTTTACCTCTGCCGAATCATTCTCTCTGACTTCTTTTAACAAAAGAAGAATATAGTTTAGCAATTAATACGAATATCTCTTGTGATCTTATGGAAATCCATCGGACAAAACACAATGAATGTTGTGTCGGATCTCTGTTATAGATGTTTCGTCAATTTTGTATCTACAAATATTGTCAAATTATTGGCTATAATTTTGGTATTCAGTTCTGATTGATTTCAGATCGGTATAAGCTAAACCGTGAACAAATCGATTTCAGAGCTTAACCGATTCGGTTTGAAAGTTGTTAATTAAGGGGTTGATTGGTTAGGACTGTGACTGTAAACTTTTATTTTATATTGTAACTGTTAAAACTTTTACTTTTAAATAATGACTGTGACTTTAAAAATAAATTAAAGTCATAATTTTTGACTTTTAAAAAAAAGTCTCGTTTCTAAAGAAAAAAAAGAGAAAGTGGCTGTGAGAAAATTTAGGAGAGTTTTTAGCACTTTTAAGATTTTAAATCTATTAAAATGTGATTGGTTAAAATTTTAAGAAGAATGGAGAGACGCTACCACTTTAGTAGTTTTAACAACATGGGAGGCTCGCTTGATAGAAAATCATCACTTACAGAAAAACAAAAAAAAATATTCACAAGTTTTATTACAAAAATTTAAGAAAAAGGAGTTTCTTCCTTTAAAGAAGAAGAAATGGACAAAAATATGACTTATATAGAGAAAATAGCTATAAATTATAATAAGAAAAATGTTTAAAATGCTAAACAACAAGGATTAGAACATAGATTTTTACAATTGCAAAAACAACAAGAGCAAAGTCGTACCTTGGGACATTTAAAACAAGATGACCATCTGATCTTGCAGTTGCAGCTGCAGCATGAGCTCTTCTTCTTACACAGACACGACGGCCGAGTGCAACTGCGGAAACAGTTGGGAATGCAGCAAGATATGTCCGGACAAGAACAGCAGCAACCTCGGAAGCATGAACCGCTCGGGCAGCTCGGGCAGCTCGGTCTCGGACAACAACAAATGTTTGAGCAGCACGACCCGTCGCAGCTTTTGGACCCGATGCAGCTGCAAGTTGTGCAGTTGCAGCACTTGGGCTTCCTTAGATGGCACGAACACTCGGATTGGCAGCAACAGCAGAAACTTACTAGGCTCAGGCACGGAATACCGCTACTGCATCGAGTTAATTACTTAATTAGTATCAAGCATCGCCTAAACAATTTTCTTAGGACAATTACTAGGACTGTCTCAAACTATTTGAGGTCATGTGCAAACTTTATATCAAACATGTATTTGATGTTGTAAATGAATTATTTCAAAAAATATGGGTCCCCATGTATATCCTATTAGACTGTCCTGGTAATTACCCTAACATTGGTCGCAAGGAAGTGAATATAAATCACAATGAAAATGAGATTATCGGGCGGTAATTTCTTACCAGAGCCACTTCCAGAACCGGCAGGGTCTTCGACTCTTTGGTTGTCTGTCCGTATGAAAAGGAAAAAAACAACGGAATTGTAAGAGCGATTAGGGCGAGAAAAGTGAAGTCATTGATTGAGCTAGATATATCCTTACGCAGGGATCAATGGGTCAGAATTCGCAACGACAAAATCAGAGACCCTGCCACAATAAAAAACATGTAACATAGATGAGATTTAATAAACATTATTTATCTTATCAATAAACCAAACTGAATCAAAAGTGATACAAATGTTTTGATAAACAGAGATATCATCTCACTCTTTGCAGCATCTAGAAGCCGGTTGTACGCCTTCGGTGAATTTAATTTCCCCCTGCTCACAAGGACATTCGAAATATCGATGTTAATATATAAAGTTCATCTGATTTCGTCATTAACTAACCAAAAGTGCAACTGTTTGGCAAATAGAAGAAAAGCTAATTTCACAGGACACTTAATGGGGCCAAAGAGGAACAACAAAACACAAAATGGTCACATTTCAAAATCTCAGGAGAAACTAAACATACAAACAGTATAAAAAATGATTAATATGTCAATTATATGCAAATATGCATTATAGAAAGTAAACATAGGGGAAGATGAGAAAGCAACAAGAAGAAAAAGGTGAACAAGGATGGTCCTTGGTCCTTTCAAACGCAGATAGCAATAAAGACAAAAACTTTCACAAATTGAGTCATAATAGAAAAGCAAAAAACAAAAACAAAACTGCAATGGATACTAACCAAATTCAATATTTTTTTGATAGATCTACTCAGCTTTTTTTTTCTACTTTGCTTCTAATGCTTATCTCTTTTTCTTTTTCTTCTTTTTAATTTTGCCTTTTAATACTCTCTTTGACTAAGCACTCACTTTCATAGTACACATGCGCGAACACATACCGCCTCAGTGATGCAAACAACAGAGTAAATGGGCGTCTCATCAATCACTTCACACTACAAGATCATCACGTTTTTCTATATCTCAAATTTTCTAATTTTCCTTTCTAAAAAATTTATTTAAAAAAAAAAAAATCAAGGTTAAAAGACAGAATGTTAATACTCTATTTTGTAAGAAAAAAACTCTTGATTATGAAAATTAATGAGGTTAGTAGAATAGAGAGGGTTAAGTGAAGAGCATAGAAACCCAATTATTTTTAATAAATAGATCCGTTAGACACCTAACTAACACAAATATATATATATATATATATATATATATATTTTTTTTTTTTTTTTGAAACTTAATAACACAAATATTTAATATAAGAATCTGATATTATATGATTCAAATTAATTTTGAATTAGAACATGCATTAATTCAAATGGGTAAATTATTTGCATCCAAAGACTTGATGAGAAAAATATTACCATAGTAGTATTTATTTGAAATTAATTTGATATGTAAATGAGTCTGATGACATAAATTAATCTACTCGTTTTGATAGCTTCTAAGAGAATAAATAAAATTAAATGTATTGTTTCTATAATTGCTGTCGAACATAACACAACGGTCCAGAGTCCAAACCAACCTGGATATAGCAGGCACCAAGTTTTAACAAATCAATACCCTCTTTTATCTTAAAAAATCAAATATTGTAATTATTTAAAAAATCACTTCAAAGTTACTACAATATTATTTACACAAGAAAGTTTAGTTAAAAAAATAATGATTAATAACATTGATTACTTTTCTAATCAGAAACTAATAGTACCATTTTTAAAAGACTAATAAAAAAAAAAAAACGAATCATGAAATTCAAAATATTCGGACCACTTCCTCAGAGTAATCAATATGACAGATTAAAAAAAGTGTTTTCTTTTTAAATTACAAAAAAAAAAAAAATTTAATTTAAAAAAACTTGCCTCGAGAAAACCAATCTCTCTCTCGAGCATCTGGACTCTCGCCGCTTCTCTGCGCTTACCGTATAAATCTGGATACTCCGGCGGAGACTTCGGACGTGGCGGCGGTAGAGACGGCGGAGCGAGAGCCGAACTTGCTCCTTCTCCTCCGCCACCGCTTGAAGAAGGAGCAGCCATTTTCGATAGCGATCTCTTCTCAAGAGAGAAATGGTGGCTCTCGAGTCAAGACAAAAACATGCAGTGACGAGAGAAAGTAAACAAAAGAAGAAAAAGTGAAAAAGAGAAAGAAGAAGCGGCGAGTGAAAAGAACAATGCAAAGGAGAAAGAAAGAGAGAGAGAGAGAGAGAGAGAGAGAGAGAGAGTAAAACTTTAAAAGAGAGTATAGGGAAGAAGAAGAAGAAGAAGAAGAAGAGAGGGTGGTGGGTGGCAGAAGCAGTAATTATAGCATCTGACAAGGATAATTACTTACCTTCCTCTGCCCCTTTTAAAGCTCCGTGTCTCTTTGATTTTTTAACTTTTTATTTTATTTTAACCTTTTTACTCGGTGGGGGACTATTTACAATAGTATATTGTTGTAGAAATAGTTTGTAATTTTTTGATTATTTACATCGGTGATCCGAGTCTATTCTAACTAACTCTAATGTTGAACAAATCCTTTTGTTTTACCGTATCCATCTTGTTAAAGAATCTTAATCAAAATCCAAAACACGAAATAGTCCACACAGTTCGATTACAATCGATGAAGGAATCAAAACTCGAATCTATGCTGAATTTACGTTTTAAAAAAACTCTTATGTTATTAGTCCTCACACCACCATAACTAGATTAAATAGTTCGATAAAGAAATCAAAGCTAGAATCTATGCGAATTTACGCTTTTAAAAATCTACAAATCTAGATTATAGTTCGTAATCTTATTTCTCAGTTACTTTTTGAAAATTCAAAATTTCCACTTTGTATAGTGGTAACCTATCTATCCTAATGCACTTCCATCTTTTTCATTTTCAAGAATTTCGTTATTATAATCTTTATAATGCTATCATTTTTTATTTTGAGATTCCAAATTGCATAACTCACATATGTTGGAAAGATCGTCACAGTTGTTATGCATATGTCCTTATGTCAGAGTATGAGAAAGTTAGGCTTTAAATAATGTCTGCTCTTTAACTCCAAAGTGTGTTTCATGTTTCCTTGTTTATAAAATATTAAAATTCTGTTTTAATTTCTTTTTCTCTCATTTTGCACATGAAATCTGTTAAACATACAAATGTGTGGAATCTAAGCTTAATATATAAATTAAAAACATTTAGGTTCAAAAGGATTTACTTATAAATACCTTCTCTTTGTCAATCCAGCAAAATCAAACACATGTGCACATATAATGGACTAATATCAAGACATCACTAATTCGAAACCATCATACTGTATTTTATTATTACCATTCATAAAATCCCTAGAACCGAGAACTTGGAGATTTCGCTAAGTATACGTAAATAATTTGATAGATCCCAAATCCAGCAAGACAACAAATAAACAAAACTTTATCATCCTAAAACACATGAACTCTCAAGCTCTAATTTCTCAACAATGGCGGGCGTATGACTAATAAAATAAAAAAACATAACCCATGTTTGAGCTTCCAAGAATTTTTTTTGAAAGCTCTTGAAACTTTGTGCTTCTCCTGTTTGGCAATAAATGTATTTTTCGATTAATTTTTGTTTTGTTGCAAAAAAAGTCTTTTATGATTTTAATGTAAAATTTTGACCAAAAATACCATACTTGCTTCTACTTAAAACTAAAAAAAAAATAGAACAGAAAACCAAAAGTCAATTTGTTTTCAGGGTTATAAAAGAAAATTTAATTTACTTGTTACTTGAAATTCAACGCATTATTGATACTTTATGGTTATTTCATTTAAGATTTATAGAGACGAAAAAAGCTTTTTGTGTGTTTTGTGAAAACAAAAAAAATACTAGGCTGCTGATTTTTTTTTTTTAATTAACCCATGTAAATCATGGATCACTATATTAAAAACTGAGTCTTGAATCTTGACATGAGCCCAACCGCCAAGTAAATTGGGCCATTTTTTCATGTGTTTAGATTGATTTGTATTAGGATGAAAAATTATTCTTTTATTGTCAACAGGATAAAAAGTTATTCAACTTGGGGTTCATTATCATTTTTCTGTGAAAGACATATATAATAATTTTTATTAAATTTGTAGGGTCAGCTAATAACTCCCCTAAGCGAGTAAGATATGTCAAACCGACCCGCAACATAACGCAATTTTTTTTAATATTTAGCTTGTGTTGTGTGTAAGAACATCCTAAACTCAATGAAGTAACGGTGGTTTAGTAGTAAAAATGTTTAGAGGAAAAAATAAATTTTGTTTATCTGAGTTTGATTTTTCTGGAAATACTTTTACCTTCATTTGACTAGTTGAAATAGTACCATGTTTTAAATCCATTAAAAAATCTAGTGAGTGAGATACTTGATAGCTACACTGATTTTAGAGAATTAGTCGAATGATTAAAAAAAAAAAAAAAACATACTAAACTCGAAAATCACCTGCATTAATATTTTATATTAATATCGGTTGGGATTTAAACTCCAAATCTAAAAAAAGAAAACGTTTCTATCCTTCTACCAAGCATTATATTAACTCTCTTCTACGATAATCTTTGATTATATATTTTCAAATTTACCCGATATTTCGCAGAGGCAATTGGTGGAGGAATATACAAGAAAAAATATATAGAAAAAGATTTTAAACAAAAAAGAAAGAAAAAAAAAAGAAGAAAAGCCTTCGAGATGAGATTTTCAAATGTATTTTTTTTTGTTAATAAGATTTTAAATGTTTTTTTTTTGAAATTTTGATTGCATTATATAAATAGTTTTTAGTTTTTTGGTTTTTTTTTTTTTTAAGATAAACAAATAAGCCTATCAACAATTCCAAAATAAACCTAGTTAGGTATCCAGATCCAAACGAGCTATTGGACCTAAGCCACTACACATCCCGGTTCAAACCAGAAATTTGACCCAATACAGAACCCTGGTCCAATACCTGAAACCCGGTCCAAAGCAGAACCTGGTCCAATATTAGAGCCTGACCCAATACCAAAACCCTAGCTTCTAGAAACCCTAGTTGTCTACGACACAGGACCGCCTCGGGAAGGAGGGATCAACGCCGGCAAGAAACTCCGATGATACAGAAAACCGCCGTCAGAGCTCGAGGAAACACTCCTCAAATAGAACGCAGAACGCAGAGGCCAAACCACCAAAACCATCATCGTGGCAACAATGAAGACTAGACCTGAGAATACTCGCCAATCATCCCGAGAGGTCTACTTGCCGAGAGAAGCCGACGGAATTAGAAGCCGGCCAACTCCCAGATCGGTGCCAACACCATCGATAGAAGTTGCAAAAACCAACCTCAATATCCAGATCCGCAGAGCGAAGATAGCCGAGGAGGAAGTGAGGCTTGACGGCACAATACCTCCCTAGCAGGTAACAAAACTAAGCAAGACGCAGATCAGAAGAGAAGAAGAAGCTTTACCGACAGTACGGGAGACAGAACAACGGCAGTAAGGAAAAAGACCCCCAGGAAGAAGAATCGCCGGAAAACTCTCCCAATGGCATAGCCCCTGTCCCTTGGAAGAACGCTTCTCAGGAGAGACATCCGACGAATCCCCAACCATAGGGCCAACGACCAATGGATCGCACCAGCAACACCAGATTCGCCACGCCTTCATCTAATCGGAATGAGCCACCGCATGCACCGTCACCAGGTAACCCACCAGATCTCCAGAGAGAGAGCTACCCTAGCAAGATCTCGTCCACAGATCTGGCGAGGGTGTTTTCCCTAAAGACTAGAACAGAGCCACCCAGATCAGAGCAAGAAGCCGCTGAAAAGCACCGCCGGGAAATAGGGAGGCCAGAAACCCATCGGACAAGGAAACTTCATTACGGATAAAGAGTCTTAGGCGACAAAAGAGGTGGAGGCGAGGCCTCTCACAATGTCAGCGATTGCCAGTCGTTGGAGAGACAGAAGAAGAAGAAGAAAAGTTTGCGGTTAGGACGAACTCCTTTGGGATAGAGAGAAGGGAGAGAAAAGTCTCTCGATTATCTCTCTTTATTTTATGTGAAATAGTTTATTATTGAGTTTTCTGCAAAAAAACCCGTCACGAAGTTTTTTTTTGCAAGATTACCCTTCAACTTAAAAAAAAGCAGGTCAATCTATCCAACTCAACGGTCACCCGCAATATAGCTCTCGCCTGTGTATATATTTTTAAATCTGTATATCGCCGTGTATCTATCATCAAAACGATGCAAAAAAACCCGTCACAAAGTTTTTTTTTGCAAAATTACCCTTCAACTTAAAAAAATACGCAATATAGCCCTCGCCTGTGTATATGTTTTTCAATTTGTATATCATCGTGTATCTATCATCAAAACAACGTAGTTTTGAATTTTTTAATAAGCAAAATAATGTAAAAAAAAAGATTCGAACCCAGATTTCCAACATGTGGCACATATATAATCATTGTGTCATTAGAATTTTATTGTTATTACTAACAATTACATATATATATATATATATATATATATATATAATACGAACATTAAAATCAATAAAATCCCAAAATTTTGTCTTGTTCGTCGTTTTCAATACATATCACCGGAGAAGAAGACGACGAATAAGACAAAAAATTTGGGATTTTATTGATTTTAATGTTCGTATTATATATATATATATGTAATTGTTAGTAATAACAATAAAATTCTAATGACACAATGATTATGTATGTGCCACATATTCCAAGAAAATCTGGGTTTAAGTCTTTCTTTTTACATTATTTTGCTTATTAAAAAAATTCAAAACTATGTCGTTTTGATGATAGATAGATGGTGATATACAGATTGAAAAACATATATACAGGCGAGGACTATATTGCGCATTTTTTTAAGTTGATGGGTAATTTTGCAAACAAAAACTTTGTGACGGATTTTTTTGCATCATTTTGATGATAGATACACAGTGATATACAGATTTAAAAACATATACTGGGGCAAGGCTATATTACGGGTGACCGTTGAGTTGGATATTAAAGGGTAATTTTGCAAAAAAAAAAATTTGTGACGGATATTTTTCAGAAAACCCTTTATTATTTGCTACTTTTAGATTTTCAAATGTTCGCATCTCGTTTTAGCTTTAGTTATGCCCACTCAGCATCTTTGTCACAAAAGTAGATACTTAGCATCTTTGTCTTAAGCTTTTCAAGTCTTTGTCACAAAATTTGTCACTTAGTAGATACATGAGTGTTGTAGACTAGTATATATATATGTATTTAAGGATTCATAAGAGGTCAAGTATTTGTATATAATTTCTTTATTAAAAAAAGTATTGTATATAACTAGAACGCACGTGTGTGTGTGTGTAGATGTGATGGGTGCGAGAAGTAGCCAGGCAGTGGATTCGGTGGTGAGCAGAAGATACTCATCGGAATCAGAGGCGGTGCTGGTGGTGCGGCGACGGCCGCACATGGTGAACGGAGGAGGATTCGTAGTGAGCAATAGCAAACAACAAGTAGTGTTTAGGGTTGATGGGTGTGGAGTTCTTGGAACCAAAGGCAAGCTTCTCTTGAGAAATGGTGATGGTGATGATTTGCTTCTCATCCGCAAAATGGTAACCAACTTTATTATCAGCTTTATGATATAGTTTTGATATCAATGAAAATTATATCTTTCTTGGGTTATGCTCATGAGATTAGGGTTTTTTTTCTTGTTATTTTTCCGGATTTTGTAGCCGTTCAACTTAATGTGAATATGACATTCCTTGGATTTTGTGGTAAATCCTTTTCAGGGAGGAATGGTGCAGGCACTGAACATGGTACACAAGAAATGGGAAGGTTTTGGATATGATAACGAAGGAGTAGAGAGGCTGGTTTTCACCTTGAAAGATCCAAAAGATTCATGTCTGGTTCAAAACGGTTCAATCAGAATTTTGGTTCACGGTAAACCGAAGATATCGACTCGCAACATCTATAACAAGAACAACAACTACGTCGAGATCAATGGCTCATTCGCAGAAAGAGCTTGCAACATTATTGGTTCAGATGGCAGAGTCATAGCTCAGGTGTGTATAATATATACTTTCTTACTAGTTACTAGTTTGATCACTACAAGGGTGAGATTTTTTCCAGTCTTAGTAATAATTTTTGCCATTATTGATGTGTGGGTGGTGGGGATCCATCAATTTCAAGTTTCTGACGGAATAGGTTGAAAATGGAAGGATAAATGGTTTTAAAATTTTCGTAGTTGCAAAAGTCGTAGTAGAGATAATAATTGAAGGAGAGAATAATGATTATAATAAATGGAAACAGGTGGGAATAGAGAAAGAGATGGAGGAAATGGTGGGGAACAAGAAGGATCTGTATAATGTAATAGTCAGAGCAAAGGTGGATCAAGCTTTCATCGTCGGTGTCATTGCCATACTCGACTATATTCATGGCGAATCCACTACATGTTGATCCATTCAATACACACATCTCTATCCATATCTATGTATGTCATAGATATTGTTATCGTTAATTAATAACGGATCCGATTGATAACCTAAAAGAGAGTTTTTAGAGATGAATTGTAGTATCGCTTTCGAGATTGTTAATTCTTTGTGATTGGAAACAATCAAAACGGAGATTACCAATGAAACCCAAACATGTCAAGGAGTTTGTAGGTAATGTGTTGTTATCTAAAACGAAACATTTGAGACTCCAACTAACGCAAGTACGCAACCAAGAGTAGAAGCAATCTCAAATTTCATAAAATATAATAGTCGAAATTTTACTAGGAATTTGTAGTATCATTTCTCTGTCACCCATCCATATAAGGTAACTTATTTGAATAATAATAATAAAAATCTTATGGAATAAAAGAGTACATTAAAAGCTTTTTATATTTCTGTCTAAATTGTTTCCCAAATGAAAAACAAAACTATCTCAAGAACCAAACTTTGTTCCACAGAGCAAAAAATATCTTATGATGGAATCAGCAGCTACTTGTAAATTGTGAAAACCGGAGTTGACCAAACTCCAGATCAAATTAGGCAATTTATGGCTCAATCATATATGATTAATTGATTCTTAACCACTTTTGGATAGTTTCTACATAATCGTCAAACCCAGAAACGCATTCATATCGATAATCAGTTTGGTAATTATACAGAAAATAAAAACTTTTCTCATAGATCACAACGCAGCGATCCACGATCCATCACAACAAACTGTAAACCAAATTACAAAGCATCAAACACACCTTTTGGGGACTCTTCGAAACCAATCAAGCACAAGCGCAGGGATTCTCAGCCGCCGCATCAGCACCGCCGTCGTCAGATCTGAAAAAGAGGTACCCGACGGTTAATCCGACTACAATCGCGATGAAAACGCCTCCGTTGAAGCACATAACCGCAAGCATCAGCAAGTAACCGATCGCAGCGTTGACGCCGAAAAGCAGCACCGACGCGGCTTTAGCGGCGGATCTGGTTCCCGATTTGGGGATAAGAGGCGCGGATACGCCGGAAGCAGAGGGAGGAGGCGGCGGAGAATTAACGGAGGAGGAAAGGGATTTGAATTGAAGACGGCGATTCTCGAGGTATTGGTAAAAGGCGGAGAAGACGAAGCAGGCGAGCAAAGTGATGATGTAACTGAGCCATGAATCGGTTTTCCAGAAATCGAAGAGAATGGTAGCTTTGATACCCCAGTAAAAGGTCATGTGCATCATCTTTGCAGAGGTTTTTTTTCTGGGTTTTGAGCTTTGGATCGTGTTTTAGGTTGTTGGGTTAAAGAAGCAGAAGAAGAAAGACGATCAGATAAGAACGTAAATCTCTCTCTTCGAGGTGGTTTGGTTGTTGACTTGTTTACTACAAAATATATGTATCTTTATGGGCTTGGGCTTGGGCTTAGGCTTGGGCTTACCAGTGACACAAGGCTTTCTTTATACACTAAAAAAAGAAATCTGATCGAATTCGGTCCAGCCTATACCAACATAACATACTCAGATGAAAATATTCCACCAAAATCTAGTAACATATACTCAAATTCGGTCTAACAAAATTGAAATAGTCATGTTCTAACCGATTGAAATAACCTTATTTTAATTAAAATTATTTCACTTTTTTTTTTTTACCGAGAATATAAAACCAAAAGGAAAATCATAAATGATACCATTGTGTTTTGATAAACTGTTATATCGTTATTCAATATTCAACATTTTTCAGGGATACAAGTCCTGTTAGGATCTTGGCTCCGATCAGAGATGAGATCCAATATGCTTCGATAATCTGGATATCCAAAAGGTTTTTAGATATGGATTTGGATATTGAAATCTTGGATAAATCGAAAATAGATTTCAGTCTGTTAAATATATAAAAATGAAATTTTGTAATATCTTTTATCTACTCAAACACAAGTCATTTGGCCAATCATATTCTGCCACATGATTTATGCTTCAGTTTTTTATTACGGTTTAAAAAATCACATAATTTTTAAAAAATAAAACGAAAAAATCGCAAATTTCAATTTTATTTCAAATTTTTTTTTATTTTTTTATGACATTTAGATGGACACGTGTATGGCTTCGATCCCACTTCACCCATGACCCACATATCGTTTTTAACACAAAAATGAGCACAAAATATATTAAAAATTAAAGCATAATAATATTTTTCCAGCACCGCGTGGCCTTCTTCTTCCTTATCTCATTTTTGTTTCTTTATCTTCTATTTGACTTTATCGCTGACGATGGTATCGGCGGTAACGAAGAACACCGATGAATATGCATCTGAAACTCCAATTAAGGTATTTATCTATTTTTATATTTTCTTTTAACTGCCAAAAAAACTTAGATCCCTAAATTTTCTCTTTAGCACCTCCACGATCTTAAAAAAATCATATCGCGATTTCAAACCATTTTATCTCCTATATAACTTCTAATCAACTCATTTTCTTCTACATTTGCCAACCTTCTCCCTTCTTCTCCATCGTATGTTTTCTGTTTCTCTCATATTAAGAAATCGATTGGCAATTATTTCTTCACTTTATTCATCCTAATTTTTTTTGCATACAGATTAATAATCTCGATTCCTTCTGCTTGATTCAGGTTAATGCATCTGGATTATACTCCTATTTCCCAGCTAAATGCTTCTAAATAGGAATGGAAATCAGAGCTCTGATATCACGGATTTGGAATTTTTATCCCAAAGATAAACATGGATTTATTCTCGGGATGGATGTTATCCTCGTGGATGAAAAGGTACACACACTTATCTATGAGAAGCATTGTTCTGCTTTCTATTCAACTTTAGGTATGAGAAGCATTGTTCTACTTTGAAGAATTGTTCTGTTTTCTATTCAACTTTAGGTATGAGAATTGTTTTGCTTTGAAGCGACGAGGATCATAGCTTAGATATGAGAACCATTGTCCTGCTTCTGATGATTCCATGATCATGTATTAATTTTTTTTAACCTCATAAAACAATATAAATCTAATCATTTTATTAATTAGTTATGACAGGGTGATAGAATTCAAACTTCAGAATTGCTTCCAAAATTCTGAGATGAATTACCTGAAAGAGAATATCGTGATAGCATGAATTTCGAAATCTTGGATAACAATCGTGATTACAAGGCAACCAAACATCCTTACACGATTAATTTCTTATTCACAACATGTGTTAAGCAGTGTGATGTCATCCCAAAGATACCCCGTTTTAATTTCTGTGCTTTTCCAGATATTATAGCTCAATCTAATGCCGATAACGTTTTCATTGGTATGCTCCTTCCATCCTTTCAATTTTCAAATTACTTCTGCATTTTTGTTACTCAAAACTCGATAAATCACATGCTTCATCTACTTTTATTTTCGACAGACATAATCGGTGAAATTGTTAGAATGGACTATGAAATTACAGAGAAAAATTTCTCAGGCACTCCATCTAAGTTGTTGAATATTCAATTTAGAGATCTTTGGTCAGTTATAGTCCCATTGTTTAATTATAACTTTGCCTAACTTTGTAAAATCGTATAAGTTTATTAGATTTTTTTTCTTGCAGTGAAACAGTCATCGAATGTACTTTATGGGAAAACATGCCACTGATGTCCACTCTTTTGTGAAGAGCAACAGTAGTGAACCTATAATTTTACTTAGGACTCTTATGAGGACCAATAAATATAATGGTAACAAAACAACTAACTTCAATCTACTGTCTCTGTTCAATTCATTTTATCCTTTACATCTTCTAACAAAATATTTGTCGTATTTAGGTAATGTATCTGTTCAAAGCTCATTTTTCTCTACAAAATTGTTTCTTAACGCAGATTTAGAGGATATTGATGTATTTAGAACAATGTAAGTCTACCATTAAATTTTTCTTCCTCCCTTTTTACTAGATAGTACTTTTTAATTTATAGTTTAATTTTTTTTTTTTTGTAAAAATGCACAGCTGCCTAAAAAGGATTCAGTTGTGCCATTTACTGTATCTCCACTAATGACACCGAATTTAGTAAAAAACAACACAGACTCATTCCCGTTTAACAGTTGGAAAACTATTGATCAGTTTACAAAAGTAATGGAGGTAACAATATAAGTATTTTTTACTTTGTTAGATATAAATTTATGACTTACATATCTTACTGTTATTTTGCTTACCTTTAGGGAACTACATGCATTGCTTTTGCATCAATTTTGATATTTCAAAAGAAAATTTTTTGGTATTATGTTGGATGCACACATTATTAACACCGAATGTATCTTCTTTATTTTTTTTATTGGGCTTTTTTTTTTGTTTTTACATTCTATTTGAGCCTCTCCTTTTTTCTAAACATTTGTATACCACATTTTAATATTAATTTTAATTTTAAGATAATACTATGGATCAAATATAGTATTTTATTTTCAAATAAAAAACTTCTTAAGAAATATATATTAAATATTAAAACAACTTCTAAATATGTACCCATCATTAGAAAATAAAATCGTTTTTTGTTTATGAAGATTTCATTTTCATATATCCGATGTAATCAACATTATGTGTATGTATTTATTGGATGGTTTCATTTAATCCAAGTCCATAAAATATGAATCAAATAATATTTTAATTTCATAAAAACATATAAGCTGAAAGAAAAACTTACTCGTGCGTAGCACATATGATAATATTAGTATTCGATATTTCTGTAAAATAATAAATCTATTTATAATATAATTTTATATTTTATTTTTTTACGCGATCCGGATATCCGCAGCATGTATCTAATTTTCTAGTTGATAATTTGATATCCGAAACTTAGGAATCCTGATCTTCATAATTTACTTGGAATTTAGCAAATTTGGATACCCTGAATATCTGATGTTAAAATAAAAGGATACCCTGAATATATCTAATAATCTGTTTCCGACTAGCATGTGTATTACTATAACAAAAGTTCGTCAAATCCTAGTTTTTTTTATATAACAGTTCGTCAAATCCTAGTTTGATCGTCACATAGACACATATTTTTTTTCTAATAAAGGGATATAATATTTAATGGAACGTTAGGTACAAATCTTGGTGGGTATACTAAAAGATATTCGTGAAAGGAGCTCGGGATATTTATAACCCAAACAACAAAAAATTGACCAGAAAATTAAGAGAAAGAAAAAAACATGGAATTGTCTTTTTATTAAAAAGAATTTAGAAACAAATAGAGAACAAAATGCCAAGTTAAGAGTGTATAAGGACAAGTGGGCAACAAAGTGACGAGGAAGGAAGGACCCATTACGCCACACAAATAGGGAAGTGATGTGAAAACATAACAAATGAACACTTGTGTCTCCTTATCATACCAAACCAGGACATATCCGCATGTGCCATGCACTCATATGTGTATACACATGCATTTACTTATTAACTGGATATAATAGTAATAGACTAGATTTTTATTAGTCTACTCTTAGGGCTAATTAAGCGGATGCCATACAAACATTGCAATGACTAATATAAATACACCATGAATCCAACCCTGAAGACATCAAAACTTAGTAACATGCATCAACTGTCTAGTAACATGCATCAAAACTTAGTAAAAATCACTAGACCACATGATCACTAGACAGTTGAAACTATTGCCCTATGGTACCTGATATGAGAAATAGTATGTGGTCTAGTGATTTTTTTCAACTGTCTGGTGATCATGTGCCTGGCTTTTTTTTTTTTTTGGTATTCAATATGCATTCCTCTAGAACAAATTCAGTGGTGACACCGCCACAACAGTAGTACAAATCAGTAGACAACATGACATGGTTATCGTGTGACGATATACATGCATATGTTGATATATACGTGTGTATTAGTGTATGTGAGTAAATTGTGACAATAAATGGCAATTGTGGAATATATATTTTAAGGGTGAGTAATGATGACTTCAAGTTGCCTGATAAAACTACATATTAGTTATATCCCTAAATAGTACTTAAAAAAAAAATCACAAGTTGTTTCAACTGATCATTTGAAACTAAGTTACGTGGTTTTAGAGCTCTATATCGATAAAATATCCACATTTTACTAATAGAATTCAATCCAATTCTTGTAAGAAAAACATAAATTGAAAAAATCATTAGAACATCTCCAATTAGAGTATCTCATTGAAATATCCACATTAAAATAATAATAAAAATATGAAAAAAAAGAGAGAATGAGAAACTCATGGCAAGAATTTTAACTATGGATACATGCTATGATCATCGCCAGCAAAATAACAAGATATTCTTGGAAATTGAGCCCAAAAGAGGGAAGCAAAGCTCTATAAAAGGAAAACATACAGAAACAAAGTCCTATGCAAGAAAAACATATAGGAGTCGAAACCCAGAACTAGAATTGAAAGAAAACGATTTAACCCGAAACTCGACAATTGCACCAAACTAACAAGATTTTCCTCACTTGTGAAGATCTTTTGACAGAGACTTACCGAAAATGCATGCGACTAACCAACGATAAACGATTTCTCCTATAAAGATTAATAACATATAGGTTCAACTTTTTCTCTAACATAAAAATTAATAACATAATTAAATTATATTAAAAATAGCATTATTATATTAATGAGAAACTTGCAAGAGTATCTCATTTAAATACCTCCATTAGAAGTGCTCTTATACAATCTTGGAGTTTATAACACCATATAATGCATTATGGAGCAAACTGAAAACCTTTTTATCTCCTTTTGTTATTTTCTTAATTTTGTTCTCTCTTATATATATAGTTTTTTTTAGTAACACTCTTATATATAGTTAGTTTTTTTTTTTTTAAATATTTTTTTTTATTCATCTTCCTCATTCTTATATCTTCCCATCAGGAAAACATTTAAAAACTACAACCATATCGAAAAGGAGATGAAATCAAACTAAGATACAAGACTTATCGAAATGATTTTGTAGCAATGAATTTGAGATAAGAAGCCACTAAGATTGAATGAAACCGAACCAAGTAGATAGATAGATTATGACTTCCGAGGTTGTTACCGTAGGCATGAGCATGGGAATGATTTGTTGTTGTCTGATAGAATATTCTAATCGATCAAGACTCAAAAGTTTTGCCCTTAGTAGAGTGTTGATATCTCTGACCAAAATCTGGACTGGTTTTGAAACCTACGTATGAAGCCTAGCATTCTTTTCTCTCCAAAGGTAATAAACCACAGCCTGTAGGATTAGCTTACAATGGGTCGTTAACTTCCCAAGTCTAGAAGCCGAACGTACCCACCGTATGATATCATTAAACAAAACAGGTGGAAATAGAGACCGATGAGTGAAGAAAGCGTTCCAAACTTCTGAGGAATAAGAACATTCGAAAACGATGTGAGACGTACTCTCTGTGGTTGCATCACACATAAGGCACTCCGAAGGAACCGTCAATCCCCAACTACGCAAACGGTCTCTTGTTGATAACCTGTCATGCATTACTAACCACATGATGAAAGAATGTTTGGAAATACTCGATTTAAACCAAACCATTTTGTACCAGTCAACTTTCGCAATAGAAGGATGTAAAGATTTCCAGGTGTGTGAAGATGAGAAAATTCCTGGAATACCTCCTGCTGAATTCCTCCATAAGAAAAAATCTGATTCCATAGAAAAAGTATTCGGTAAGCTTATGGGGAGACAAGCACGCAGAAGAGAAAGCAGAGGGTGTATACTCCTTAAAATCCAACCACCATCTGCACACGCCTCTAAAACGAAAGCCATTAATGGAATTCCATAAACTCTTGGACCATTATCTCCTGTTATATAGATCAAGAGTCCCAAGTTTATCCAGTTATCATGCCAAAACAGAGTTGAATTTCCAGACCTAATATGAGCCGAGAGGAAAGGCCTAACCATAGATCTTAGCTTCTATCAGACGGCACCAAATCCAACTTCTGGTACTACGAAAATCGGTAGACCAGAACAACCTTTTTCTTATAAGCACTTTTTCAATTCAAACCACCTATAAAGAGCCATTAAAAACAAACAAAAGCCAAATAAGCTTCACGCTAGAAACTCTTATATATAGTTACACACATGCGTGCACTCCACAAGAATCAATGACATAACCAAGTCAGATCAACCAGTCAAACTCTATCGGATCAAATGGGGCATATACACCTTGGCTCGACGTTTAAGAATCAGTCATCTTTACTATGATCAAGCAAATGAGAGTTTCTAAATATTTAAATCGGTAATATTACATATTAATATCTCTAAAATAAATATGTAAAATGACTGGTTGATCTGACTTAATATCTCTAAAATAAACATTGTCTCACCACGAATTAAATCAACGTTCGTGAAATAATTCTATATATTATGAATATGATACATACAACGTACCCGTTTAATAGTAATCCCTCTTTCAAAAAAATAAAAGAAGTACCCGTTTAATACACAAGTACAAGTCTAATGGATCTAGACTACAGAGAAACTTTTTTTTTTCCGACTAAACAATTTTATTAATTTCGAAACGAGATTAAAAAGTCAAAATATTTTAAAATGATTATGATATGGAAGCTTTGGTATCAGAATGTCGACATTTCAAAACGTTTATCGGAAGCATCGGATTTTGTCATGCAGTGTGCAATCTGGAGGTTTAGCCAAGTAATGCTATCCACACACATATTTCGCATAAGAACAAGATCAAATATTGAGAAGGACGGATTTAATGATCCGTTAGCGAGTAAGGCTTATCTACGGAGAACATCATCAAATTCACTTCTTTAGATGTAACTTTTTTATTATATGGCGTATATATTTACTTATGTAATAATTTGTTTTCTGAAAGTTCGGTATACTGACTTTGTAATTTCGACTATAAAGAAACGTTTAAGAAGAAAAAGACATTAATAGACAATACTTAAACATTAGAACCAATTTAATTCGTACTTGTTTTTTTTTTCCTTTTTCACAGCTTAGGGCAATATGTATTTCAATACTCTTTATTTTTTTCACTTAAAAGATGTTAAAGTTTCTGCATGAATTAATAAATCACGTTTTTTTTATTAAATAAAAAAATTATTTATTATCTATCTAAAAACAATTCAACCAATAATAAAACAAACATCATAAATACAACCCTAAAATACAAATAGTAAAAAATATTGCATTGAAAGTGTAAAACATCATTTAAAATAAAATTAATTTTTTCTTTGACTAAAACATCATTTAATATGATACGGATGTAGTATTAATTAAAACCCATTAAACTCTTATTTATTTATAAAACTAACTCATAAATTATTAGTAAACCTCGTTAAGCACTACAAATTAAATTACACACACAGTGAACACTGTAAATTATAGACGACATAACGAGTATAAAAGGATACAAAAGAATCTATAAGCTATTGTAGATATCGTAAAAATTTTATAATATATTTTAGAAATTTGTATATATCCTATTGTGGAAGATATTCCTATATGTTTGTACAATATATTGTAACTCAGTATTACTTCTTCCATCGTAAACTCTCACCATCTCCATTTAAAACCACTTTATTAACTCACTTATGAAGAAAGGCTGACGTCATAGGAAATTAAATCCTCGGATTCCAACCCTTTCTTCTGCCTCTAAAATGTAATTAAATACAAATTACAATCTTTAACAAAAATTAAGGAAATAATTAAACAAAAAACAAATTTTACAACTAACAGATTTTAATCAAGTAGAGAGAGACGGGAAACAACTCCCAGATCGGAGAAGCGACCGTCGAGACTCTACGCTGTCGATCCCCGGCAAAGCCCCGCTCGAGCTCGTCCTCTTAGTGGTTCGCCGTGGATCAGAGCCGTCGAGGCTCCGCCGTAGAATCCTGCCAATGACGGAAATCGGATCTTCCTCCTCGTTGGGGCTCCAAGACCGGAACCGGTGACAGAACGTCGTGTGACGACGGAGAGCTTCCTCGACGGAGATTCGAGTCGGTGATCGAACCACCTCGTCCTTAACCGCCTCCGCGCAGAGCCCACAAAGCCAGTGTCCCTTGTGCCGTTCCTTGACACGGTGTATGTAAGCCGGCGTACACTCCTCGGCGAAACCGCACGTGTCGCACGTGACAGACTCAACTGTCGGCAACAACGACGACGACGACGGCTTGGTGATAGTATCGGTGGCTGATGATGATGATGAGGACATCATTTGAGAAAACTGTAGTAAATTTTTTGTTATGAGTCTCTGGTTTTTTCTGGATTTAAGGTTATATCATATACAGGTGGTCTTTATTGGATGTATATATAGATATACATGGAGACATATGTCTCTGTTATTTATTTTTTATTTTTATTTTTTTTATTTTATAAGAAGTGCGATCCGAATTTTTACCACCCGACTAATCTCCAAGATAAGTGTGGCCGTCGAGTACCCCACTCAACGGGTTTTCTAATGGGCCTAAAGCGTGACACCATTTTGACTGGCAAATAGAGGTGAAAGTGTTTTCAGGAGAAATCGAACTCATGTTGAAAGAATTTACTTTTTTTCCTGAGCTCTTTTAGCACTAGACCACCATCATTTGATTTATGTCTCTGTTATTGTTATTATTATTTTTTCTTTTGAGAAATTATTATGTGTGTGTTAAATAATGTGAGGTTGGAGAAGGATTTGGATTCATGTGAGTGAGATAATGTGGCGAGAAATTTTTTGTTTGTTTCTTAAATTTTGCATGTGGGGTGTGGATGGATGGATAATTATTAAAATTTCGTTATAGTAAGTAATAAAATCATAAAATAATTATGCAATCTTGAGGTTAAAGATATTCATTTTTGTCTTCAATGTTAATCTAAACTTGTATATCGAACAAAAGATCTCGAAGATGGATTTTTTGTTGTTGTAATTATATGATGTTATAATGAAGTCTTGATTCATGATTCAAGTACAATGTAACACGCGCGAGAGATGCCAAAGGGAAACTAGAGTTTGCCATAAACATATATCCCTATAAGAAATCTAGTAATTGTAGATTTATTAATCTTTCTAATGAAATAAAATATTAATTTTTTTTGGTCAACAACAACAACATGTACTATGCAAATTTGAATTCGAGTTGTGATGACAAAGCTAATACAAAATACTAGACTATATATCCTAATCTAATATTAATGTTGTAAATCCCGATAAAATTAACTAATCATAGTAATCCAATGTTTGATGTTTTGCCATCTTAGACTAGAAATTGAGTTCCTACCTACAATTGTTTACATCTTAACTAGCAAAAAGTAGGTTTTTTCACAGGTGAATTAGTTTAGACATCGACATAATTACTTATAGTCTAGATGCATTCTCTTTTCTTTTGTGCGTGTGTGTGTGGTTAGCTATGAAAATATTCTATTGGTTTAGCAAAAAAAAAAAAAAAAAATTCTATTGGGATAGAATCAATAAGAATGGGCAAATAGTGCAACTTGTTGTGGCAACAAGTGATAATTTTTGAATAGACAGAGTAGGGCTCATGGCGAGGTCAAGAGGTAGCTTTGCGATTCAAAGAGTAGGATTTCTTACCTTTTGTTTTTTGTTTTCTCCGCTCGAGAAAAAAATAATCGGAAAATCTGAAATTGAAGTTTAGACTAATCTCAGAACCTATAAAAAATCCGATATTCTTACTATTTAAAATCTCTACGGAATCTATTCATAATTGAAATCGTAATACGACAATTTGAACCACAGTCTCTAAACTAATAAGGTAAACTCTTCATGCCACTAAATCACCATCAGGATCAGCCCTAAGATACATGAGGCCAGAGACAATTCAATAGAAATTTTAATAAATTTTTTTTTTTAATGATTTGGGGACCAAATACCATGTATATTAACTCTAAAAAATTTGGAAGCCCAAAGTCTAGGCTTCATGTGGCTGTCCCCATATCACCATAAGTTAGTTAAAAAAAGTTGGTTACTTGCTGATGGCTTACTTAATCACATAAAGTATAATGGTAATCGATTGTTGCTTGAAAACATAGGTATAGAGAATGGTGAAATGTGGACCTAAAATTGAGGTTATCCGTCGAAGGATCGATGTGAATGTTAACGGATCAGAAAAAAGAGTTGTGGTTACAAGAAAAAAGAGATGGTCCATGTTTTCTGATGGGAATAGCTGGAAGGTACCTAGTCTTTGAAGCAATACTCCATTGGGTGAAATATTCCTTTGGTTAACATCCTATTGAGAGCAACTAACAAAAATATAAACAAACAATCTGGATATTTCCAGGTGTGTAGATGAAAAATCGATCAAACAATGGGAGAGTCTTAGAGGTTTAATAAGGTTTTCATTGTTTGTTTGCGTTTACATTTCTATGGTTTTTTAAATGAACCTAAAATTTCAAACATGTCAAGTAAAATTCTTTTGTTAATTGTAAACGTATAAATGTAAGCCAGCATTTGTGTTTGTACTTTACAAAAACTATTTTATGAAAAAAAATAAAAAAAATTGTTTCAAAAATGTAATTTTTTTTTAATGTAAACGTAAAAGTTGCGTGTAAAACAATCGAAGTCTAAGTCTCCGGCCACCGTTTAAATGAAGATGCAATCTTAAGGAGAATCGACATGGTGGCTAGTGTGGGAAGAGTCTATAGTACCTTAAATAGTAAACCATATATACAATATTGTAGTATATATATACACTACCATCACATGCAGGGACCAACTATTCAACGAGTGATATGTGACAATTATATGATAAATAATCGTGCCAACATTTCATTAGATTATTTTACATTACTGTAGAGTTTTGATTTAGCTAAAGATTGAGGAACGTGCCTATAGAGGTTTGAAAAGTACTGATGCTTTCTGCTGGGAAAACGATACTTGTCCTTGGCCAACTTAGAAATCTCTCAATTTCGTGTTCGTTTCGTTTTCTTTTCTCATCTTTCTTCGACACTCTTCAGTTTTAGTAGATGCTTTTTGTTCTTATTTTTGTATGGTTTTTTAACATCTAGTAGTAAATGTTTTTCTTTGCTATATAATTACTTATCCTTATATTATGTAGTCCTACTTTTAAATTTTAATAGCAATTAAACCAATTAATTAATGGCCCAGCATCATAATTAGAAAAAGTGTAGTTAGAAATCTCTCTATGAAGTTGATGATGCTCCATTGAATATCATTTTCTCTGTGTTTTTTTTTTCTTTTTCTTTTGATAGTTAGAAAGTTTATCATTCCAATACGTCGTCATTTTAATGGCAATAGCAATAGCAATAAAACTCGTATCCAAATATCTATTGATGTTTAATTTGTATATCCAGATTATAGTTAGGTTAATTGATTAGAGATTTAGAATAGAGAAAAGGCGATTCAGTGGAAAACAAAACTATTTTAAAGGTAGGATGTACATATGTCTCTCTTTTTTTTTGGGTAGAAGGATGTATATGTATATGTATAGGTATGTCGTTGGGGAAAAATGCAAAAAACTCCAGAGAATTTTTGTTTCACATGAAAAAAACCTAACAAAAAGTGGTGATAAGTAAAATCTAACGTTTTAATTTAACGCAAATTAAACCCCAAAGACAAACGTTGTTAAATTATTAACAGATTTAGAGGATATCTGGCGATTTAGGAGAAGAAGAAGACTAGCAACTTATAATTCAGTTCAATAACAAGGTATATTTAAGGGTTTATCATAGATTCGAGTAGATGATGCGATTTCGTATTCAATTTTTTTATTTAGAATACCTAAATTTGTAGTTTTTTAACTTCTGATTTTGTGTGGATTTTAAAAAAATTCAGTTTGAATATGAATGAATTTGTTGATAATGGTTGTTTAATGAACGTAAACTTCTAAACCAGACCACTAAATCACCAATAGCCTCTAAATATGTTGATAATTTAACAGTGTTTGTCTTCGGGGTTTAATTTACGTTAAACTAAAACATTGAATTTTAATTATCACTATTTTTTTTTTGGATTTTTTGACGTGAAACAAAAATTCTTTAGATTTTTTTTTTTTTTTGCATTTTTCCCTATGTCGTTGAATGTTTATTTATTTTATTTTATTTTTGTTGGGGGTAAATTCATTTTTGGTATGTAGCTAAATGACTGTTCGTTTGTTTACTATAGTATCTCTCATATCTGTTTAGTTGTGAATTAGTAATTCAGTTATACTGATCACATATGAAATTATATAATTGATTCTTATTTTTTAAATAATATATTCTTAACCTATAATTAAATATCGTTGCATGCACTCATTCCAAACAATTATTTGACTTTGAAATAAAACAAAGGTTAAAACTTTAAATAAAGTTACCCATAGAGTTTAAGAAGAAAAAAAAACAGAAAGTTACCCATTGTTTTCCGAAACATTTTCAGAAAATTGCCATAAAAAAAAAACCCATGAAAACATATCTTCAAACTATAGAGTATTTATTAAGAAAAAATACTAATAACATATAATCAAAGAAAATAGTTTAATATTTAATAAAAAAATATAAAACATTTTTATGGCATATTTAACTTAGCATCATAATCAGAACCGACCATGAATTTAGGAAAACCGCAAACTAGAAAAAATGATCGTTTTGTAAATTTTCATTAAAAAATAAACCATTTTATATATAAAATCAGTCTTAATTTTGTTAGGGTCGTAAGTCCATACTTGATCAGTTTGGATTTAGAGCCAGACCTGATCATAGAAAAAGAAAGGTTGTAATCAATAATTTACCGTCATAATTAATTACGTTTTAGAATCGTTTTCTTAAACAAACAAAGATGATAACCAAACCAATCATAAATAGTTACGTTTTAGAATCGTTTTCTTAAAGAAGCAACATGTTCTTTGTCTCTATCGCTCTCTGCAAGTGTTTCTCTATATATGTTGGTACAACAAATACAAAATAATTGAGCAGTACGACTAATTTTTCTATTTTAGTTATAGAATTACAATTGATCCATTAATATAATTGTAATATATCAAATATTACAACTGGCATGGTTTTGTCTTCAACATGAATGATAGCTAAACTCTTTAGCATCTTATTTTTCATTATAAGAACACCCACTTATTACTTATATGCTAGAATATGATTCGTGCAGTGGACGAATTTTTGTATTATAATTCTATTAACCATAATGATAAAAAATTGATTTATTTAATAGTTTAGTATTTATGTTTGACAAAACAATCAATTCTTTATAGATAGAAAATAATATTTGATTTGAAATAAGATAAATTACTTCTCTTATTTATACTGCATAAAAATATGAAGTGATTTTCAATCACTTCGATACCGATAGTTACTATTTATTTTATTTTTTTAAAACTTTGTTATCTACATATATTTGGTTATTGGATAAATTATGTTATCTAAATAATCGATTAAGGTTTTGAAAATAAAAATTATAAATCATGTTATCTAAATAACCGATTAAGTTTTTAAAAATAAAAGTTATCAATTATTTCTAATCTCTCTCTATAGTATGATTACTTATCATTTTTTTTCTCCTTTATTTCTGTCTCGTGAGTTTATATAATTTTGATAATTGGAAAATAATTCATTTTCTTTTACATTTTTTGTGTTTCTTATCTATATAGTTAAATTATCATTTTATAAGATTTTAGCAAAAAAATAGATTAAAAATATTGATTAACTGAAAAATACAAAAAAGATTTTCAAGAGTCTTGAAACTAAATCCGACTAATTCATTAATTTATTGTTGTGAAATCAAGATGAATTGTGCGAAAGAATCCTAATACGGCCGAACCAAATAACGAATTTTTTTAAAAAACCAAATAAAATTATAGTCGGGTTAAGAAATATTGAAAAATTACTTGTCTTAAATTCATAAATCAAGAACTTAAAACAAAATTTAAAGGTTTACTTAAATGATGTGACAATATATCATTTTATTTTAAAATTCAATTAAGTACATTCAATTAAAGTTGAGAAAATTTATGTAATTATATATATGATTTTATATTCAAAAATTTCTATTTTAATTTTTCTAATCTCTATTCATTTTTTCTTGTATTGTATTTCTAAATTTCGTTTTGTTACTCGTTTTCATTATTTTCTGTTTATATATTTTTATATATATATACATATTTTTTTAATTGATACTTATTAAAAGCAACAATAAATATAAATAGACATGAATTAAGTAAAAATGATTGAATATGTTTTAATTTTTTGGTGTGGTATTAATAGAAAATAATAAATAGAAGAATAAATTTTTTATTGAATCATTAACTTTAATTTCAATGTAATTACTCTTTCCTGATAATGTAGATGCTTTAAAATAATGATATGGACACTTTAAGAGGAGAGAAAACTCTCATATTATATAATAGATTTGCCTTCTAATCTCCACCGTTAAAAACTTTAAAAGCATTTTTTGTTTTACCTCTGTTCTAAAAATAGTCAGCCTAAAATAAAGTCTCTAATTTTAAAGATGTGTTCTTCTTCCAAAAAAACGAATTCCTTCTTACCATCTAATATATTTTTATCGTGATAAATTTATTTTTTCTCTATTTCTAATCATCTACGAATATTTGCATATTGATTATATGTGAAGATATAATTATCTAATTTTATATTCATCCACTTTGTATTCATTTTTTCTTAAATATTTTCTTATGTTATTTTTTTCTTTTGTTTTTTCTATATTTCATTTTTTTTTACATTTTAGGTTTTTTGTGAATTATTGTTTCCTTTTAACGAAAGATAATAATATAAAAATGTGTGAACTAGTTGAGTAATTAATTTTAGTTTTAATGTTCTTCTTAGTTAGTTTTAATGTTTTTCTTTTCTTTTTGATGATGTGAACACTCGAGGAAGAGAAAAAACTCTCCCATTATATATATGAATTGCCTTCTAATCTCCACCGTTAACAAATTTAAAAGCATTTCTTGTTTTACCCTTTGTTATAAAAATCGTCTGCCTAGTTGATTACTCCCCCGCGTATTCGTTAGGCAGTAGTCATCCGCCTCGATTAATACATATTTTTTTTCAAAAATCAGTGGTCCGATTACTCTATCTGGTCCGATTATTCCCAGCCTAATCCGATTATTTACTAAAAAATCCGATTTATTTTTTTAATATATTACACATACAATTAAAATTGGAGATATAATTAGATGATGACCAACTAAAATCCATTAAAATTTTAATAACCGATTAGTTTTCTGGTTATGTGATACGAAAATATTTTCAATTTCAACATTTCTCACTATTGTGTGTTATATGATTGAAAGTTTGATTTTGTATCGGTAATTTGTGGTCTTTTAGGGATACCTATATAATTAATTTTTATTTTATCATCACCATGTGATCTCCAGAGCATCCAAGTGCAACAAATTCTGCGGTGAGCAGATTTTTTAGTAAGTTTATATTTGAATAAATCAATGGATCAAAACTTAAATCGAATAGGCACACAGTTGCTGAACTCTTAATGGATTACATATTTATGACCAAAAATACTTCAAATTAATTATTTAAACACAGTTGTTGAACTCTGAAAGTATCACATTTAGGACCGGAATGTGATATTCGAATCTGATGCGAAGGAGGTAGTACAAAAAGTCACAGTTGCACAAACCCATCATCCAACATATATGTCATGACATCCGATAGCCGCTGGCTCATGGTTTTGAATTTGTGTTCCATACAAGAGATGGAAATAAGGTGGCCGATCGAATTGCTAAGGAATCTCTTTTTTACTTGAACTATGATTCTAGGCTTTTCTCACTTGTGCCCAATTGGGTATCGAGCTTTGTAGTGTGTGATAAACCCTCATTGGAAGTGACTTTCGATTAATATTAAGTTGAGGTTGAGCCCCAAAAAAAAAGTATCACATTTAGGATTGAATGGAAATTGGTTTAGCTTTGCTTAGAAATGTAATTATGGATTGTATTATACGGTTAAGGGAAGGGATGAAATTTATTGTGGCCACAACTGAGTATTTGATGATCGGAAATGCTAGATATATGAGTTCTGATGGAGAATATAAAATGAACTAGAAAAAGAAAAAAAAAGCATGACTTAATGTAACAAGTGAATAAATAGCATTGATAGGTAAAAGTTGACGTAATCGTATCGAAACAAGAAGTATGTTAATAAGTATAAACGGATTGATCGAAGTAATACTAGTAACGTAATCGAGAATTTAATTCACATAAGTAAATTGTGAGTAGTAAAGGTGGTATTTTTAATTAATAGACATTTGTTCCAAAATAAAAAAAAAATTATGTTATGTACTCCATCTATTTTTTTTTATTTGATGCTTAAGGTTTTTGCACATAGATTAAAAAAATTTCTAATTTTTTATTTTTTCAAAATAAAACATGTTTTATCATCAATTCCAAAACAATTCAACCAAAAAAATAATGGATAATTTTCAAAAATACCACAAAAAAGTTTTTGTGCCAAAAATACTAAAATTTTTTTTTTCCAAAAAAACTACAAAATTAAAACTAAATTTTTAACCCTCAAAACTAAACCCTAAATCCTAAAATCTAAACCCTAAACCTAAAATACTAAACCCAAACTCAAAAATTTAAATTATAAACTCTTAAAAATTATTTTTAGTGTTTGTGGTATTTTTGGAAAAACAAAACTTTTAGTGGTATTTTTGGAAAAAAACTTGATGATGGTATGTTTGGAACAAAAACATATTTTAGTTGTATTTTAAGGAATTCCTCAAAAATAATCTGCAGAATTCAAACAGTCAAAAACAACAAAAACACAATTAATTTTGCAGAAACTTGAAAACATCAATTAAAATAAATAAATAAAATCTCTAAAATATCAAATAAAATGAAACGGAGGAATACAATTGAATATCCCTTATTAAAAAGGTGATATATTTGAATACCCTTTATTAAAAAAAGAAAAAAAAGAACACTTATGTATTCTCATGAACATGATTCAGATTCAGAAACCAAAGTCCGATAGATTAACAATGTGAGAACAATGTGCCTAAGCAGCTAAGCTCAGTAGTTCATGATTGATAATGTGAGTATTTTAGACCGAAAATAGAGTTTTTGGTAGGAGTATAATGACATGGAATCTAAATGTGGTTATGTTAGACCAAAAAGGAGCTCTGGGTTGGAACCTAGTGACACGAGGTCAAAGTGTTCTTAGTTGGCATGCATCGTAGCCAGAAGTATATATAACTTGGACAAGAGGTCCATAGCCTGAAGTTAACCCATTAACAAAAAGAAGCTTGGATAAAGTGAGGTTAGTGAGATTTGTGATTCAACCGTTTCTTATTGTATCCAAAAGGAATACGAGATTGTAGCCTAAATCTGGTAGTGGTGCCAAGAAGACAGTATACTGCAGGGCCGATGCAGAACATAAACAAGTGAAGCGATCGTTATGGCCTCACTTGTTTAACATTTATTTTTTGGAATTTTTTTTTTAATAACAAAATAACATATAAAAAGAGAACATATTTTTAAATTTCGTGTGGAGCAGCATTCAGAAACATTGGACCAGTGCTGAGACTGGAGTTAGTATAATTAAGTTTTATGGCTACGAAGATCATTAGATCGCCGGAATGTATATAATAACATGGGTCGGATCACAAAGATTAGTGTATGTTGTGGAGATCAGATAAAACGGACTTGAGATATTACACATCTAAAATTTATTATGCTTTATGAATTGTTCATATATTGATTGATGAAGTACAAATGATATGATATTATGATGCGCCTAGGGAGATTTACTGGGGTTTAGTAGGAGATTTTTTTTTTTCATCTGAAAATATATAGGTTAAAAGGCTTTACAACATCTCAACGGTCCAAACACAGCATCAGCCCAGCAAAATATATGATGCTAACAAAAATTGGGACACTAACTCCCTCTATGGAGGATACAGGGCCAAGATTAAGAGGATGAAACACTCTCATCACCAAAAAGATTAGCTAATCAGGAGGGGTGTCCAATGGCCACGTATGACTGTCGACGATCTTGTCGTGTGACGCTTTGTGCAATGAGAGAAACACTTCCATTTCTTACCGTAACTTCCACTTCCAATTTTCAGTTTTCCAAAAAATTTAAGGCCAAAAGAATTTTCGAACCTTAGTACTTGAACGAGGGCCAAACTTGTGGTCTGATAACTGCTCCCACAAGGTCCGAGTCCTCTGTTGCAAAGATCACTTTGTTGATTTTGTGAGACCTCATACTTTCAATGGCCTAAAGCAAGACCATCAGATTAGCATTTGATTTGCTATCTACATCACAAAAGGATTTTCTACTATGCATTACCATCACTCCTTTGAAACCTCTTAGTACCCATGCTTCACCTCATGTTCTATTTTCCTTCAGCCAAGAAGCACCTATATTACATTTGAGCCATGGTTCCGGGGGTGGTCTCCATCTTTTGATAAATTTTCTCCTGCCATAATCGACTATTGCTTCATTTTCCTCTTCAACCTCTTGAGCTAAAAACCACTGATTGGCATTTTCTCTCAATTTTTCCACTGACTCTGTCGCCAAAAAAGTTTTCCCTTCAAAGGTTAGATTGTTTCTATTGTTCCACAATTGCCATAATATCCAGAGGTAAAGTCTCCTAACTTTCAGCGGAATTGCTAACACCTTTTCAGTTTTCATTAGATAGTTGACATTAGTGAACAGAGAAGAAGGGTCAAAACCTTGTTGTGGAGAAGGGAAGTTAGCTAAAGTCCAAATTTTTCTTGCCCTTGTACAGGTGAACACAACATGGTTGATGGGTTCACCCTCCAATCTACAAGCTTGGCATCTAGAATCCGCTTTCATCACTCTGCTGATAATCTTGTCGGCCACATGCAATGCTTCACTTAAAGCCCTCCAGACAAAAATTTTGATCTTTGTGGAAGTTTTCATGGTCCAAATGCTTTCTTTAATTCCATTGATGGATGGAAGAGCCGAAGCTTCCCTTATAAGTTCACTGTGTTTCAGCTGATTGGCACACCAATATCCAAACTTCACTGAGTAATCTCCAGATTTATTGTGTTTCCACACCCAATAATCCTCAACAGACACTACCGATTTTTTAGCCAAAATGTAATCAATGTCCTCCTGGAAGAACAACTCATCTAGTTTTTGCCTGTTCCAAGATCTAGATTGCATATCTATTAGATCCTTAACCATAAGATTGATGTTTATAGTGCCATTCCCAATCAAGGGGGCTATTATGATCCCATCAATAAGCCAGCGTTCTGACCATACACTAATAGAAGCACCATTTCCTATTTTCCTTTGCACCATAGACTAAGCAATTCCCTGCCAAAAAGAATGCTTCTCCAAGCAAAGGAGGGTCTGATTCTAGCATCTGCATTTAGGAAGTCAGAGTTTTCGAAATACCTACTTTTTCAACAGGCTGGCAAAAAGACAATATGGGTTTTGCAGTATCCTCCAGGCTTGTTAGCTAGTAGTGCTTGGTTGAAGACTTTAGTGTCTCTGAATCCCAAGCTTCCATCTTTTTTTTATAGACACATTTTGTCCTAACTTATCCTGTGAATCTTTCTCTTATTTTCCACAGAGTTCCACCAAAAATCTGCCACATCACTTGTCAATGAGGCACAAGAAGCTTTAGGTAACTTAAAACATGACATTGCATACACTGGCATAGCCAAAGCCACTGTCTTTAGTAATACTTCCTTCCCACCCAAGGATAGTGTTCTGGCAAACCAGCCTGATAGTCTTGTTTTAAGTATCTGAATATAGCTTAACATGTCCACTTTAGACCCATTGAAGCATTCAGGCAGACCCAACTATGTGCCTGCTCCACCTTCATTTTCAATACCCAGTTGCACATAGATCTTTGCCTTATCTAGTTCTTGGATCTTCTCACCAAATGTTAAAGATGACTTACTTTGATTGATAGTTTGCCCACTTGCATCTCCAAAGGTTTTCATGATTTTTTGAAACTCAGAACATTGGTCTCTTGAAGCTTTCCAGATGAAAAGGCTATCATTTGCAAATAAAAGATGGTGCACAGCTGGTCCTGAGTCAGAGAAGCGAATACTAGAGATCTGACCTTGACTTTCAGCCTTATTTAAGAGATGGGTGAGTCCTTCAGTGCACAGAACAAACAGGAAAGGTGATAGAGGATCACCTTGTCTTAAGCCCATTTCTGGTTGAATCATCCCAAATGGTTTATTATTGATCAAAACCGAGAAGGCGACTAAGGAAACACACATCATAATCCACTCTCTCCATTTGTTGTGAAAACCAAGGGCCCTTAGCAAAGAATCTAGGTAAGCTCACTCCACTCTGTCATATGCCTTAGACATATCTGATTTGATGGCCATAAACTCTGCAGAAATCTTTGGGTGAGTTCTTAATGCACGAACCAGTTCATGAGCCACAATAATATTGTCTGATATAAGCCTTTCTGGCACAAAGGCTGATTGATTTGGGGAGACAATCAGCTCCAGTATAGGTTGCAGGCATCTGACCAAATATTTTGAGATGATCTTGTATAAGACAGTACACAAATTTATTGGTCTTAGGTCAGCCATCTCCTTAGCAGCAATCTTTTTTGGTATCAGACACAGGTTTGTATGATTCCACTCTTTTGGGAAAACACCAGAAGAGAAAAAGTTTTGAATCTCTGAAGTAACCTGCTTCCCAATGATGTCCCAATAATTCTGATAAAAACACCCAGTCATACCATCTGGTCTAAGCGCACTTGCAGGTTTTATTGAGAAGGCTGCTTCTTTTATTTCTTCTGCTGACACTGGTTTTATCAGGATCTCATTCATTTCTGCTGATATCCTAGGCTGTAATCCATCAAAAATCTCATCAAAGTTGGAAGGATTTATTGAGCTGAACAGATCCTGAAAATAACTTGTAGCTACTTCAGCCTTAAAAGCCTCTGACCTATGAACAATCCCATTCGAGTCCAACAGCTTTTCCAAAGATTTCCTAGACCTATTTTCTTTAACTGAGGCATGAAAATATCTTGTATTGCAATCATCCTCTTTCAACCACTTTTCTCTGCTTCTATGACTCCAGTAGGATTCTTCTTCTTTATAGGCAAAAATCAACTTCCTTTTTAAATGATCCATTTGAAACCAACAAGGATTTTGAGCTGATTGTTCCTCTTCTAAGGCTATTTGGATTTGGTTAATATTTTCCAACGAGTTCAGAGTATTAATCCTCTTCCAATTACTTAAAGCCTTTCACATTTTCTTAACTTATCAGAAATTGATACTTCACCAAAACTATGAGAGCAAGACTAGGCATCTAAAACACTTTCTCTAACTAAGGGTTTGTGTAACATTCTTTTGTCAAACCTAAACTGACCCCTATAAGGTACTTGAGAAGTGAAAAGATTTACCAGTACAAGGCGATGATCAGAGCCTCTATTCTCCAGGAAGGCTTGGTTAGAAGCTGGAAATATCTTATACCATTCTTTATTCCCAAAGTAATGGTCCAATTTGCACTGGATCCACAGTTTATATCTCCTTCTTCCCCATGTAAAAGCATTACCAGTGTTGGCTAACTCTTTCATCTCACAACCCTTGATCATATTAGTGAAGCCCACAAAGGTGAAATCATCTCTGTAAGGTCCTCCCGTTTTCTCTCCATTATGCAGCAAGTCATTGAAATCTCCAATGATACACCAACAATCTTTCCTTAGTGATCCTATTCTTTGGATTCTTTCCCAGTTATAATGCCTCCATTTTGCTGCTAGATTCCCATATACAAGAGACAAAAAAGATTTTCGAGCCAAACTAAACACAATAGTCTATCATATTCTTATCCGCAAACATGATCTCCACTACAACTATAGTCTTCCAAAATAAATCTAAACCACCACATTTACCAACCGGATTTACAATATATACCTTCTCATATCCTAACTACTCCTGAAGATCCACCAAAATATTCCTAACATTCATAGTCTCCATTAAGAACATCATCTCAGGGAAGTGCTTTTTACGCAATTCCTTGAGTCGAGAAATTGCCAAATCTTGAGGCCACCCCAATCCTTGGCAATTCCAACTGAGGATGCTCATAAAAGGTTAAGCAATCCCTCCTTTGGGATCACCTCTTGGTTACGCTTTACGCTTTTAGCTGAGATTGTGAGGTTTTCAACAATCTTCCTTTTCACCAATTCACCTTTCATGAGTCTTTTTTTCTTCTCATTTTCTTCATCCCCAATAGGCTGCACCCTTGGTTTTGGTTGTCTTCTGTTTTTGGTTGGCCTTTTCCTTGGTTTTTTGTTTCCACAATTGGTCCCGGAAGATCCAGCATCAGAGGAACCGAATCTATAAACCGCTGAACCCTCATGTGAAAACTCCATGGCTCCAATCTGATTTTCAGCAAACCCTTCATACACAGTGTTATCAGCTCTTGGGAGAAGGGACATAGCCATACCAGAGTTAATAGCTGAAGCAAGTAGCTTTTGGTTCTAGCCCTCAACACCTTCAACTGTCTTTCTTTGATCTCTGCTTTCAAAATCAAAAACCCTTCCTTTCCCTTTGTCTAAGTCATTGGTGACCATTGGCACATGTTTAAGACTCAGCATAGACTTTTGAGCAAAGGGATCATTACCAATGTCAGACATAGACTTTTTAACTCTCTACTCCCTGATCTTCCTTTCCAGTCCATCAACTTGGATTAGATAGTTCTTAATCCCTTGCAATACTTCTGGATCAATTCTCAGCCTGTCTGTAATAGGATTTATTCCAACTTGATTTTCCTTCAACACTCCAAACAAAGGATCCGATTGTGACAAGATAGGCTCTTTGTTTCTTTCTTTCTCTTTGATTTGGCAATCTCCCACTTGTCCCTTCTTTTCTGATCTTCAGCCAAAGAGGACATTTCTCTTGTTCATGGATGAGTCTTTGTAACACCTCTTTTGTATCCTTTCAAAATCAAAGAAAATAGTTGTAGATTCACCAGATGGTAAATTGACTATTTTGAATCTTCTCACTGGTTTAGATACATCAAACCTCACTCTAACCCTGACATAATCCTCTCTCTGTGTCTTTGTTGGGTCATGAGCTACTTTAATCACTTGTCCGATCAATTTCCCTAAGGCAGTAATGGCTTTTACTGTGTTGTAGTTTACCGGGATATTGCGAATCTGCACCCATACTGGAATAAATTGCAGAAAATCCTTTGGTGGCTTTTCAACCTATCGGTCGATAGCCAGTGCCCATTCATTGAATGTGTGGACTCCTTTGCTTAAGATTTCCTCTAGATATTGTTCGTACTTGAATATGAACTGAAATCTTTCTTTTGACAGTGCAATACCTCTCACCCTGTCGTAGATCTGCCATTTTCTCGGCATGTCTAACAACAAATTGGAAATCTTTTGACAATCCGGATTTAAAAGCCTACCTATTATGCTCATCGAATTTCCATCGTTTGAACATAACTCTGGAAGATCAAAAGGTTCCTCCACCTCTTCAATCGCCAGAGTCATCATTACTTTGTCCAAAGACGACGACATCAGAATTTTCTTGCAAACTTTTTTCTCAGAAAAAACCCCTGAAGAACAAACCCTCAAAGCAGCCTCCAAAAAACAAACCCTGCCAACAACCCGTAATAAAACTTTTAATCACACTAGTGAAAAGTGTTTCCATCCAAAAGCCCTATTTCCTTTTAGAATTGAAACCCTCTAAATCAAAAAGAGAGACTTAAGCCTAAAAAAAAGAGTCGGTTTAGTCGGAAATTATTTTTAGGTTTTTAGAAGTATCACATTTAATTAAAGTTAAAATTATCAAATTCTGAATGGTTAAATATTTTATTAATGAAATTGTTCCAGAGTTGGTGGCAGCACAGTTGGTTAATATCTTGCATGCAAGTGCGGAAGTGGCGCTTTCGAATCCCTGAAACTCTATTTTTGTGCTAATTTTTCGCATTTATTTTAAAGAGGGGCAAAATAGTCATTTTCTCATCATCTTCTCCACACGACTTATAGCTTCTGAAACCTTAATCTATGGCCAAAAAAAAAAAAAAAATTGGTAGATCTGACATCAAACATTATATTTTTAACCATAAAAAACCAAGCGAACTTGAGGTTTTCTTCTTATTCTCACCGCTTTTTTGAATTCCGATTAGGACATAATCCCGGCGGATCTCCGTCGCCGACCGTATAACCGGCGGCGTTTTTATGTTGCTTAGTGATATCGAATCGGAAGGCTGCCCCCTTTAATTGCTATCATCCCTGTTTCTTTTGCGTTTAGTAATGAAATCTTAAAGCTTTGATTTATTGGAATTTTTTGTATAGGATGAAAAGAGGAGCCCTTAGACGGAGGGCTAGAGATGTCTCTGTTATGCTTGTTTTGCTTGTTTGTGCAACCTTAGTCATATGGACATGGGACAAAACTCCAAACTTGGCCTTTCTTCCACCTGAAAGTCACTATCTTAAACTGCAAACAGGTTATTAGACTATAATCTCTCTTTCTGGAATTGAAGAGACTTTGTTCAATTGCTTAATTGATTCTGTATGTAGCTGCATGACAGTGAAATGTTTTTACTTGTAGTTTCTCTCCTGTTTATGTTTCATAGGTCTAGAAAACTATTTGGCCAAAAGTAGCAATGTTTTGTTTTCTTTTCACTTGTTGTTTCTCCTGTTTATGTTCTTGAAACCGATATTAGGATTAGGATCCTGGGGTATATATATGACCTAGTTCTTTGTCATTTGCAGAAGAAAAGGTTGAGAGTATACATACTGCATTGAATACTGAAAGCGACTCGTCGTCAGCTACTCCATTTGGTAATGCTCAATGCATATACAGCAGCTCTTTCATGCATCCTGTAAATCTGCTCAAAAGTTTTCCTTCTTTTGAGGGGGTTTGCCCTGTCTCTTGTATTCTGGATTCTGGGAAACGAAGCTTGGCATAACTTTTATTTTCTTTTCCGGGGCTTTTTATAGCAGAGGAAAGCAAAGAGGATTCAACTGATGATAAAGATACGGAAGAAGAAGAGAAACAAGCAGAAGAAGGTACTGTAAGTGAGGCGAATCAAGGGAAGACAACAACTAGTAAAGAAAACAAATTAGAACAGGTGAAACATGAGGTTGCTGTTGGTGAGGCCGAAGCTACGAAGACAACACATATTATTAAAGAGACTTATTCAGATCCACAGAGTAAAATTCTCGCATCAGATGAAGAGAGGACTGAACAGTTAGCAGCCAAGGAAAATGATGGTACTACTTCAAGAAGTCGCATCACGAATCAAGGTGTAGATAATCTGTGTTTCATAGATCCTTGGTTTTATGATGTGTGAAAGTATCCTAGGATTGTTCAGTATTCTGAAACTGAACATGACTAATCTATTTGCATCTCGGTGAAACTATTAGTCTTAAATCTCTACACCGTATTGATGTTGTCTCAGTATGATTCCGTCTTATGTGAAATAACAGGTTGTTTTATATATTCTTTTTCCCAGCTTGCAATTACGCAAAAGGGAAATGGGTTGTGGACAATAATCGTCCTTTGTATTCGGGATCTCAATGCAAACAGTGGCTTGCTTCGATGTGGGCGTGCAGGTTGATGCAACGTACAGACTTTGCCTTTGAAAGGTTAAGATGGCAACCTAAAGATTGCTCTATGGAAGGATTTGAGGGTTCCAAGTTCTTGAGAAGGTAAACAAATTTCGGTATTTTAATTACATCTTATACATGTGTTTAAATCCATGTATCCATAGATGTAGCCAAGTGTTCTCATAAAGTCTTTAGTAACAGTGCATGGCTCTTTTTTCAAATCCCCTCAGGATGAAGAACAAAACCCTAGCCTTTGTTGGAGACTCGTTGGGAAGACAACAGTTTCAATCTATGATGTGTATGATCACGGGAGGCAAAGAGAGGCTCGATGTCCTTGACGTGGGACCAGAATTTGGGTTCATAACTCCCGAAGGTGGAGCTCGTCCTGGTGGCTGGGCTTACAGATTCCCGGAAACCAACACAACGGTCCTATACCACTGGTCATCTACACTCTGCGACATAGAACCGCTCAACATCTCTAACCCCTTAACCGAACACGCTATGCATCTCGATCGCCCACCAGCGTTTTTACGCCAATACCTTCATAAAATCGACGTGTTGGTAATGAACACGGGTCACCATTGGAACCGAGGGAAGCTCAACGGTAACAGATGGGTGATGCATGTAAACGGCGTTCCCAACACAAACAAGAAGCTAGCTGCTCTTGGGAACGCCAAGAACTACACAATCCACAGCACGGTTAGTTGGGTTACCTCGCAGCTCCCTCTCCATCCCGGTCTGAAGGCGTTCTACAGAAGCCTTTCGCCGAGGCATTTTGTGGGCGGGGAATGGAACACGGGAGGTAGCTGCAATAACACAACCCCAATGTCTATCGGGAAAGAAGTTTTGCAAGAGGAGTCGAGCGATTTCAGCGCGGATCATGCAGTGAAAGGCACAGGGGTTAAGCTTTTGGATATAACAGCCTTATCTCATATTAGAGACGAAGGTCACATATCACGGTTCAGTATCTCGGCTTCACCGGGAGTTCAAGATTGCCTCCATTGGTGCTTGCCCGGTGTTCCTGATACGTGGAATGAAATCCTTTTCGCAATGATCTAAAAGTTTTTTTAAATTCTTTTTGCATCAGCAGAAAAGGGCTTGAGCCAAAAGCCAGTCTTTGATAGCTTTCTACGACCACACATTGAAGATTTAGCGACCTGAGGTGTAAGTTAGTGTTTATTCTGGTACAAAACAAAAAAGCAAAGCTCTGGCTATTATATATAGACGTATTGTCGTGTAGCGTTTGCAAACGCTAACCATACCATATTTACAGAACAGATTCTAACTCTTCAACTTTGTCTTTGAGTCGATTAACAGAAATTTTAGTAATTCGTGTTCTGCATATCTTAAGGTTTGACCGTTTTGGGTACCCCGAAAACAACGTGTTTTTTTTGTTGGTATTTTGGGGTTATTCCTCTAAAAATATGTTTTTTGTATGTTTTTTTAATCTGAGTAATTGCAAAGGGAATGTATGATGAGACAAATAGATGCAAAATGTATTAACATTATACTTCAGATCCTCATCAAAAAAAATTTCTCTAAGCTCTCGGAAACAAAGAAACAGGTTTATAAAATTTAAGAAAAAAACAAAACAAAAAGAAGCTATTTTTGGCAAGAAAAGTCTAAACTTTGACAACTAATTCAATCAAAAGACGAAAGAAAAAATGTCACCCTTCCCTTCTCAACCCTCACAAACAAACAATGTCCAAACTTTGGAACAACAAACACAATCTAAAACAAAACTACACCTCTCAACGAACCATACATCATCATTATTAGACATAAAATTCCGACAAGGAAAAGAACAACAGCTTCTCTTCTCCTCAATCCATGGCTGCTGTTCTGATTCCCTGCTTCCTCCTCCTCCTTCTCCTATGTTTCTCAATCTCCCCTTCTTTGCAGCACATGAGCGAGTCCGAACCGCTTGTGCGGTTCAAGAGCTCCGTGAACATAACCAAAGGGGACCTAAATTCATGGAGAAAAGGAACAGATCCTTGCAGTGGAAAATGGTTTGGGATCTATTGCCAAAAGGGTCTTACAGTCTCAGGCATTCATGTCATACGGCTCGGTCTTTCGGGAACCATCAACGTCGATGATTTAAAGGCTCTGACAAATCTAAAGACCGTCAGGCTTGACAACAACCTCCTCTCAGGTCCTCTCCCTCATTTCTTCAAACTCCGCGGCCTAAAATCTCTCATGCTCTCTAACAACAGCTTCTCCGGAGAGATCCCTGACGATTTCTTCAAGGACCTGACAAAGCTCAAGCGTCTATTTCTTGATCATAACAAATTCGTTGGCAAAATCCCTTCCTCCATTATGCAGCTCCCTAATCTGGAGGAGCTTCACCTGCAAGGTAATCAATTTTCCGGAGAGATACCTCCAATGACCGACACCAACAAGAACCTGAAAATCATCGACCTATCAAACAACATGCTCGAAGGAAACATTCCAGAGAGCATCTCGGATAGGAAAAATGTTCTCATGAAATTCCAAGGGAACGATCATTTGTGCGGAAAAGCGGTGGACATTGACTGTGAGCCTCATATCATACATAACCCCGGGGACGGAACAAACCCACCAATGTGGTCCTCAGGAACAACAAACTCGAACAGGACCACGGTAAACGCGATCATCGTGTCGATCACGCTTCTTATCCTCTTCTTTATTGTTGTGGGAGCTATAAAGAAGCGGAATATGAAGAGAAAGCCCGAGTTTCGGATGCTAGACAAAGAACATCTGAGCGACAATGATGTCGTGGAAGTCAGGGTACCCGAATCCACGACCGCAAAAAGGTCTACGGATTCGAGCAGGAAGCGCGGTGGAAACGCGGATAGCGGTTCCACCAAGAAAGGGTCGTCTCATATTGGGAAAAGCGGTGACGGAGGAGGAGGAGGAAGCGTAGCCCCAGCGATGGGTGACATTATAATGGTGAATAGCGACAAGGGCTCATTCGGATTACCCGATCTGATGAAGGCTGCAGCCGAGGTGCTAGGTAACGGTAGCCTTGGATCAGCTTACAAGGCGGTCATGTCCAATGGATTATCCGTTGTGGTGAAGAGGATTAGGGATATGAACAAACTTGCACGTGAACCTTTCGATGTTGAGATGAGACGTTTCGGGAAACTTCGCCACCCTAACATTCTTACCCCTTTAGCCTATCATTACCGTCGCGAGGAGAAGCTTGTCGTCTCTGAATATATGCCTAAAAGCAGCTTGCTTTACGTTTTACACGGTAACCCGCAATGCTTTTCTTCGATAATCGGGATAAATCTTGAACTGAAGTCTAACTCCAAGACTTGTCGAGATACGGTTTTCTTGTCATTTAGAACATTTTAGTGGTCAGCATAAAAGCGGTGTGGATGAAACAATCAATAGGACAAAACTTTAAGTGAATCTTTCGTATTTTGTCTCAACAGGTGATCGTGGGATATATCATTCCGAGCTAACTTGGCCGACAAGATTGAAGATTATCCAAGGAGTGGCGCACGGAATGCAGTTCTTGCACGAGGAGTTTGCGGCCTACGAGCTCCCACACGGTAACCTAAAATCCAGCAACGTTCTCCTCAACGAGACCTACGAGCCATTGATCAGTGATTACGCATTCTTACCGCTTCTCCAGCCAAACAACGCATCGCAGGCATTGTTCGCTTTCAAGACTCCCGAGTTTGCGCAGAACCAACAGGTCTCGCATAAATCAGATGTCTACTGCCTCGGAATCATAGTTCTAGAGATCTTGACAGGGAAATTCCCTTCTCAATACTTAAACAACGGTAAAGGCGGGACTGATATAGTACAATGGGTACAAACTTCAGTCGCAGAACAAAAAGAAGAAGATCTTATCGATCCGGAGATGGTAAACAATACTGGTTCGGTGCAACAGATGCTGGAATTGTTGCGGGTCGGGGTTGCTTGTATTGCAAGTAACCCTAACGAGAGATTAGACATGAGGGAGGCTGTTAGAAGAATAGAACAAGTAAATTCTTGATGTGATGCTTAGAACGAAAACGCCATCGGAAAAGTCGAAACTCTAGAGAGAAGAAACCTTCGGAATCTGTAGATATACTAATGACGAAGCAAAATGTGAAACAGCTACGAATTAATATTGGGTACGTAAATAGGAAAGACGTTTTATTTCTTCTTCTGGGAGTTTATTTTTTCAGGTTGAAGTGATCTTTCAGATCTTTGACAATCACAAACGAAATTATACATTTTCTGTTCCTTGTTCCATATATCAGAAAACCACAATTGTTCATTAGTTAGAAAGACCAATTATGTGTTCTGTTTTAGATTTTACCTTTTCTTTTTCTATTTTTATCTTATTTTACAGTAAAAACAAAATTATGTCAAACATTATAGCACTTTTTATTTTCTTCACAAGAATTACCCAATCAAGATGTTTGTGTAATATTACAAACTAAAAACTGATCCGGGAGTTGTGCATGTTGAAACATCAGAGCATTTTCAATTGTGGGTATCTCAAATGAAAAAATTTCTGGTGGATTTCTCCACTATTTAAGATATCCATCCAATAAAAAAAAAAAAAAATTGGTTCAAACTTAGAACCCATGTGAGATATCCACCATTAAGGATGCTCTTGCATTCAATATTTTTTTCTCTTTTTCTAAAATCATTGACAGCTATACCAAATTTAGTCTATTACATGGCTACACATTCAGACTAAATTAATGTATCAAAAAGTACACTAAGAATTGAATCTGCATGGTAATATACACAAACAGTTATGTGACTAACACCATAACCATCATTTTCGGCACTGTTCTAGTGTACCGCACGACGGAATCCGGTACCATCCAGTTAGATCCGGATTGATCCATAAAAATATCCGACCCGGTTAGTAACTAACCCAATGCTCAAGTTAATCGGCCCAGATCCAATCCACCTATAACCGACCCGACATCAAAACCGTCCGACATCAAACTAAAAAAAAATCTTTAGATATGAACTTCTAAAAACAGAAGAAGCGATGTCAATTTTGTGTTCTTCGTGACCAGTAGAATTCGAGTAAGAAAAGAAGGGGTTTCATTAGGTTAGAGTTTGTGACGGTATCAAAACTGTCACGAAGAACACAAAATTGACATCGCACTTCTATTTTTAGAAGTCCAGATCGAAAGATTTTTTTAGTTTGATGTCGGGTCAGTCGGTTTTGATATCGGGTCGTGTCGGTTATAGGTGGACCGGATCTGGACCGATTCACTTGAGTTTTGGGTCGGATCGGTTATAAATATTAACTGGGTCGGATATTTTTTATGGGTCAATCCGGGTCTAACCGGATGGTACCGAATTCTGTCGTGCGATGTACCGGAACAGTGCCAAAAATTATGGTTATGGTGTTAGTCACATAACGTAGGTTTGTTTATGTATGTCACCATGCAAATTCAATTCTTAGTGAAGGTTTTGATACATTAATTTAGTATCAGTGTGTAGTTATGTGCTGGACTATACTTGGTGTAACTGGTAATTATTTTTCTTTCATTTTTTAATATTTTTGTGTGTTTTTATCTTTATTTTTTAATGTGGACTATACATTTATTTTGTTTATTTTTTTTAATGTGGACTATACATTAGTTTTGTTTATTTTTCTTTATTTATTTTTTTCATTAAAAACAAATAAATTGAATTTCAAATTTGTAACTCTTTTAATAAAAGTTGACAAAAAAAAAACTCTTTTAATAAAATTATATATTTTTAACTTATTTTTGTTTATAGCGATAAAATATTAAAATTGCATGCATCTAGTTGGTGACATATAGCAATAAGAGATTTTATGGAAAAATTGCCAAAAAACTAACATATAGTCGTTTCACCTAGAAAAACTAGCTTATAGTTGTTTCACCTAGAAAACCTAACAAAATTTGAGACGTAAATTAAAATCTAACATATTTTAACTATGCCAATAATTTTTTATGAAGTTAACTACATTAACCCGTAAATTAAAAATGAAACACAATCGTTTTATCACTTAGTTTAACGACTTTGTTTTGCATTTTTCGAATAAAAATACCCATAAATTGGAAAAAATATCATAAAGAATTTGACATCGCTTCAAATTTGTATTTTGTGATGTTTGACATCTACACTATTTCCTTTCTCTTCCCAAAGAGTTTTAGTGCAACATGTGTGTATTTGTATATGTTATCAAAAGTGAAATTCACAGGTGCAACAGTTGAAATGCATGAATGGTATATACGTTCATTCACATGCAGTCTCAAGAATTGGTAAGGCATGTAACAATCGTGTTCGGTTGAAATTGTATAGCAAACAAATTCTAAGGGAAAAGGGATTATTTAATGGAAATAGCTTGAAGGAAAGAGAATTATTCTTTCCCTTCTTTATCTCTAGGCAAATCAAAGCTCAGCTCAGACGAGCCACATCCGTGAAAATGGCGAGACTGTTGGCTTTAATGCCACCAACAACTTCAACCACCATGAAGAAGAGACAGAAGATCATTGCGGCTAAGAGTTTCTTCATAGAGGTTGATCGATCCTTAATGTCTTGTGGATTTAATTTTCCCAAAACTGTTTCTGAGGACATATAAAAGATCGTTCAATCAATGTCGAAACTCTTGGCCCCGCAATCATCTTCTGTCTAATCTTTCTGGCAGCTCATCTCCTCTCAAACATTTGCTTCTTTTGCCATCCTTGCGGATATTTCAGAATCGAGATTCTTGTTAATTGTTATCACAGTCTTTGGTTTTCACTAGCAATTTTGGTTTTCACGTGGACAGATTCTAAATGAAAAGCAGGTCTAGGAATCTCCAAGAACTTTATGAAGTAAGAGTATCTTTAACAAGGGTATTTTCAACTAATTTAATATAAATATTAATAAAATATTATGTAGATATCTCAAAACTTTGAAAAACTCACATAATATTTTATCAATATTTTTTCAATATTATACTACTATTCTTTTTTTATTATATTTTGTGATTTAAGAGACATGTGATTAATTAATTTTTGTTGTTGCTGCTAAGAATGTAAATATTATTAGAAAATGAAATGTTTAAGTTTTACAAAATGTGTTAACAAGTTGTTTAATGGTTTCATAGCAAAAAATATTAAAAAACAAAGAAGCATAATAAATTGATATTCTATCAAAATTTTTGCGGTGAAGCATCTAGTTCCGAGAAGCGATAATATCCTAAAAATTCGAAGAAAAGATTGAATCACGTGAAAGTCCAATGAGGTTAGCAACTTGAACGACCATGAACATGGGCTGTAACTTTAGTTTACATTTTAGGGTTTGACTGGTTTAAATGTAGTGGGTGTGGATGCGGTTGGGGGAGTTTGCGGAAGCGGTTTCTATCGTTATTGGACAATTTATACGATTGGTAAAACAGCTGAAAATGGATGCATTGTGGGACGTTTATGACTGGTTTACAGCGGGTGCGATAGCGGATTTACATAAAACTATCAAAATACACATAATATATAATTTATATAAAAATAAAAAATATATTATTATAAAAACTAAAATTATATATTTTAAATAAATCATATAATAATTAAATAAAAAAATTTAAAGATGTTTGGAACATTTATTATATATACAATAACCTTTTTTATAATTACTAAAATAAAAATTGAAATCAAAAATATATTATTATAAAAAATTAAAATTATATATTTTAAATAAATCATAGAATAATTAAATAATATTTTTACAATATTTTTTTTTATAATTACAAGTTTATTTTAGTTTAATTAAAATATATATCAAGTGTATATAATTTTATATGATAATATTCGACATAAAAAGTAAATTTTTTAAAATAACTTTGTTGTAAATTTTAGTTTATTATTTAAGATAATATTTTTTTTTTAAAATATCTTTTCAACCACCCGCAATCGCAAACCCTAGTAAGAAGGAACTTTTGATTTAGAGCGATTCCAAGCGATATAAAGTGGTACGGAACAGTATAGAACAATTTCTGTGATTGTTGTCAAACGCTACCAACCGCAATCGCCTACAAACATAACGTTTATGGATGGTAGTGGATGAACCAATTAACCTTTTATTGTATAATTGGTATGGTGTCACAACTATTACAACAATAGAAAGCATGTTAGCAAGGAAGTAGTCCCGTACATAATTATTCAATTAAGATAAGGTAATAAAATTTTCAAGCTACCAATGATGAAGACTTTACCATTAATTACTACTCAGTTTCTTAATTTAAATTCGTCTAAAAGACTAAAACAATTAATTACTTGATTTTGCCAGTTTACAAAAAAAAAAATCTATTGAACTTTCCAGAACAATTACTTCATTTTTTCCAAACTTCCTTAATCTTAGAATAAATTATTTCTCCTATCTCAATTTTAAATGTCTACGGATTGTACAATGAAATTATACGCATTTATATACAGTCTCCAAATATATTCTACCGTTGCAACTATTTGTATTTGAGTTTTTTTTTTTTTGGTTTAACTATACGTACCATTTTTCCATTTGAAATTATGCATTTGTCTACAGTTTTCATGTTTACACTTGCGACAAATGATTTCTCAGTTTTACTTTGTTTCATAGTATTCAATTTTTATTTTTAACTCTCTCATTTGTAAATTAAAAATAGCTTCCAATATCCTCAAGGCCTCTTTGCCAGAATATTATCTTAACAGCAATAACTAAAAATTTATTTCTCAATATCTGAAAAATAAAATCTAGAAAATGGATACTAATTACCAATAATCTCATCCACATAATTAACTATCAAAGAAATAGATAAAAAAAATATTTGAAGACCCGGTAAAACAAAACAAAAATCTTAAGATCCTCTTTACTAGGTTGTATACAAAAACAGATGATGTTAAAACTGAGAAAAGTGACATTGGATAAACAATCTCGCCTACCATATGACAATGAATCTCTTCCCTAAGCAACCCAGTTTCTCCATTCCTTCAACTCACCAAGATCTGCCTAATTACGGGTTTGTTAACTTTTGTTTTTAATTTCCCTTAAAGTCAAAGTAAACGATAACATTTCTCTAGTTCTTTACCATGATTGTAATCACACGTAAGGGTTTCATCACGTTCTTGATTGCTTGTTTCACAAGATTATTCGTGCGCTTGATCCTTTTGTATGTTTTCAAATCATGTTTTATACTTGCTATGTTTTTTGTTATGTTCAGGACGTATAAAAATATGAGACGGGAGGGTCAGAGAGCTCAAGTGACAATGATTTACGAGGGGAAAGTGTTCGTGTTCAGTGATCTCTCATCTGAGAAAGCTGAACAGATCTTACTCTTGGCGGAAGATGACGAGACTTCACCACAAATCTACACTCAGCTTAATCACCGACCGGCTCCTATCACCCCCCGTAACAACCCTAATGAATGGAGTTTTCTGGAAAATATAAACCAAGGAAGCAATTTTGATGTTTCCACGGATCATATGACTTGTGGTATTGTTCTTGTTATTCAAAAACAAAATGGAGACTTGCTTAACGCTAAATTAAAATTTCTTCATTGATTTTTTTGTTTTTAATTGTTAATACAGAGCTCCCAATTGCTAGGAGAAACTCACTTCACAGGTTCTTGGAGAAGAGACTAGATAGGTAATTTACAAGAATATATGTTCAAATGCTCTAATTTCTCTAGTTTTTTTTTACTTTGGATTTAAATTAATTTATTTGGATTTAAGGTGTGGAGGACGAGTACCATATCATAACCCCGGCGATCGTTTCGCAGCCGTGTCGCAGCCACGGTTTGAGAGCAAGTGGTGGCTGGGATTGGCTCCTAAGCCACCTCAATAGTTACATCATTTCGGTTTTAATGGAAATGGTTTTATGCGTCTTATGTGGTCCGTCCGACTAACTTCTCCTTCTGATCTGAGACCTTCATCGAATTTAGAAACACAATAAAAATATTTGGTAGCAATCCATTTCTTAGATTTATTCATTTGAATTAACCAGATTTGGGTCAGAGAATACCATTTATTTTCCTTGGTTTGTCTCACAGATGCAAATCGGTTATGAGTTTAGTATAGTTCGATTTTGTCGGGATTTTATTTTCTTGTTTTTGGTTTTAAAAAATTGTATCCACAGATATTTTCCCTAACAATTGGGTTTTGGGATCTTTTATTCTGGTTTCGTTTTGAAACTTACCGATTAAGCTCTGTCCTTCGGTGATTAAGATTATTTATTGAGATAATGCTTCATTTTATTATCATACTTCACTACGTACCATCTTGTCTTACAATTATGCTTAGAATGATGTCAAAAAAAAAATGCTTAGAATTAGAAATTATGTAATTGTCTATTTGTTACTGAAAATAAAACTGAGAACAATTGAGTCATTGCGGTTACAAGCCGCCAAATCGCCAAAGCGAGTCAAATAAACTTCTCGAAAATTTCATATATAGTCTCTAAATCTAACCATCAAAAGAGTATAATTTAAACACAATTAGGAATCATACTATATGTAACCAGATTTTTAAAGAGCAACATATTAATGGACCCAAAAGCTTGAATATTGGGTAGGACCGAGTTCGAATAAGAACAAAGACATATTAAATTTTTGCATGCAAGTCAATTTTAATGAAAGGACCACAAAGAAATTAGGTTTTGTCCTGTTCTTTGTGTATAATATGTAATTAATAATTAAGACTTGTATGGTGGGCCCCAACCACTCAGCAATGATGTCCCTCTTTTGGGCTTATTCTCATTGCTGGCTTCTTCCGTATGGGTCAATACTATTTAATTGCTAATATTATTTATATTTTATAGTATTCGTATCTTTCACAAGTTGATTGATGAATAATCCACACACAAACCAACACGGCAAAAACCATTTTTATTTTTTTATGATATACAATTATACATCATAATTATGCTCACATTATTCGTATAACATTCGTATTTTTTAATACAATTTTCCTTTTTTTATATATAAAAAGTCCATTTTGTTGTTGCTAATATTCGCTTCAATTATTTGATCTGATGTTTGAGCAGTTATATTCACCTTTCAAAACATCCACTAAAAGAACGGACACAAGAAAAAGGAAAACTCAATTCTAAACTTACGAAATTATTTTAATATGTCAATTATCACATAATACAAAAAACAACGAAAAACAATAACAAAAAAAAAAAAAAAACAAGAGCATGATTCCATTTCTCGCCATGTTAACGATCAAGAATTAGCTCTGTCTCTCTACTTTCATTTTCCCCACCTCACCAAAATTTCTCAATGTTGTTTCGTCACCACCATATTTATAATTATATGGACATACTTGTCGAATATATTTATAATATATGCTACTTTATTCATCTCGCCAATTATTTAATTTATCCCTAATTATATTATTTACCCCCTCCCCCATGTATATATGTATAACTCAGTAGAAGAACTCCGGCTAAGTCACTAGAACTCCGGTGGAGAAAATTTGGCCGGCGGTGTAAGGAGAAGTTGGGAATTTCGATTTACATCTCTCTTTCCTTTCATCATTCGCTATATGACTCGATCGACACTCTGTGCTACAAAAGGCTTTTTCTCCTCTGCATTAAAAAAATATATATATTCAATCAATACCAAATAACCGAGTGATATATATATACGACCATAACATATTGATTACTTATATTTGTTCCCAAATTATATATACCTGTAGATAAATATGTCATGACCATGGAGTTTCTTTCTGCATAAGTAACAAGAATTGAGGAAACCCAAACCCTGAAACTCCGGCGAACTTTCCGGGGACTCTGTTCCGACATCGACCATGAAAAGTCTCTCTCGATGATGATCTTCGTTGACCTTACTTGAGAAACACTCAAACCCATCTCGATCATAAACCCTTGTACTACAAGATCCACTTGGTCCATGGTGACACGTTACCAACGTATAATCCTCCTCGTCCATTACGAACATCTCTTCGTCTTCTTCGTCCGAGCTTCCTCCATGGTTCATGAACTGAACCGGATCAGACCGGCCGGATTGGTTTGGTTCCGATCTACAAACGCTCGTGATTCGACGAGTGGTTGAGTTCTCTAGTGCAGCTACAATCCCTAGACCAACGGACCCACCAAGATTGTCATCGTAGAATCTCTTTGAGCTGTTTCTTTGAGATATCTGAGGGAGAATCTTGAAATCGAGTGGGCTTCTAGGGCTTGTCATCAAGACGTCGAAGAAAGGAGCCGCCGCGGATCGGTTGACGCCGCCGACGAGGAGCTCCGATATTTTTCCGATCATGGGATGGGTTCTTTTGCTGAGCATGATCTTGAGAGGAGGAGTTTTGATCAAATTAAACCGGAAAAAAAAACAAAAAAGAAGAAGAGAGAAGAAGAAGAAGAAGATTGGTGGTGTTTGTGAAACCTCCCACAAAGAAGAGATGTGGGCGAGATGTGTTATTTATGGTGGAGTTGGTGGGAGGGTTGGGAAACTTTACACTACTTTTATTTATTGCAAAAAACAAAAAAATTACAATAATTCACGTGAACTATTTTTATTTTACGAATAAAACCCTTACTGTTTATCTTCAAAACAAAACAACCATATAAACGTAACAAACAACGAAACGTGTGAAGCTAATTTCGAATCAAAATCTTTTGGATTTTTTTCTTTTCTTAAAAACATCTAGAGAGCGATTTGGATAGCGTACCAAGGTTCAAGAATTATTATCGAAGTAAAACAAGAAGAGTTTAATAAGTTAATAAGTAAATGTAGTATATTATACGTAGATGATTAAGGCTCCGAATGATTAATATCTTGTACTTTCATGTCTCGTACTGAACAGTAATAAAAATTTATATTTATATATGTGTATCTAATCAAAATTAATACTTATATATGTATATATATATATATTTTTTATTACTATTTAAACCATTCCACATATATTTCATTCCGCACCATACTATTACCGTACTGTCATTATTCAGAGTTTGAGTCTTCAATTATTGTTTTGAAAATAGTCAAAATACTAAAACTACTTAAAACGTTGACGCAAATATAATAAAAATAATATTGTGGATGACACGGTGTAAAACTGCCAATACGTTAAACTATTGTAAATAAATAATATAACGTATTAGCATCATTACATGATACAAATCTCTATGTTCATTACATCATTATAATTATTTTATTAGCTTATTTTTATTTTTATGAAATATAATTTATATCGAGAAAAGCATATTTAGCTAAGCTAAAACATTTCTGTCAAAATAATATATATGTCTTATCTAATATAGATATAATAAATAGGATAATTTTCAAAAATATCATAAAAATATATTTTTTTTCAAATATATTATTACTTAGTTTTTTTTCTATAAATACCACTAAAATTTTTTTTTTTTCAAAAATACCACAAAATAAAAACTAAACTTTAAACTTTCAAAATTAAATCTTAAAAACTAAACCATATCCCCTAAAAACTATAACCATAAACTCAAACCCAAATATTTAGTATTTGTGATATTTTTGGTAAAACAAAATTTTTAATAGTAATTTTTGAAAAAAACTAAGCGATAATATTATTTAGAAAAAAAACATAATTTAGTGATATTCTAAAGAATTTCTCTAATAAATATCAGTATGATTTGAACATGTAACAAAATGGTTATAATATTATTATTTTTTCTCACATGCACCATTATTTTTCAGTGACCAAATATTATCATTATTTATAATAGTTGTGTTATTATATATCTGGTATTCAGTCTGTCATAATTGGTTAATAGTGGATCGTAGCTTTTGAATGTAAGATTACTAAAATGAATAGTATATATAATTTTGAAAAAGACTTCAAACTATATTGTTTATGATGTTTGTTAAACATGAATATATTTATTAATTACTCATAATCATTTCAAAATTTTGAGTATACTTTAAAAAAGATATGTAGTGCAAAAGTATTTGATCAATGTTTATATTATCAATATAATATCATTATATAAATATTATTCGAGTTATATATATATATATATATATATATATATATATATATATTGCTCCTACAATTGCATATCCCCACATTAACCTGGAAGAGCCTTATAGACTTATATAACTTTCAGTAAATTAAACATACCGCTCGGTTCTCTCACCCAAAAAGTTCAAAAATGCTAATTTTTGTAAAAGAAGCCGACTTTCAGTTTAAAAAAACCGCACCCATGTTTAATCTGTTTAGATTCAGGGCCGGCCTTAGAGAAGAGAATGGCTTTGGATTGAAATTTTTTACAGCGTTTTTAAAATAGTATAATGCATTTTGTAGTATAGTGGTAAGTATTCCCGTCTGTCACGCGGGTGACCCGGGTTCGATCCCCGGCAACGGCGCCAAATTTGATGTGTGTCAAATTAAATTTGTACATACCCCTTGCTAATAACACACTCTAGTTGTTGTAACATAGCATATGGTCGAACCAAGGAAGATTGGAATAACAACACTAAGAATCCAAGCAATCGATTAAGCTAAGCCAAATGATTATTTTCGTGTTTTTAAAACTTAACTACGAAACAAAAGAGCAAATGATAAAGCAAACGAAAGATAAACAAATCAAACAAGTAAGCAAACACTAAACAAGATAAAAGAAAGAGAATTTAAGCATAAATAATATCTAATTGTAAAAGTCAACAAAAGTCAACCGTAAAATCAATAACTAATAACTAAAAACTTGATCACATAAGGAAAAGTGTGGGCTTTGGGCAAATCAATTGACTCGGGATGATTAATGACTAACTAATGACGCTAGGGAGACAATTCAAACTCAATTCCATGACATGAATCACACAAAATAGATTAATTCATTCACATGACAATAATCCATTTACTAATCACTCAATTAAGCTAATTTCTTAATTGCAATTAAATGATCAATAATCATTAAGCATAAGTTCATAAAGCCAACTAATCACCTTAAGCATCAATTCTCGTTGGTTAAGAATGAAAAGTAAGTTTAAAGTTCTCCTAGACATTTCATTTAACACCTTCCGGACATAAATTGTCTATGATCTAGATTTGATTAACTAAGTCAAATCTAGCATTAAACACACCTTAAACCTTAGAAATCATAAGAATCTAATCCTAAGCATCATTAATCATCCATCAAACATCCCTAATATACTAAACCCAAAAACCCATAAAAGGATTACTCACTAATCATCATGCAAACTTCAAAAGTAAACATGATTAATAACATAAACATAAAAAAAATGATAAAAGATAAAGAAAAACTTCATTAATTGTAGAATATTGCAAAGATCCAAATGAAAATCATAAGACAAGATGTTTTTGCATAAAAAAAAAAAAAAAGCTATCCAAACTTAGGTTTTTTTTATGTCTAAAAGAGTATTTATATCAAGTAAAAATGGAATCGAGTCGACCCATCTTCATTCGGGTCGGGTCTCAAAAACTTCACTTGAGATGAGGCCATACCGAAATCATGAGTCGGGTATGGAGCCACGGTATGGCCTCTGCCATTTTGCTCCAAAACTTTCGATTCTTCATCACTCCATACCGTCATGAGTCCGATATAGAGCCACGGTATGGCCTCTGGAAAATCAACATTTTCTTCACTTCTTTGTCTCCATCTTGACTTCTTCTTGCATTCATTTGATCCACTTTTGTTTCCTCTTCATTCACCATCACTTCGCATGTTAAAAGCTTTCCAAATCGCCTTGGAAACCCCATTTCCAAATCTATAAAACACAAAAGAGAATACAAATGCACCTAAAAATATCTAAATGATATACAAATACGGGATGAAAATGTGATTACCACTATATCAAAATGATTTAAAATATGAGAATATCAATAACGTTTTGCGAGCAATTGCGTCTAAACCGGTCCAAACGCAACCTTCTGTATATGCCCAGACTTGTACATAACAGCGACACATGCATGTGTTTCTTTCTTATTCTAACGAATTTTTAATAAGTGGAGTGTTATATGTGTAAGCTGAAATTAATTGACAAATATCCTAAACAATGGTTATAATAATTCATACTATTGGATTTGGACGGATTTATTATTGTAAGAAAATCAAGAACAATATACGGGATATTAATTTAGGAACCAACTATAAAAAAAAAAACTTAAAATACTGACATAAATAATAGTAATACAGATATTATTAAAACGAATATTATGAAGATGAGGTGCCAATGAAAGAGTGGTCCACACAGAGACACAAACCAAATTACTTTATTAAAAAAAAAAAAAAAGTCGAGATCAAGAATGGGTCCCACGAGGCTAATAAAAGAGGATTCGTTGAGCACTTTCATGAGATGTGAATGCGTGGCATTCATCAACAGCTCCATTGTAACCTCCACTATTATTTGCTGACTCGGATTTTCTGTTTTACTTACTATTTTATTTCCTTTTTTAATTGGTCCCATTCCCCTACTGAGATCCCTATATATGTATTTTCGGAGAATTTTAGTGAAACACAAATAAATATAAATAAATTGTCCTATAAGGCTATAACTATACTATATGTATAAAACGGTAAAGAGTTATTTTATCCAAAAAAGGCGATAAGTGTAGTGAAATAATTAAAACAAAATAAAATATAACAGTAAGAGATAAGTACGGATAATTTTTTGGTGTTTTTTTTTTCTTTTTCTGATTAGTAACAATTAGGTCCTGAACCACACAAGATCGCGTGGAAATTCATTTTGTATATCATATTTTATTTAAAAGATTTATTTTCAATATATACTATAGTACTTACGAAATGAAAATTATTACCAATCATTAGTACCTACTGATTTCTGAATATGAAATAGTCCACTATTAATAATTAATGACCTGTAAATATGAAAATAAGTATGAAGATATATAATCGTTAAAGAGAGAAACACACATTTAAAGAAGAAAGTATCATCAAATAGGACAAACAGAGTGTGTGTTCCAATTCTCATTTTTTACCAGGCATTCCTCGACAAATTATCAACATTAAATAATAACATAAAATGACACAGCTAAGTTAAATTGGATCGAAGACATAATAAATTAATCGCATATTGCTTGTTGAGATAACTTTTTGAAATATATATTCATTTACATATAGATACGTTCATTGTATTGTATAGTTAATAGATACTAAAATACATACTTGTAGAAATAAACTATGATGGTAATTTAAATCGGCAACATGGAAATTTGTAATGTGTTTCCAGCCACATAAGAAGACAGACAACATCAAATTCATGACCGCATGGTAATTTCATCACTTCTTGTTCTTTAACAAATTCTTGTAGGCAAATCACACACATCTTTTGCACTTCTTCGTTATTTGTCTTTTCTGTGAATGTCTGCCTCTCAAATGAAATAATAGCTTCTTGCGTCGTTGGTTTTGGTATGACATTCCATGAGTCAAAAGATTCTTGAATGGCTTGTTGCTCCCAATGATCTTCGTAAGAGACATCATGACGGATGTTGAGAGTAAGTGACAATGTCACTATCTTTGAAGGTGAGTATTCGTTAGAATTAATTACTTCATCAGCAATTAGAATAAGATTGATGAGAATAATGTTTGCATGCTCAATCTCAATCCCTTCTTCTACCATAGAGTTATAAAAATCTTCCTTTTCTACCGATTCTTCTTCTATGATGAAATCAAAAGCATTAAAAATAAATGACTTCAATACCGATATTGAAGCAAAGAGGTGGTAGAATTTGGCAATAACAATAACTGTACCACCGCAAGCATCACCTACTGGTTCTTCCACGCTTACGCCATAAGAAGAAGTAGATTCATTAACCATAGTTGCTTATAAATTTGCAATCTGAAAAAAGCAAGACACAAATCGTGTAACCGCTGCACACTTTCCACTTTAAAAAGTAAGCAAGAAACAAATAGTGTAAGCGCTTGACATTCTCTACTTTTTATACATACAATTATGTGTAGGATAGTACCTGAAAATATAGGATTTGTTCCTCTGAGTCACGCAGAGAGTTTGGAGCGAACAAATTTATCCGAAATGTTTTGGAAGCGTTTGATTTTGTCGATTTTTGAAGATGGAGGGTGGGTATTGATGCTAATATATTTGGCAAAGGGTTGCGATGGTTCTCACGGGTTGTGATGGTTCCTCGACGGAGAGTTGCGTTAGAAGAGGCGCTTTAACTGTTTGCGTTAATTCCTCTTTTGTTTAACTCATTCGATCCCACTACATATATTATTTTTATCAAAAAAAATTTAAGAAATGTACGTACCTCCGTTGGTTGACCAATTTTTTTTTTTCTTCTCAATATCCATTACCAATTGTTTCAGTTTCATATGAAAAACACGAGATTCAATATCAGATCTCCCACACCCGGATAAGTCACCAGTTAAATTTAAAAAATCAACAATCAGACAATTTTGGTTAGATTACAAATTATGTTTTTTTCTTTGTGTACAGAGCCAATTTTCTCCCTCTTTTATCTATTGTTGTTTTAACAAAAAAAAAAATCTAACTAACGTGATCTACATTTTAGTTTCCTAGTTTGTTTTTGTCAAAACGTTATCTAACAATCCTCCTTTTATGGTTAACGTTAAGCAAAAAAATCCTCTTTTTTGTTCGTCTCTATTTGTTCGCCTAGTAAACATTGTCTAGTATTTATTTCTCAGTCAGTTCAGATAACTAAAAAATTCCCTAAATTTTTGAAATAATAAGAAAATTAAGTATTAATTAGATTTTCAGGGGAAACTAGGAAACAATAACATATTGAAATTGGATTTTATTTTCTCAATTTTTTAAACCCAATAAATTTCTGTCATAAAAAAATATTAACAATGATTGTCGACAAAAAAAAAAACAATAGATATCAATAATGATTTCATGCATACCAATGAACAAGTTTTTTTTTCTTATTTTGCCGGCACGAATTTAAAAAGTTTATGAAATGATAATTCAATCGAAAATAACCTAGTCAATCAGTGAAAAAAAGAAGAAGATAACGTAGTCAATCCTACAAATCCTAAAAAAAGCTAAAATTAGATAAGTTGCTTAATTTTTAGTTTTTTGTAATATTTTTTCATTTCTATAACCTAGTCAATCCTAAAAATCTATTAATTGAGATATTGGATAAGTTAATCTACAATCGAAAACCAAAATCGTTTAATCTACAATCGAAAACTAATAACGTAGTCAATTCTTAAAACCAATTTAATATCTTAATTAAGATATTGAAAAAACTAATCTAAAAAATAGTAGTTTATTGTTCCCTCAAAGTTACTATAAAAGCACCTCATCTAAAACCATTGAAAAGCAAATCATTCTACATTTAAAACACAACACAAAGTTATGAAAATGAAACACTTCACTTGTCTCTTACTATTGTTCTTCATTCTCATTACTTCATTCTCGTCGGCTTATTCAACCATTGTCTCTCATGATGAACGAGCCATCACCATCGATGGACAACGCCGGATCCTAATTTCAGGCTCCATTCACTACCCACGAAGCACTGCTGATGTAACTATTTATACTTAGACACCATTTATACACATGTTTCTTCCTCCACAAGTAATATATTTTGTGACTTTTGCTTGCAGATGTGGCCTGATCTGATCAGCAAAGCCAAAGATGGTGGCCTAGATGCGATCGAGACCTATGTTTTTTGGAACGCACATGAGCCAGCACGTAGGCAATACGATTTCTCGGGAAATCTCGATCTTGTTCGCTTCATCAAAACCATCCAAGACAAGGGTCTTTACGCCGTTCTTCGCATTGGACCTTATGTTTGCGCGGAATGGAACTATGGAGGCTTCCCGGTGTGGCTGCACAATATGCCTAACATGGAATTCAGAACAGTCAACTCTGGTTTCATGGTATAACCCAAACTCTAATTTGATCACTCTTGATTTTGTCGGATTTCTTAAAAAAATTCTAATGTATTTTTGAATTTCTTTGTCCAGAATGAAATGCAAAATTTCACTACAAAAATCGTAGAGATGATGAAGAAAGAGAAGCTCTTTGCTTCACAAGGAGGCCCAATAATCCTATCTCAGGTATACATTATTGCAGAGTTTTTCGACCTGACCCGTTTAAACCCCATCACGATGATTGTTAACCTTTAACTCTATATATCATCACAAACGTTTTGATGTTCATATTTTCTTTCCTCTATATGGATATAAACAGAGCGGAGGCATGTATAAAATTTGTTTGGTCAATTTAATTTTTAAAGGATTGATTTTTTACCCCCACTAATAATAAAAATTCTGCCCCCATTTAATTGGATTTTGCTGAAATCATACTATAAGTCAAATAAGTTTTTAGTCTTCATTGTTACAGTTAATTATTAGTTTATTAAAGCATAAATTATTTTTACTTTCCAAGTTAATTTGTGCCTAATATTATGCATCTAGAAAACATCAATTATGCCTTAAATTAAACATTAGAAAGTCCTTTCTTCTTCACTAATTGTGTGGAGATTTTCAAACTTTTTCTCCCTCGGATTCTCAAAATTTCCAAACCAATCACGAGAATTTCTACTGGTTTCATTTTTTTTTCTATAGGTTACAAATTCTCTGTTTATAAATTCTCTATTTCGAAATGTCTTGATGAATTTTAGTCTACAAATTTACGAAATATTTTTTTTCAACAGTTGTAACAAAATACAATTACACATTGTTTTGAATCAAAACTTTAATATATGCCTCATATAAACTGGATTTTTTAATATTTCAGATCGAGAACGAGTACGGGAATGTGATCTCATCGTATGGAGCACAGGGTAAGGCCTACATTGATTGGTGTGCAAACATGGCTAACTCTCTAGACATTGGTGTTCCATGGCTTATGTGCCAACAACCCAATGCTCCTCAGCCTATGATCGAGACGTGCAATGGATTCTACTGTGACCAATACAAACCGACCAACCCGAGCAGCCCGAAGATGTGGACAGAGAATTGGACAGGCTGGTTCAAGAATTGGGGAGGCAAACATCCTTATAGAACCGCTGAGGATCTTGCTTATTCCGTTGCTAGATTCTTCCAAACCGGAGGAACTTTCCAAAACTATTACATGGTTAGATTCAGCTGACATGTATACAATTACCAATTTATATTCGCTATGATCTATTATTAATCTTAATTAATTCTAACATTTTTTTTTTTAATTTGCTAATAATGTTACAGTACCATGGTGGTACTAACTTCGGAAGAATCGCAGGAGGTCCCTACATCACAACTTCATATGATTACCATGCTCCTCTTGATGAATACGGTATAAAAACTTTCACACTTCTTATATACAAATCGCTTTCAAATGGTCGGTCTTAAGGATATATTTTTTTTGTGGTTGGCTAGGTAACTTGAACCAGCCGAAATGGGGCCATTTGAAACAGCTACACACAGTTTTGAAATCTATTGAGAAACCGCTAACTTACGGCAATATCTCGACCGTCGATCTTGGCAACTCCGTCACGGTTAGGCCCGGTCATGTTTCCATATTGTCCCTTATTAATTATAAATTGACATTATCATTAACACACTTGTTCTATCTATCTTTTAAAAGGCGACGGTTTACTCAACAAAGGAAAGATCGAGCTGCTTCATCGGTAATGTGAACACAACTGCGGATGCCTTAGTAAACTTCCAAGGGAATGACTACAACGTACCGGCTTGGTCCGTGAGTGTTCTTCCTGACTGCAACAAAGAGGTTTACAACACGGCAAGAGTGAACACTCAAACTTCCATCATGACCGAAGACTCTAGTGAGCCAAAGAAACTGGAATGGACTTGGAAACCCGAGATTGCTCGGAAGACCATTCTTAAAGGCAGCGGAGATCTCATAGCCAAGGGTCTTGTAGACCAAAAAGACGTTACAAATGATGCTAGTGACTATCTTTGGTACATGACTAGGTATACATTATCCAACACAATATTAACATGACAAGTGAAATGATTGTATTGATTTGTGTATGGTTTTGACATGGGTTTTTAATTTAGGGTTCATCTCGGCAAGAAAGATCCAATTTGGAGCAGAAACATGTCGTTACGAATTCACAGCAATGCCCATGTTCTTCACGCTTACGTCAATGGAAAATACGTTGGTAACCAAGTCGTGAAGGACCAGAAATTTGATTACAGATTTGAGAAGAAGGTCAACCTCGTTCGTGGGACTAATCACATTTCACTACTCAGCGTTTCCGTTGGATTGCAGGTAAGAAGTGAAACCATAGCTTCTTGGATTTTGATATGATACTTATTTCTGAAATTTATTGTGATAATTGAAATTGTATGGTTGACCTCTGTTTCAGAATTATGGAGCTTTCTTTGGGAGCAGTCCAACAGGAATCAATGGTCCTGTGAAATTAGTCGGATACAAAGGAGAGGAAACGATCGAGAAAGATCTATCGGATCATCAATGGAACTACAAGATTGGTTTGAATGGATACAACCACAAACTTTACAGCACAAATTCCGTTGGTCATCACCTCAAATGGACAGCTAAAAAGCTTCCTGCTGATCGGATGTTGACATGGTACAAGGTTAGTATCAGTTAAAACTTCATATAAAAACCATTTGATTCCGCAAATAAACGGTTTCTTACAATAAATGCTATCTTTTGCAGGCAAATTTCAAAGCGCCTCTTGGTAATGATCCGGTGGTTGTGGACTTTAATGGTCTTGGGAAAGGCGAAGCTTGGATCAACGGTCAGAGCATCGGACGTTACTGGCCGAGCTTCAACTCCAGTGACGACGGTTGTAGTGATAAATGTGACTACCGTGGGAAATATGGTAGCGATAAATGCGCTTTTATGTGCGGCAAACCAACTCAAAGATGGTAAAACTATTGTTCTTTTTTAATATCTAAAAGTTTTTTTTCTTAATATGATTTCCGCAAATTATCAGATTTTCTAATGGACAAATTATTGTAGGTACCATGTTCCACGAGGGTTTCTGAACGAGAGCGGAGATAATACTATCACTCTATTCGAAGAAATTGGTGGTAACCCGTCAATGGTGAACTTCAAGACAGTTGTGGTTGGAACGGTTTGTGCTAGGGCTCATGAACACAACAATTTGGAGTTGTCGTGCAATAACCGACCGATCTCAGCCGTAAAATTCGCAAGCTTTGGAAATCCGTCGGGCAATTGTGGGTCGTTCGCGGTTGGCACGTGCCAAGGAGCCAAGGATGCTGTGAAGGTCGTGGCTAAAGAGTGTGTTGGGAAACTCAATTGCACGATGGATGTGTCTTCCCACAAGTTTGGATCTACATTGGACTGTGGAGATTCACCTAAAAGATTGTTTGTGGAAATTGAGTGCTAGATTAGATCTTATCTCTCGCTATTTGTTGCAATAATTTCCGTACTTGTTTTTTTTATCTATCATGATATTTTAGATGGATTTGGATGTTGTGGGAATAAAAAATATTATGATCGAATAAAATTCTTGTTTAAATATTTTCCCTTGGGTTGCTTATTTCTATGACCTTTATAATAAGCAACGACACTAGAATATGTCTGGGTGTTGTGTGACGAAAGAAGTTTCTCAATGAGAATCACAAGAATTCACCCATCACATTTTCTAACACTAACCACATTTTAGTTTTTTGTTTGTTTGTTAAAGGCACATTTTTGTTTTTTTTAGCAACTTTTTTGTATATCAATACACATATTCTAATTTTTATTTATTACCATTAACAATGTATTTAAATGCTTACTATAACCCTTTTTTTTCCTTTGCATCCCAAGAGAATTCTAAGTTCTCATTCGCATTTTTAGTTTTCTTTCTATTTCTATTTTTTTTTTCCTTATATAAAATTTTATTTCAACACAATTAGAAAAAAAAAACTCATGTTAATTGATAACAAATGAGATCTCTATTCTAAAAATGATTCGCGAACATTCTCTCATATTTCACAAGATACAAATGCCTCATTACAAACAATATTTTGTGAGTAAAACATTATGAACATTCTCCCCAGTAATATTTATTTCGGAGAATTTTTGTCCTTTTAAACAATTATTGGGGATCTGCTCCTGTGCAATCAACAAACACATGAAGGCTTCGGAAAACACGATGTAAAAAAAGAGCAAATAAGGAAGGAAGAGAAATTACCACAAGGAGACATGGAGAGCGAAAGAAAGGAAGTTGGAAAACGAAAAAAAAAGAGAATGGATGACTCCGGGCCGAAAGGGGTGGTCCGCGGAGTATCTCTAAGAGTTTGATGGAAAAAATTTGGTGGGAAGGCTAGAGAGAGAGAGGAGAGAGAGGAGAGAGAGAGAGAGAGAGAGAGAGAGAGAGAGAGAGAGAGAGAGAGAGAGAGAGAGAGAGAGAGAGAGAGAGAGAGAGAGAGAGAGAGAGAGAGAGAGAGAGAGAGAGAGAGAGAGAGAGTTGAGGAGTATTCCAGCCAAGGAACGGCCGAAAAAGAAGAGAAATCCGATATGAGATCGGAAAGAATGGTCCTAAACAACCGGAAAAGAAGCTGAAACTCAAGGGAATAGACCTTAGTCTCGAAAAGATAGCCTGAGTGTATGTGATTTTTAGCTCAGAGATTCGGTACCCTTTTATGAAGGAGATAAAGTAGTATTTATAGACTTTTACCTGTCTGGGCTCGGATACCGGGTTATGCGTCCTTGGCTTGATCGGGTATGGACTTCCGGATTTAATCTGGTACGTTGTGCTCGAGTGTTTTTTTACCTACTTTCCTCGTCTTTTTGCATCACTTGGCCGACCATACGACTCTGTTAAGCTGCACCTGACCTTCTGCACTGGTGGCAGCGTCTGACACGGCGAGTCAGACGCCGGGGTGCTCCCTTGGAATCAGTTCGTTTTATGCTTTAATCGTTTTTCTTAATGTGGATCACCTGCTTTTACCCTTGCACACATAAAATAAATATTTTTTACCCTTTGACCAATGACTGAAATATGAAAGACCATAAGAATTTGAACTTAGCGCCTAAGAAAAATATTTCATATCTAACCCGAGTTCCTGATACGGAACTCGGGCATCGTGCTCCGTCTCCAGATATCGGAAAGAGAGATACTTGTACGTATGGTCACTCTATTCCGGACCCTGATCACCCTGAATAGTAGGGTACGCTTCCCAGGATGGGGCCATGCCCAGGTGACCTCACATGTATGTTTGGGCTATTGTAGATTCAGGCCCAAACTCTTCTGAAGGCTTTTGTCAAGGTATAAACTCCACCAAGGGAGTTAAACATTTCCATCGCGCCGTTGATACGTGGCTTCAGGCGATTCGCTTAACCAAAGAAAATTATTTTATCCCTAACAATATTTAATATTAAAAAATAAGTATAATCTCATTTTTAAATTATCATGGATACATATAATTTTTAAAGAAATATATATATATATATATATATATATTTTTTTTTTTTTTTTTCTTTCTGAAAAATAAAATTTTAATCATCTCTTAAAATAAAAACATGGCCAAATGATTAATCTAGAAAAGACAAAAGAAAAATGATTAATCTAGAAAATCTAACAAAGTGTGCAAAAGAGGGGTTGGTAAAGACCCGACCCGACCCGACCCGACCCGACCCGTTTAACAGTCTGAAAACCCCCCCACCCGGTAGAGCGTTCTAGAAGTCTTTGTGCGATAAAAAGAGGCATTCATGTGTTTTTAGTCTATCTCAACTGCAATTTTTAGGGTTTTATCCTCTCAAGTCCCAATCCCATTTTCTTATCTTCAAGGTACGAATCTCTTCTCTTTACTTTACCCAACACTCTCTTCACTGTCTCTTAGGGTTTTAGAAATGCTTCACTACGAGAATTGAACACAGGTTTGAAATTTGGGCGGAGAAAGTAATATGGTTTGCTCAAATACTGATTGGGTTTTGTTGAAAATTTAGTGAATCTGGAATAAACCCTTCATTTGATTCTCTCTCTCTCAAGTCTTACTAATTGAGGGTTTTTTTTTTGTGTATAGCAGAAATGGCGGCGACGCAACTTACAGCATCACCAGTGACTGTTTCAGCGAGGAGCTTAGCTTCGCTGGAAGGTCTCAGAGCTTCGAGTGTAAAGTTTTCTTCTTTCGGAACTTTGAAACCAGGAACCCTTAGGCATAGCCAGTTTCGTTCTTTGGTTGTCAGAGCTGCTGCTGTGGTTGCTCCTAAGGTACTTGCGATTCATTGCTGTTTTGTTAGTTGGTCTGGATGAACATATGTAATTGATCATGTGGATGTTATTGAATGTTGGATTGCTGTTTCGTATAGCTCACTGATTTGTTTTGCTGATATATGATGTTTAAAGAAACTAAGCTTAAGATGCTTCTAGCTTTTCTTCTGCTAGCTCCTTTTGTATCTTAATGGTGCCTTGTGAGACATTTTGGACTTTATTATAAATTTCTCCGTTTCGTTTTGGTTATTTACAGTATACTTCGATAAAGCCATTGGGAGATAGAGTGTTGGTGAAGATCAAGGAGGCAGAGGAGAAGACTATGGGAGGTATCTTACTTCCATCCACAGCTCAATCAAAACCTCAAGGAGGTGAAGTTGTTGCTGTGGGTGAAGGACGAACTATTGGGAAAACCAAAGTTGGTATTACTGTCCCTGTAAGACCCTCACCGCCTCTCAAGCCTTTTCTTTCTTCGTTGTCTGCTAATTAAATTTATCTGAAATGTCTTTTTTTTCCTTCTCATGGTGCAGACTGGAGCACAGATTATCTACTCTAAATATGCAGGAACTGAGGTGGATTTCAATGATGCGAAGCATCTCATTCTCAAGGAAGATGATATTGTTGGTATTCTTGAGACAGAAGACATCAAAGATCTCAAGCCCTTGAATGACCGAGTCTTTATTAAGGTTTTACCTCTTCTGCTTATCTTAATCATCTTATTATTGTTTCTGCACGCGAGAACAGTGATAACAAGAGGAAGTTTTGTTTCGCAATTTATGAGTTTAGGTAGCTGAGGCAGAAGAGAAAACAGCTGGGGGGTTGTTGTTAACCGAGACTACCAAAGAGAAGCCTTCTGTTGGCATGGTAAGCCCACACTTGATATCATGTCCATCCCAAGGCTTTCTCTGTAGCTTGATGTGTTCCTCAGTTCATTATATCCTCTTTGTTTTTCGGCACAGGTGATAGCGGTTGGACCAGGTTCTCTAGACGAGGAAGGTAACATTAAGCCACTACCAATATCGACTGGAAGCACAGTTCTTTACTCCAAGTATGCCGGTAACGACTTCAAGGGCAAAGATGGTACCAACTACATTGCCCTTAGAGTTTCAGATGTGATGGCTGTGCTTTCTTAGTTACATCCTTGTAACCTGCAATTTGTATCCCAATTGTGGAAATTTTTTCTTAAACGGCTTATTTGCGTATCTGGAATAAAGACACGAGTTTGAAAATATGATTTCGATTTGTCCTTTTTACAAGAGGTTTAAGTTGTTAATCAGTTTGTAGAATCGGTGACTCCCATCAAATTAAATATTCTTGTAAACTTGGTGGAAGAGAGATTTTACAGGTAAAATGCTCTACATTGCCCAGTTGAAACCTTGATACATGTTATCAAAGACGAGATTATATTACAAAACGAAGAAAAAAGAAAGAATCTTTGTCGAAGAGGAATCTTCTTCTGCCTTCACCGGTTAAACGAGGTGGCCGAGTTATCATCATAGTGACCTCTCCAAGCATTGCCACTATCGCCGCCACTACAAGCTTGATTAGTAACTGGTAAACCCGCAAAGTTCCCGTCTAAGCTCATCTGTTGAACCTCAGCTGATGAAAGGATCTTTATGCTCTGAACACAGTTCACGAATTCCCTGCAAAAATCGAGGTTTTTAAAGGTTGTGACAAAAGAAAGAATGGAACTTTCTAACGGTCTGATGTGTGAATGCAATTGCTCTCTACTTACTCCCATGGATCATCCCCAACTAGAAGGATGTCGTTTTCATGATCGACATAAACAAGTTTCCAGTCTGATGTTTGCGGATCTTCAAGCTGTCCTTCGATCCCAAACATGCGTGCTAGATCATGCCTCAGCTCATCATAACCTCTGTAGCGGTTTACGTCAATTGATCTCCCCACTGAACCTCGCTTTTGCACCTGTTGGAAAATTTACATCATTGTCAAACCAAAAAAAACGTAACCCAAGTTTCCACAAGGATGGATATGAGCAAAACCGAACCTTTGTATAAGTTCGCATTCTCTGAGTCTGAGCTGCCCATAATCCGCCACCAAGAACTCCAGCATCGTTTACTGCTACATCGTTTGAAATGGCCGGCACATTGGGGACACCAAAAGATTGAGTTCTGACAGCTGAAGTAGACATCTCTGTACCAATGTCATTTGTCACTCCTCCATAGTTTGAAAGCATGTTCTGCAGATCTTTCTGGGAGTCGTATCCCCTCGAGAGCAACGTGTCAGGCACAAAGCTATTATCAACATTAGCTCCGCCGAGCAAGCTGTTTCTGGAATCACTGTCGAGGCCAAAGGTTGGAGCCAAGAAGTTCTGTTGTCTGCTGTTGTCGCCGCCATCTAAACCGTAAGAAGTTCCAGAGGCAGACGCTTCTAGTAGATGATCTGTTAAAGTAGCTTTGGACTTTTGCTGACACACGAGTTCTGGTTTTAGCCGTGTATCGGATTTGCTGTAAAGCTCCTGAACAAGATTACCAGACATATCAGCCGCTGCATCAGGTATCAAGATCGCTGGCCCGCTTTGGCTTCTGTTGAGAAAGCTTGCAGAAGAGATCTGACAGTTGTTTGTGGAAGGCGAGGTTGAAGAGGAAGGTGCATCTCCTCCATCTGTGATGCCTGAATAAGCTCTGACCCCTCCTCCAACTGGTTGGTTCTGTTTATCCTGAAGCCGGCTCACCGGCGTTTGAGGCGGTTGCAACGTCGATAAGCCATTGTTAGTGCAGGACGACGGAAACTGCTGACCTTGAGAGAGAGGAGGAGGCAACTGTTGCAACTGCTGGCTTTGCAACTGTTGGTGCAGTAACTGAGACTGCAAAATCGAGCTTCCTGGCGAAAGAAATTGCTGCTGCGGTTGCTGTTGCTGCTGCTGCTGTAATCTCTGCAACAGTTGAAACTGTAAATGCGGTTGTTCCAAGAGACTTTGCTGAAATATCTGTTGGACCTGTGCCTGTGCCTGTGACTGGTGAGCTTTCTGCTGCAGAAGTGTTTGATGATTGTGTCCCTTGACAAGACTAGGAGGCTGCTGCTGTTCTACTTGTCGCGGAAACTGTGTGTCTTGCGCCGGTACGGACATTGGATTAGACAAAGACTTGCTGGTTTCAATTACACTACTCTGGCTAGTGCTAGCACCTAAATGGCGGTGTGCTTGTTGGAGCTGCTGAGACTGTTGCTGCTGTTGAAAGCTTTGATTAAGTGAGTTAGACGGGGGCACGATGACACTGCTTGCCATTGATCCCGACACTAATTGTGGTTGCAAATGATGCATAGATGCTTGTTGTGCCTGAAGCTGCTGCGCTGCTTGTTGACCATTATAAAGCTGATTCTGGGGAACCTGAAGTTGCTGCAACTTATGTGGTTGTAACTGTTGTGGCTGTAACTGTGAATGCGAGTGAGATTGCGATGGCTGCGTTCTTAGCTGCTGTTGCTGCTGCTGCTGCTGTTGCTGCTGCTGCTGTAGCTGCTGATTCTGTTGCTGTAGCGATTGTTGATGTTGTTGCTGCAGCGATTGTTGTTGTTGTTGCTGCAGCGATTGTTGTTGTTGTTGAGACTGCGATTGCTGTTGCTGATGGTTCAAAGAAGAGTGCAACAATTGCTGCAGCTGATGTTGTTGGGACAACGTAGTTGGTGGCTGAGGCAACTGGGACATTGGGGCTTGCGGGTTCGGTTTGTTAAATTGGAGGTTTGGCGAGGAAATCCCCCCTGGTGGCGTCTGAAAGCTCAGTAACTTGGAGGGATCATCGGTGCCACCAAGACTGTTGTGCAGCGCAGCGGTTGGAGAGAGCATTGACGGGAAGAATCCCGACTGTGCAGCAGCAGCAGCAGGTAACTGACCGTTCTGCTGCTGCATGTTCATCCACTGAACTAAACTCAGACCAGGAAATATCGTACTCGAAGAGTCTTTCATCTCTAAGCTATTATCAAGCCATGGCATTGCTCTCTTCAGCGCAGACTCCATGTCAGTCTCATCATCTGTAAGACCACCGGAATTTCTGTCCTTGAGGAGATTCAAAGATGTTGTGTAGAAATGAAATAGTAAAAAGTTTTTTTACCTGGCATTCCGGGTTGCCCAGCAAACCGAGGTCGAAAAAATGGAGGAGGACATATGTAGAAAGGAGTTAAAACCGGTTCGATGTCCCAAACTGAAACTCGACTGGGCCGATCACCAGCAGCTGACTCATCCCATCCAATCTTTAGCAGAAACAAAATTTTAGGCAAAATTGAAAGTGAATGTTGCAATGTATCAAGAAAAACAAATTTGGCAATCATGAGGTTTACTACAAACTACCTGAAGATTCCGCCACTGAGAGTTTTTCCATCTAACTGGATCAAGATCACTGATACCAGTAACTGTACCCATATACCGACGAACTCCACATTCTTCTGTCTCAAATATCATCCTAAACCGCATACCGAGGGAAACCTGAGCGTACATCGCTTTGGTATACTTGGCTAAAGGAACCACAAACTCAGCAGGAGCAGCCCTGCAAAAACTCGGTTGTCCTCTCTCAGCAATTGCAATGAAACAAGCATTTAGTAATGTTAATGGAGACAAAAGTAACATAGATCGGCCACCTCGGGTTGTAGAAAATGGTGAAAGGACTGTTATTAGCATTTGCATGAGCTGCAGCAGCAAGAACTCCGATGTGCATGCTATCGCTTGATATTACAGATGAAGAGAGCGCAGGCTGTTGTCTATTTGCACGTCTTATACCCAACAGAAGTTGCGCCTTTCCATCTCTTAATTGAAAGTGAAAAAAGAGTTGGCATCTTTACTGATAAAAATCGAAAGAGCATTGGCACATTGAGATTGATATACCTTATAAAAAGAACAGAGTCTCCAGCAAAGAGCCTTTTCGTGCTGACAAACACACTCCAGCCTGTAGTTAGCAGGTGCCTTTTTGGTTGACCTGATAAAATATCAACAAATCCAAACCTAAGAACAGTTTTAAAAAAGCCAAATTGATTGGATAAGTTAATCTACTAAACAAAAAAAGGAAAAACCTCGATAAATATGTCTGAAAGTCCATGTGTTGTCATGAATATCCTTAGCAACAAGCTCCTGACAAGGTGGTTGCATCGAGAAATCCTAACAAAATATTGCAAACAATGTAAGAGGCTAAGGAAATAAAGAGATCCTAATTTTCAAGATGTAAAGATATATAAGAAAGCATTGTATATGCACCAGAGCTGGGAAGATTTTCTCAGCTGCTCGTCGGGGTACAGAAAATCCACCGTGAGTGCTCGTGTCACTCGCTGTGAGGGTTTTGCAGAAAAATTCATTAGGTTGTCTGTTTAGCTTAAGACCCATGTCAGAGGCAAGCAATGCATCTCTGTCATACTGTTCAACAAAATGCTCGGAACAATTAGCCCCCAATCCTCAAACACACCTAAAACCGAGTTATTCAGTGAAAAGTAACCTACTTTGTTTACTGGCTGAAGAGTCATCTGCGCATAGACCTCATCCGTCTCGGGATCAGCCTGGTTTACAATCAGCATTTAGCAAAATACATTAGCAACTCAAAAAGCAACCCGATGTAAAGAGATCTAAACGTAGAGGCCATTATTAATATCTAAAAGATACCGTACATTCAATGTAACATTATGGAGCATGCATATAAGCTTGGAAGGAAGATTCGGGTAGCTCGGTATGAAATCAGTCTGCTTCTGCATTGAAGCCGCGACCTAAAAAGTAAACAAAAACGACAGCCGCGTAAACTTTCGCAATCAGAGACTCGTTCTTGACCAACCGTGAATGATAATCTAACTTTCTCGAACAACATACTTGCTCACTGTGACCTTGAGGGAAGTAAACAACAAGACTTCCCGCAGGAGGCAATGAAATCAGTGGCCCGGCACAAGCGTGCCATAGTTCCGAGTTTATATTTCTCCTATCTCCTGCACACACACAAACAACATCAAAGGTGTGATTACTTCGAATCTCTGGGATCTTCCTTGAAGATGAGAGAACTGCTCTAAACCCCTCAAACTAAAAGGCACGAGCTTGGATCCCAACTTCCCACAGCAACAGACGGGTTAAATCAATACAATAGTTGCTTAAACTTACTTCTAAAGCAGAAAAGTGAGCAAAATCAACTCAATTCAGGTGCCCATATCCAGAAAATTCTGAAGAACTGTTACCTCTACTTACAACTGAATCTATACACAAATCCAGCAATGAGTTTCTACTAAAGGATTAACATTTATCAGATATGAGATTATACAAACCTTCTGTGGGATTCGGAGAAACTCCATTTGATGAAGGAGCTTTCATGATTACTTAACTTTACTCCTGAAGCACAAACCCAATGATAATAATCTAAATCTGAGCTTATAAAAAGCTGAGCTCTTTCCGTGAGAGCTTCATCTTCAGCTTATAGACCTTAAAAGCCCTAAACTTTCTCTCCGCCACAAAGAAACGGATTTCTAGCTCCACTCTTCACCAATCCAAGTTGCCGCAGAAACAAAAAAATCGTTAATCTGAAGTGTGGACTCCAAGATCTCTGCTTTTTTACCTGAGACAGAGCCTCCAATTTCTCGGAAATTTCAAGTATCAAAACAACGACTTTTCAGACGCGGAATCTCCGGAGAGACAAAATTAGGAATAAGACCGAGACAAAACGAAGAAAGATTCCGTTTTCAACGAAGCTCTTCGGGAAAACTCAGAAAACCCAAAACCAGAAGTTACTTGACTGACGTAAGCTGGCTGCTCTCTTTTGCTTTGCTTTCCTTTCTTGGCAAATCAAGAGGTTGATTTCAGAGACGGATGAAAAAATAAAATCTGGGAAATGGGTAAAGAATCGAAAGAGAAACAAAATCAGAGGAAGAAGAAAGAGATTTATGACAGAGAGAGGATCAAACGGGAGAGAAAGAGTAACAGAGGTGTTGTCGGAAAGGGATGATCAGCGACCAAGACAACTACCAAAAGGTCTGCAAAAAGCACAGGAACAGCTTTTCTTCTTCCTCCTCTTTTTCTCAATATTGGGATATTTAATTAATAAATTTGTTTAATAATGCTAACAAGCCGACATATTCACTACCAAACTGGCCACGATAAATTTCTTAATATTATTGTCCTCTAAAAATAAACTTTTGTATAGTTTTGTACTATTTTTTCTGATAAGTGAAACTTTGATTAAGTTTTTCATTTTTGTAAAATTTATTGTATAAGCATTTTAGAAGATGTAAAAAGAAAAACTAATTTGACTAGCTATTTTATCGGAGTGCATATATATAAAGGGAAATCAGATGAAATTTAGGATTAATAATTTAAATAAATAAAGATTTACTAAGTATCAGTGTTTTGAGAATAGAAACAAATCATAAAAGAAAATTATGGAGATTTTGCATGGTTAGTTTCACAAGTTTTACGAGTTTTATAAACTAAAGAACCGGGCTTTAAACGAAAATAAAACCCTACGGATTTTGATACAAACTACAATTGTTATGTTTATGTATTTAATATTTTGAATAATAGTTAGGGATATGGTTTTCACAGTATATATATTTACTTGTCAGTAGAAGAACAAAATACATTTACTTGTAACTAAGGTATTTAGGTATTTGGATTTTATTTAGTTTTGAGATTTAAATCGAGGGTTTTATTTTTGATCATTTTTTGCCATTCTTTGAACGAAAATATATATATCTACCACATCATTTGATATCAAAACTAACTTAGTTGATTATTCGGATAACATAATGATTGAAAATATACCCTTTTGTGGATGAAAGTATGATTTTTTAAGAGAAATTGAGATTTACATAAGAGATTTACCACAACTACATCTATAATGCTATGAGAATGAAGTGTTGATTATCAACTAGGCCGACTTCAGATTCAAAAGAAGAAAGCACGATGCACATTATTATGTGAATACATACAATGATACAAGATTACATTATGGAAACACAAATTGAAAATCCGGGGAAAAAATCGTTTTGACTGATGAGCCCTTGCGTAAGAATAAAAGAAATTGTTGTTCTTTTTTATTTTGTCTAAATTTAATTGATTTTAATTAGAATTAGAGTCTTTGGGATTTTTCCGGTAATTTATAAATAGTCATATAAGCGTAAGGTTTTATTCATAGAGATTTTGATTAATAAATAGTTTGTAGAATTTTTTTTTTCTTTCATTTCTTTTTTTTTGTTGTCAACAGTTATATAAATTTAATACGGTTCAGTGGTTCAAACCGGAAAACCAGAGTTTATATAAATAATTTCATGTTGTAAAATCCGGATGCTCCGGACAAGTTTGTTCATTTTGGTGTTGTTTAATCTTGAAATGTGTGCAATGCTGAAGCTTGCGAAAAGATCCTTACTCTTGACAATTTTTTTTATTTTTCTATTATTGATGATTGAATTAATGACTATAAATAAATGTAGGATTCAGTTTTCATGAAGGAGTTTCTCACATTTTTATCAGTATCTATGGAGAAATATACGGGTCCGAAATATCTTAATTTTCAAATACTTTTAGAATCAATGATCAGTAGTTTTATATAACGCACCCGTTCATCATGATGTTCTTTTTTTTTTTTTTTTTTGACATGTTCATCATGATGTTCAAAGTCTGAATATAAAGGAATAGAGCACTATGCACATGTCTAACAAATTATACAATATGTCTGAAAGTGTGAGAATGAGGTTACATTAATAATCGATCGAATATTTGAGAAATAACTTTTTTAATCGGCGAGACTAAAAATAGACCCGCATGTTCGATCAGATTTCAATGGCAAGCACATATCAACTATGTGCCAAGAAGCTGCATAAGTTATAAAAGTGGAGAACACTAGAAAAATAGAACAATTTATAAACGAGTAGAATCCTTACAAACTAAGTTCTTTATATTCTATAACGTTAACATCTCATAAATGTATTCGTAAGGGAAATTTTTAAAAATGGTGATTTCTGTTGAACCATTCTACCATTCGGCTATATAATAATGAGAGATCTTGCGCAACAAAAAAATTTGTCATTTCTAACTAAACTAAAATTTAATTTCGCTACAAAATCATTCACTCCGTTATATTTTATCATTTACGGTTTTGTCCATTTACAATGGATTTTTGTTAATTGCCACTTTCCAATTTTTTTAATATATAGCAGACCATTTTTTCAATGTTATTATTCAAAATATTTGTTTGGAAAAAAGTATTGGTTTGTTAAAGAATTTATAAAAACACTGAATCAAAGATATCTTCTTACGATTCGGTTAGTCATTGTGATAAACAAGAATCAAGACACTTGCAAATCTAGGTTATGGTAGTTAGGGGTGGGACGGATCTAGATATCCTGGAATTTCAGGGTATTCGGATCCGGATCTGGATCTGTTGGATCCGTAAAAAAATTATCCCGATTCGGATCTGTGGTTTCCGGATATCCGGACTTCGAGTATCCGGCCAAAAATCAAGATATCCACGGATATCCGGATCCGGATCCGAAAATAATAATTAAATAATTAAAATAAAAAAATATTAAAAAAATTAGAATAATATTTTTCAAAAATATGATATTTTAGAAAAAAACTAAAATCAATATATATATATATATATGTATATGTTTTTATATAAAAATAACTTAATATATGTAAAAATATATGTTTTTAATAAATTTAATGCGTCCGGATCCGGATATCCAGATCTTGAAATTTTATTATCCGGATCTGAATCTTTTTTTCACGGATCCGAAATTTTACTATCCGAATTCGGATCCGGACGCTCCGAATATCCTAATTCGGTTGTGTCGGTTTCAAAATATTTGGAAGAGTCTTTTGTTTGTTAGAATTATTGTAAATTTCATAGTCTCTTCCATGTGACCATTTTTCCTTTTTATAGGGGTGGACTTCTTAGCATAGTCTCTTTAGAACTAGGAATCCGTCATTCAAGAATTTATGTGATGGTAATGGATTAATACAACTTTTTTTGAAATTTGCTTTTTTCTTCCATAATATTTAGATTTTATATTGGATTTGATCCAGTGGTTAAATTAGACTTAACAATATTTGTTTAACAAAAATGTATTGAATAATCAAAACTATTTAGTTGCATCAAATCTCTGTACATTAACTCGAAAACTATTATAAATGTGTTCTCGTACAAATTACAAAATATTGGAAAAAAATTTTCATATTGACCATTATAAACATTTTAAATAACAAAAAAAAAAATTACTTCTTCTGTATCATATTAAGTGATGTTTTAGTCAAATTTTTTTGTTTCATTTTAAGTGATATTTTTCAACTTGCAATGCAAAATTAATTATATTTTTATTTTTTGGACAATTTTTATTATGTAAATTGATTTATTATTGGTTGAATTGTTTTTAGAGAGATAATAAATTATGTTTTAGTTTAGAAAAAATAAAAATAAAATAATTTTATAACACGTGTACCAAAAACTTAAATATCATTTAAAACCAAAATAGAAAGAGTAATTTTTAACAGATTTCGCGGGATTAGCATAGATTTAAGTCAAGTGCCTTACCAGATTATTAAGAAAATTACAAACTATATATAATGCATACATTCACATCCATATATGCATGGATGTAAAAATTCAAATAAGTTGGAGCGACATGATGTCCCTGAGCATTGAATGCGTGAAAGACAGACGTTTGGAGATTGGATGAAGGTGGGGCCTTATGGAGTTTAGGATTTTGAGGCCCAAAACAATTCCCAACTATTATTTCTTATTTTGCCTCATAATAATTCTATTATAACAAGTGTAATATACGTTTGAAATTTATTAATTGGACTGAAGCTCGAAATTTTTCTGTCCATACATCCAGAGCCGGTCATGAAAATGTAAAAACTCTAAGCCGAAAAAAATGGACTCTTTACGTTTACTCCACTTTTAAAGGCCACTATTACTAAATTACATATATATTTTTTATCATTTTGACGGTCTCTTAAATAAATAATTGTATTTTGACGGCCTCTTAAATAGATAATTGTTATAAATAAAAAGGATTGAAAAAGAATTGTGTGTGTTATTTCATGAATAACCAAGAATATATATATGGATACAATAGTTTAGAGAGGAACTAGAACTTGGAAAATAAGTCTAGAACATTCTAGAATATAGACATATAATGGGCATCTATATAATAGATTTATAACACTCCCCCTTGGATGTCCATTATAGCAAAATATTCTTAACGCGCATAAGATGCTGCTTCATTAAAATCTTTACCAGAAAAACCTAATTGGGACAAAACCATGGTTAAGGGAAAAAGAGTGCAACGCGTTTTTACTTCCCATGATGAGTGCATAACTTGAGATCTTTGTGACGACGCACCCAAATGATGAACTTGTTTCTTGAAAATAGCAGTTGGAAGTGTCTTGGAAAATAAGTTCGCCTAAGTTTCGCTTGAACGAATTTGTAGAACATGTACATCGCCATTCTTCTTCAATTCATGGGTCTTTGAGATGATTCATCTTGATCATTCTCTTTGTTTCTCTCGATATTATTAATGTATGACATTCCTTTGGGAGATTGATAGACATTCATATATCATTGTAATTATAACATTCTTCCTTAAATGTCTATCATTTGCGTATTCTTTGTTGTCTCATTAAAAACCTTGTCATAGAAAAATTCAATGGGATAAAAACTATGATAAAAAAGAGAGTACAACCACGCTTTATCATATATATTCCTCCCATGGAAGCATCTTCTTCAGGAGATGCATTCCGAACATATAGATCATCTTTTTAAGAATTAATATAAGCATAACCTTAATGAACAAACTCGTATAATTGTCATATTATCTCTCGGATCATTTGGACTTCTGGTCCATAGCATCCTTTCCTTCTTATCATACAAAATCTCATCTTTCAATCATGAAAGAGATCGATAAATTTCTTAAACATCGGTTTAAGCGTGGTACTTTAGGACCAATTATATATGAGCATTCTTATATAAAATCCTGCAAGGATCTTTCAATATAACATCTGTTTTGCTATATGTTAAATTTGGGACATCTTAAGATAATTTTATCTTTCAAGATCTTTTATCTCAAAATCTTTTATTTAGATATTCCACTATATATAAACCTCTTTAGGAGTTCTAATGATGTTCAAATCATCAACATACACTGCAATTATGGCAAATCATTTCCCGAATCTCCTTATATATATGTATGGACTGATGGAGTAATTCTTATAGCTTTCTCTTAGCAAGTACTCACTGAGGATATTATACCACATACGCTCTTATTGTTTTAATCCATAAAGAGAGCGATTTAATTTTATGCAGTAATATTCAGGTTTTACTCGAAATTCACATGCAACTGATTCTGCCCGAGATTCGCACAAAACAGATTCTGCCTGAGATTCGCACGAATCTGGTTTCTCACAGAAACTGGATTTTTCACAAAAATCTGGTGATACCCAAAATTTCCACGAAACAGATTTTGCTTCTGGTAGTTTAAATCCTTCTAGGACTTTCATATAAATACCATTATACAATGATCATTTATCATATATTATTGTTATCGCACTATTTATAACTCTGCCAGAGTTTCAATGATGTTCAAATTAACAATACCTTTGATCTTTTGATAAATCAACATGAGTAGACATTTACATGATTATACCTCATCCTACATATTTTATTTTCATTCCATCGAGTAGAGTTTCGGAAACATTCTCATGATATCATTAATACTTCAGGGATTATATCCTTCAACGATTGCATATATATATATATATATCATTATCCAGTGTTCCATCTCTTATTGTCAGACTTATAAGATATCTAAAAGTAATTGCATCCACCACAAGAGAATATATATCTTCATAATATATTCTTTATCTTTGTGATAATCTTTGTTCAACCAAATGTGCTTTGTATCTCACAATATCACTATTTTCACTATTCTTTCACACAAAGACTCATTCATCTTCCACTGGTTTTACACTTCAGGTGCACAGGTCCAAATATTTCTCTGCAAGAGATTATAATTATACGTATATTTCTTCCTTTCTATTTTGACCAATCATTATTTTGTGTACACTTTTCATTAGACTTTCTTTCATGATCCTCTCTTTTTATCCATAATATCAACTGCTCATAGCATGCAAAAATATTACGACGTCGATTTGCTTTTCAGTTCCATCTTATTTCATACATGACATAACTAGCTAGATCTCTTCATTTTCAGGTACCTGAATTTCTTTTTTTGTCATGTTTAAGGTCTCTTCTAGAGAGCATTAAGTCTCTTCTGGAGATCCTTCAAAATCTTTCTTTCCTCGATCTGGTCATTCTCAATTACTGCTCCCTTTTTATTACGAGGATTTTTATATTTGGAACCAATAGATCTATCACGCTTCATGCAATCTTTAGACTCACTAGCAGTTTGATATTATCCTTCTGGGACATCAATTTTAATTGGAGCATATACAGCTGGTATATGTGACTTCATCACTCTATTTGGGTCAACAAAAGCGTCTGGCAATTAATACGCTAAGCTCTGCAAATGAATTATCCTTTGGACTTCTAATTCATATTCTTTAGTCTGAGGATCATTGATAATTCATACATACTTATCTCTTTCTCCAGCTGTTTACTTTCTCCCCCTAATGTTGGAAAAACTGACTCGTTATAATGAGAGTATGCAAATCGAGCCTTAAATAAATTCTTCTGGGATGGCTCTATATACTTAGTTATCATTCATGTCCAACATATATTTTTATCCTTCTTTGAGGTCCCATCTTAGAGCATTGTGGTGAAGCACTTTTTACATTCAAAGATTTTTCATATGGAAACTATTTGGTTTCTGACCCTCCAATAATGATGGGGAGAACTGATGATTACTCGTTGGCATGATGCGACTTCATACTTCTAAACCACTTTGTGTATGAACATAAATTTCAGGATGTTCAACACTTTTTCCAATGGATATACTATAATCATCAAAGACTTTAAGCATGAATTCACCAGCATTATCAAATCGAATTTTTTTTTAAATAAAATATGGATCAAATAACCTTGCAAACTTCAGGTTGCGGTTTGATGACAAGGATAAATGTGAATATCTAGTCGATGTGTTCATCGACTTTATGCGTCCATCGAGCCAATGCATCCATTGAACTTGATGTGTCTATTAGAACCATAAGATAACTAAAATATTACACATAGTGGGTGATCAGCCCATAAATATATCCATGTATATTTACCAGAAACTGATAGATTCCGAATTATTTTGACTAGTGAAAGCCATACTATCATATTGCTTTCTGTGCAAACAACATATAAAGAATCTTATGGTTCTTCACTGAATGTCCACATAATTTTTCTTTCATTTATTTTTGCATCATCATTAAACCAAGATGACCTATCCGGTTAAGCCAAACATTTAAATTCTTAGTAAACTTCTGGTTTACTTTTCATTGCTAATAACTTACTCCCTTCAAGGGATATCATAATCAAACTTACTTTCTTTAGTCCATGATAATCAAGCATGAATTTTGATAATGAAGCATGTGTCGATAAAGCAATAAACGGGATAATGATATAAATTCTATAATCTAGTATCGAAAATCTTAGAGATAATTTGATTAAAAATATATAAAACATGGTACGAGATCAAGAGCTTAGAAATTGAGAGTACCCGGAAAATCCAAAGCCAGCGATAGTAGTTGTCGGAGAACGGAGACCGAGGCGATCACTTTAGTAGCCACTTCTTCGGCGAATTTTTTTTTTTCTGGTCCTTTTAATTTCTTTTATATGTAAGATATCATATTCACTTCAGGGAATGAACCAAAACTAGTAAGACATAGTCATGATTTCTCATCAATAGCTCACTATTTTTTCTCAGCCTTAAAGAGACACGATATATAAGTTCAGAACACTTTTTAAATTCTCGTTCACGATATTGTGTATACTGGACAATATTATTTGCGTGAAAGTTTAAGTATGCATGTTTTACCATCTCTGCATTAGCAATATTCTCTCAATATAATATCAATTTACAAGTAGTTCTGAACATAACTGAGTTATATTCACTTACAGACTTCAAGTCTTGTAGTATTAGATATAACCAATCATCACTAGTTTTAGGTAATATCACATTTTGGTGATCACACCTTTCCTTTAAGAGTTGCTCCGAAGAACTTATAGATCTTTTATAGCCAAGTAGTGAACATAATCTTTTGGATATGTCACTTATTGTTTACGTGGGATTCTTTGATTCTCCCCCTCGAGATGATGAAACTTCAAGTTCATCCATCTCGAATTAAATCTCATGATGAACAAATATATTATTATGATCATTTTATTAAATCGAGACTAAGTAATAATTCTATTACCACCATCACAATTCACTAGTTTTTCTATCATGCCATTAAGTTAGGTTCTCAATCAATCAATTCACCAACTAAGACCATCTGACAAGTATGTGCAATATCAGTCTCTACATGAAAACAAACAAGCAGCATATAACAATGCAAACTCAGTGCAAAATTCTAATAATTTTATGGTATGATTATACTGTGTAAAATCTGTGCGAAAATCAGGTTTGTGCAAAACTGAGATGAAATCCTAATAATTTTAGCTGTGCAAAATCAGGGTTATATTTATGTCTCTGCAAAATTCGGATTAAAATCATGCATGTGCAAAATTTGGATTATAATTACTATGTGCAAAAGTCAGGTGAAACAATGCTCAATTCATAATATAAACCACTGCATATATAAATTATACTGTAAGATATTATCACAGAAATATATATGCAAATTCCGGATAAAATAATTTGATGATAAAATTTTATTAGTCTCTATCAATCATCAAAAGAATATAGATTTATCATATTATAAAGTAATAAACATGTGTCGATATATTATATGATTCGGTATATAGACATGACTAAGTACGATCTAATAAATCATGATGAAGCAAGACCATGATGAAGCAATTAAACAAATTAAATAACCCGTTGAGATCGTAACAAATTAAATATGATAAAATATGGAAATGTGAACCAATAAGCATGGGCTAATCATAATGAAAGCATATGTCGATAATGAAACATGGATCTCGGTTTACCAAACCAACTCAAACCAATACATTACCAAACCAAACAATAAAGAAATAATCGATATAAAGCATGAGCCATGTATAATCAAGCGATCGGTAATAAAGCAATAAGCCATAACGATATTCCAAACAAAATCGGTAGTGAAACAATAATTAAGCAATATGTTAGTTTAAAGCTTGACTCTATTAATATGAATTATGCTTCGATAATAAGTATGATTTTAAGCATGGTAATACTTACCTCGACGGAGACGTCAGCGAAAATCAGAGACGAAGATTGGAGACGTTTGTCACTGATCCATGTTGGAGATAGAAAGTCTTTATCACAGAGGTCGATGGTAAGCTAAAACAAAGACGGCATAGAGAGCGAGCAGTGGTATTCTCTGTCTTTGATCATATTTATCTCGATGAGAAGGTAGTGAAGCGGAGATCAGAGATCGAAAACGCGGAGACCCCGTCGGAAAACAAAGACATCGTCGATTAGGGTTTTTTTTTTAATAATTTGCTCAGGCGGTTATGGTTTCGTGCTGATAACGTATTATGAATAAAAGGGATTGAGAGAGAATTGTGTGTCTTATTCCATGAATAACCAAGAGTATATACGGGGATACAATAACTTGGAGAGGAATACAATAGTTTGGAGAGAAAGTAGAACTTGGAAAATAAGTCTAGAACATTTTAGAATATGGACATATAATGGGCATCTATATAATAGATTTATAACAATAGTACTATTATTTAGACCGTAAACTTCTCTTGCTTTTTAATCTAAAGATCAGTTCTGCATACATTTACAGTTCCAAATTTTTGTTAACTATCTGCTATCAAATAATAATTAAAAAATACATATTTAAATTATTTTATGGAAGATGTAGACTATGAAAACAAACTAATAAATTCAATAAATATGGATCTTTTCTCATAAATATACTTGAAATTTTAAAATTACTAATCGCCATCTTACTTTTATGATTGAGACTTTGACGATCCTAACCATTACTAATCGCCATCTTACTTTTAAAAAGCATGCATATACCATTTTTAGGACATTTAAACAATGGAAACTCATGATGAGACGAAGAGCGGCAGTTTCGATTTCGTCTCTCTTCTTCGAAATTCTCCTATGTTTTTTTGGTGAGTCTTGTGGTCCCTTGTTTCTGATTTTATTTATATAAATAGAAAGAATGATGATTAAGTTGATGAGAGATGACTTTAAAGATTCCTTCGAGCTAGTTAATTCTCATAAATTTGGGCACTTAAATTTATGAATTATGTTTATAATTTTTTTTTTAATGGTTGCATGTAATTATGTGAAAATTGTAATAGCATTTACGAATTTGTTCAAGATTTATTTTCAAAATTAATAATTTTCTGAAAAGTAGACATGAATGATGCATGTATCTAATTGGAATGATAGCTAATTCCAAGAATGGGAATTTTGTAGGACTGTATATAAATAATAATATACTTCATATTTTTTTTTTTAAATGATGTTTTAAAAAAACAAATCTTCCAAATTAAATGATGTTCTCATTATTATATGCAAAATTGATTAATTTTTTTTATTGTTTTTGATGTTTTCGTTATCTTCTGAAAACTGTTTTAACTGTTTAATTTTTTTTTTTTTTTCAAATTAAATGATGTTCTCTTTTATTTTTGTTAAAAAATAGTATACTGTTTTTGGGAAATAAAATAAGGAAAAAAGAGGATAAGTGTTGAAAAGGATGGAAATAGAGAAGGGCCTCTCACAGCGAATCACACCTGACGTGGTCGCACTCACACCCCCATTTTACATTGGCTCTCTCCATTGTTGTTTGGTTACATGAGCTGGTTTGCGAAATCTCTTTCATTAGTCAAATCTACTCAAAGAAAATACATCTCACAACCTAACTTTTTTGTTTTTATAAAAAAAACTAGTATAAACAACTTTTCTTGTAAAAGTTCATAAAGAAACTAACTATTTAATATTTTTAAAAATATATATGAATTTTTTAGTTTCAAGAAAAATAGAAGAACAAATTATTTACGTCATTTTGATGCTTACATTAATCATTGTATTTTTTATTGTACACATTCGACATAATCGAATTAGAATTTTTTCATTAATTATGATATTCAAATATAACATTACCAAATTGTAATGTTACACAACATTAATTTTTGAAGTGGGGTTTCATTAAAGATACTGGGCGCAAATAACCACTGGACTAATGTGGGAGGAGCAATTATTGAAACATATCCAAATTATAATAGGGAGAAGAGTTGCTAAAAATACCATATTTTCTCAACTTTTTTTTTTCTTTTTAAATTACACTAAACAAAGAGCTTTTATAAACTCTTAAATCATAACAGGAAACCTGCATGTTAACACTAGAGTTTTGTTTATTTATTTTTTAATATGGTATCAGAGTCATCAGATTGTTAGACCATTTGTGGATGTTGTTCTCCCAAAAATTCACGCTTCAGATGTTGGTGCATTAGCGTGAGGAGGGGGTGTTAGTGAAAATCTCACATCGGAAGTTGGAGAATTTGTGAAATAGTATATAAAGGATTTGAACCAATCTACTCGTTACCAATTGATTTTGAATTTTTTTTTTTTTTGTTACTCATTCGGAAATCAGAAACCATGAGAACACAGAAAAGAAACGAAAGTGGGAATAAAGATAAAATTGCTCCTCTCGGTGATCTGGATACCAACTTTTTATTCTTCAACTAGATTAGTGATTATCAGAATATCAGCTCCACTGTCAAAGGATTTATCTTGCCAAGACGGCTCGAGATCATGATCATGGATTTAGCTCGGCTTAGTTCTTAGGTTGAACGTTAGTTTGAAAGTTATTTGAAATTACACCGGATTTTAGCCGATCTCAATTATTGGAATATAGAAGAGAACTTGTGAACCGGCTAATTCAACTTATCCACTTGGTGTTTTCTTTTTGTATTCAGATATACGTGCTTTTTTGGGTAAGATTGTCATTTTAAACTAATATTTGCAAGTCACTATAGTCCTAAGTAAGTAATTACCAACCAACAAATAGTTTATGTGCAAAATCAAACCATGCAAGTAAATAAATTTCAGCTTTTTTCCTTTTTAAGCTATACAATTTGTCAATTGTTCACGTATATAGGCCCAATATTGTACTTGAGGCCCATTAATGTACATGATCTCCATTATTTACTGCCCCATAAGAACAACAGAGAAATAGATGTCAAAAAAAAAAAAAAAAAACACAAGAACAACAGAGAAAGTCATTTATTATGTTTAGTGCCGCTACCTAGTTCAAAAATTCAATAGTTTGCTTTGCGTGTGAGAGTTGTTGACGGAAAAAAATAAAATTTTATATGTAGTTTTAAATTGCAAATAATGGGCAATTTATATGTATATATATATATATATATATTGATTTTTCCCCTATGTCAATTTATATATATGAATTTATAAGTCTTTTAGAAATCTGATTTCAGTTTCATATCAAGACAAAATCATCACATGATCGAACCATATAATGACATAGGGGATAAACAAAAAAAAACCATTTATTTAATATAGCAAAATATCAGAACTACTAAAAACACACATTGGTCTAGTTTCAAAATTTCATTTCTTTACATAGTACTAGATAACAATCTGCAATTAAACAGACAAATTAAAAAACTTAACACACAATCGACACCGTCCATTTTAGAACGACCACACATTAACATCAAGATCGTACGACGTGGGGTTTGACACGTGTCTCATCTAGCTGGTTGATCATGTAAAGCGCGTTGCTCGTAACCCTCGCCACCTTCGTCATCCACTGTTTCACCTCCGCTTTAATCTCACCGTCGATCCCTTGAAACCCATCGAGACACGTGTCATCATCCGTCAACGCAGCGCTAGCCCACGTCTGAGCGTTGCTCATCTGCCACCGAAACTCTTTCGCCGAACCGCCCGAAACGCCGCGGAGATGCTTCAAAACGCCCAACGTGCGGCTCAGCTCGTCTACAGAGTCTCCAATCATCTCAACGCAGTCAACCACCGCAGCTTTCTCGCGCTTTTTATTTCCCACCGAGTCTCGAACCGCCGCGAGCTTCTTTGCGGCTGTTTGAGCGTGGGAAATGCTTATTTTGACGGCGGCTTGAGCTAGCTCGCGAGGGTTTGTGATGGTTGGACCGGAGTAAGTTGAGAGCGTACGGACGCATAACGATGGATAGCTCGCGTGTACGCATGAGGAATGTACGATATCTTCATGTCCGGTGGTGACGGTTACAATGACGGCGGCGACAATGGCGACGAGGAAGAGCTTCTGTGGTGGAGGAGCCATTTTTTTGCTCTCGGCAGAGTGAGAGAGAGAGAGACCAAATTTTTAGGGTTGTCTTTGTAAAGAGAAAGGAGAGTGGTGGGTAAGAATTTAAAGTCGTAGGTCCGTAGAACATTAGTACTGTTCATTTATATTTACCTAATTACCCTCTGATATTTCTTTTTTGTTATACGTGTGTACGTGAAGAAGATAGGGGTGGAGTGTGAATGCAGCACCTCTTGATTATGGGGCTATCTGTAAAATTCAATGCACCGCAAATTACAGAACAAAATATAGCGTGTCTAGCGACAAAAAAGAAAAAAAGACTGTCCAATGTATTATCAAATTTGTAAATGATATAATATAAAAGTAACAATATGAAAAAGAACAAAATTTGTGGAATTATTGGCGGACTGGTCACCAGTGACCAATCATATTTAAAGAGGTTTCAGAAAATTGGATCCACAATTGTTATGAATTGACATATGAGGTTCAGAGGCGAGAATCTTTATCTGCCATTTCTTTTGCTCGACTCTTGTGTCATTTGAGAGTAAATTCTATATTGTGTACAATTTTAGAACGAATTAGATTTGGTTCAAATGAAGTAAAAGATTCGAGAGTAAATTCTATATCGAAGACAAACAGCGTCTTTGATTAAACAGCATTCAATTGGTAAATCAAATAACACTAAACTATACTAAAGTTTTGCCTCTAATAACTCGAACGATGTTTTCCTTGTGTCAAATAACACCCACTTGGAAAATGTCCCATCCTCGTATGTTTTTTTTTCTTTTGGGAGATTCATTTATATATCAAGATTAATGTGTAAAAGCATTCCATTAATTGATCATGATTTTAGCAGCATGTTTGATCTTGTGCCTCACGATGAATTTCATGGTTGCGGGATAGGCTTGTTTGTTAGGGAATGGCGACACCGAGTCACCGACCACATGTTGTCTTTGTAGCCTCCACGATGAAACTCGAGACCACTTAGATTGCTGCCTTCAATACATAATTTTAGCTATAAAATTCTCATTTGTATTGGTTGCAAGAATCTTTGTTTATATAACCTATTTGTTGTCTTTGCGAAGGCAAGCACCAAGTGGATATGAGTTCGCTTCCCAATGATGCGAATAATTTTACCTTTGCTAGAGAGCGAAGATCCAACTAGACGTTTAAGCTTTACATTTATAAAACCTCAAATAAAATCACAAGTGCATGGTATACCGAGGTAGTACTTAAGGGTCGATCCCAATGGATTAAAGCTTGCACACTAGAGATGCGAGAAACAAACTAATCTATAGCAAATATTTTCGGGTTTTTGTTTGGTTTAAAAGCTAAAAAAAATAAGAAATCGAAATGCAAGAAGATAAACAAGATAAAAGCATTGGACCATGGGTTTACTAACAATCAAACAATGATGCTAAAGATTGAATTAAGAACCATCCTAGAACATGAAATTCACAACTATGACTAATCCACTTCCATGTCACTAATCACTTCACTAATTAAGTAATTAACAAAAACTTCCGTTCGTAATCACATAATCAATAAGCATTAAGAAACAATTCCACTTAGTTCACTAAATATCCTAATCATCAATTTTCATTGGCTAGGATATTTAAAGCTCATAAAAAGTTTGGTTCAAGCATTTTCACAAACACCTTCCGGGCATGAAATGCCTAAGTTCTAGATTTTAAGTGATCAAGTCAAAACTAGCATTAAGTACAACCTAAATGAAGGATCTAAGAAGATACAACCTAAATCATCACCATCTAACCATCAATTCATCAAAATCTAGCCTAATCCATGATCCAACTAAAAGCTAAGTACTAAACATGATGAAGAACAAAGAAAAAGACATAAACATAATAAAAATGCATAAATAAAAAGATAAGGGATAAAAGTTTGAAGAATCTTTCTCTAAAGTGGCATGAGATGTTGAAGATCAATCCAAAATATCAAGAGAAGAGTTTGGATCTAAATCCAACTCTAGAGGAGAGGAAACTTAGGTTTTTTTAAAAAGTTAAAAATACATTTATAGAGGTTTAAAACGCACTCGGGTCAACCCGGGACAAACCGGGTCGGATTCGGGACAAACCGGGTCGGATTCGGGTCAAATAGGCAAAAGTCAACAAAATCTGAAAAAGTCTATGCTGGAACATGAGATCTGATCGAGCTGCTCATTGATCTATGGGTCGATCAATTGCCGTCTGATCGAGCTGCAGCTCGATATGTGGGTCGATCAAAAGGTGGACAGGAATGGTGATTCTGGACATGATATGATCGATCTAAATTTCGACCTGCAGGTCGAAATTTGTCTTAATGTAGTTGCAAATTCACTTCTTTGGCTCCTTTTGGTCCATCTCTTCAATCCTCTTGAAACTCCTTTGCTCCATTTGGATTTTCCCACTCCTTGAATCCCATTTAGCTCACAAAAGTCTCCTCTAAGTGCCAATTCCAAAGTGCCTAGAAAGATGAATAAAAAATACACAAAAATGCGAAAAGATGGGTCATAAATTTTAAAATGATACTAACTATGGAAAAACACTCGAAATGCAAGATAAAACACTAATATGATGCAAAAAGAGACTAAATGCACATGAATGTAAGCTAAGAGAATGCACAAAAATACAATACATCACCCAGCAGCCGAACTGTCTACCATGTACCAATCAAACACGACGTTTTATCTACGACCAACAAATTCAACCAACCAAATGGTGGTAGTCTAGTGGTAAAAGGATTCAGGGAAAGGAGTAATCTCTTTCAACTTGAGTTCGATTCCCCGTGAAAATATTTTCACCTTCATTTGGCCAGTCAAAATGGTGCCATACTTTAGGTCCATTATAAAATCCGGTGAGTGAGTTACTCGACGGCTACACTCATCCTGAAGAATTAGTCGGGTGGTAAAAATCCGGATCACCCCCTAATTATAAAAAAACAAATTCAACCGTATAGTGAATTTTAAAAATCCGCCCGAACACTAATCTATTATATAATAAAAAAACAGAACTATTAAAAAGGAATATTACTCATAAAGTCATGATACTTTTACCCCAAAAAAAAAATCTCATGATACTATAATAAACATTTAATTTATTTTCCGCAATTATAAAACAAATAGAAACGCTTAATGAGATAGGCTTTGCTTCCCAAAAAAATTAAAACTATATACCCGGAGATTTTGCGTGTGTGTGTGTCGTGTGTAATATTCTTGTTTTACATGCGAGTAGTCTGGATGGGCCTAACAAGCGTAACATACTTATGTCCAAATATTTGACCCTTATCCCGACTTCAAGATATCATTGCAATGACATGTTACAAAAGTTAAGTATTGCTCTGTCTCAATCACTTCAAACGAAATCAAATGGTTATATGAGATCCAATCATTTTTTTGGTATTCACCAAGATGGTTTGATACTTCTCTATTGTAATAATCAAGCTGTGAATCTGTGATGTACATCGCTACCAATACCGTAGACTTTCACTAAATGTACGTTTTAGGTAGAAGTAGACTTTCATTTTGCTTGTGATGTGGTTCAAGAAAATTTTGTTTATATTGCTTATGTTTGGAATATCTATCAATCTGCTGAAATTTTCACCAAAGCTCTCGAAGAAGATCAACTTCGCCATCTCCTCAACAAATTAAGCATTTATGACCTTCATGTTCCAATTCAAAGAGAAATATTGAGATTCATAAATATGTCTACATAAAATCTTCAAAGATCGGATTAGGATTTCTTTGTCAGTAGAAATTATACATTTACTTGTCAATGAAATAAACATACTTTTTAAGCATATACTTTTGACAACATGTGTCCTAACATTTTTCCCTTATCACGATATCACTGCATTTACATGTTATTAAAGTTAAGAGTAACAATGCTCGGAATCAACCTTTGATTTTGATTCATCTTCTTATCCAATCAAGCGTTCCTGGTCTTGTGAGTAACAAAATTATATACAAGTTACAACTTAATGAACCAAAAAATACACTTTAAAACCAAGAAGGTAAGGTTTTAAGGATTAAATTTTCCAAAACAGGAATATTCTCTAATTTAGACACCTACCACCGTTACGGATTTTGTTATCATCCCATAACCTTACGACATTTCCGTTAATCACCGTTAAATCCACGTAACGATACCAACCGTCATCACCGTTTCTCATCCTCACCACTCTTTCCCAACTCTCCCACCACTCCCCGCAATTACCACCCAAACCTCCTCCATAGTTAACGTCCGTTAACTCTCCGTCAACACACTTTCCTCCGTCAACGTCTACCTCGTAGTACATCGTCAGCTTCCCCTTCGTCACTCCGTCTTCGCACATTAACGGCTCCCAAACCTCCGTTACCGTTTCCGTTTCCTCCACCGGACCGGCCATTGCTTTCGGTTCGAGATGAGTCGGTTCGTGTTCGGGTTTCGAACCGGTTAATTCCTCTAACAAGACATATCCATGGCAATCGCCGTCGCCGATGGTGGTGGTAACTCTGATCCTCCAGAAACTGACGGCGGCAGTTACGACGGCGATCCACGTCCAGACGTTGTTGACGACGGCGAAAACACCGAAGCTAGCGTATTGGAAAGCCAACGCCTCTAATGGAGAATCTAAGGTCGCCATGTTTCTTGTTTTTTGTCTTTTGAAATGCCGATAAGCAAAGATGTGAATGGTTTCAGTGGTTATATAAAGAAAGAAGAAGAGAGAGAAGGAAAGATGAAATCTTGACCGTCGGATGAAGAACAAGTTGAAAGATGGAAGAGAGAGAGGAAAAGCTAAGCCGTTGGATCTTGTCAAGTGGAACTATGAATCTTTCGTAGATGCTGAGAATCGAGAATGAAAGATGCCTTTGTCTTGAAGGAAGATGCTCAAAGCCCACAAACACTTATTCGCATCGATTGGCCTCTAAATATTTAATTATAGAAAAAACATATAACAAACTGTTCAGTGTTGACCACAAAAAATAACAAAATGTTTTTGTATAAAATGTTATTTTTATCCACACTATTTAAGAGTATTACACGGCTCTTTCTTCTAATTACGACGATTGTGTGCATGTCCGATGCAACAAATACTAGGTGGATATTCGTCCATCCCCATATGAGTAATTTTACATAATTACCAAACTTTAATCAAATGTTTACCAGGTCATGTAAAAAAACTTCAAATTTGGAGATAATAAGGTCATGGAAATTTTGCAAAATTCATTTGTTTATCTTGTCTTTTATGAGATCTACAAGGTGCGGAAATATTGAATAAATACGTGAAAACTGCGCATATATGTAAAAAGAATATGTTAAACCGCTAAAATCCAACGTTTATTTATTGATCGATCAACAAATTGTGGGCACCCAAAAGCAACAAAGAGCCAATAGTTCATGGAGCTCCCAAGTCACCACTAATTAATCCACTGGACACATGAGTCATCGATAAAGCTTAAGATGCAGCGTTTAACCAGTCAGCAATCGTTATCATTTAGTCATATATCACATTTTCATTTGAGAGAGATGAGCTGAAATGAAAATGTGATATATCACTTTATAGAATCTAACAAATCTTCGATAATTTTTTTATTAAAATATAAGGAGAAAATAATCTTAGATGTATTTAGTGATGTAAAAACGAGCCAATATGATCCATTTAAAAAAAAAAAAAAAATTTGCTTTTCCAAGATCATACCCTTTTACAACGTTAATTCGACGAGTCACAACAGATATATATATATATATATATATATAAGGTTAATAAGGGATTAACATAATTAGACTGTTGGTTCTGTTCTGTGTTAGATAGAATAGTCTGATGAGATAAGGGTTGATCTGCAAGTTACCTATTATTATACTATAAAGTTTTTTTAGGTAAAGGTATATCCTTATACTTTAGCTTATGCTTGTATTAACAAATACGTTAATGTATGTTTTGATCTGGAAAATTCGATAATTTTTGGTATTAGGTTCTCTTCGATCTTTGATTTGACGATGGTAAATTCCATGCCTAATTTTGGTAGTTTAATAAATGCGTTAATCTACTATAAGTTTTGGTATTTTTATTTTTTAAATGATAATAGTTTTATCCTTTTAAATACTTGTATTAATCCATGAACAATAAATTTCGACATCATCGGCACATGCGAAAAGATATCACAATTTTTTACGATCAATTTATCAACTAATCAAAACGAAAACAAAATCGAAAACAAGTTATCACTTTGCAGATTTCGATTTTATGCATATTTGGCTAACAAATCTCAAAATCATATATCTTGTACAAAGGAGAAACTAACCCGGTTTAGATTGTATTAGCCGGTTAAGTGGAATGCGCAGCGTCAAAGGTTAATCACATAACGTTTACGTTATTATATACAGAGTGAATTTAAAAAAAAATCCACATTTGTAGTTTGAACAAAAAATTTTCCTTTCCTGATTTTTGTTGTGGAAATTATCTCTTAGTCCTGGGCATAAAAATCGGACCCGAATATCCGAATCTGGAACCGACCCGAAATACCCGGTTTGAATCGGGTTCGGGTAGGTATATTTTATTTTATTGGGTATATCAGATTGATACCTGCAGTACAGGTTTGGATCCGGTTCTTATCCGAGACCCGAAAAAGACCCGAACATATCCGAATGAATGATATTTTATTAGTGAGCTCTGAGTAATTATGGGTTTCAGATAAAATTAGTGGTCCAAAATCAGACTGATATCCGCGGGTATAGGTTCGGGTACATGTTTTTTTTCATTTCGGGTAAAAAAAACACTTTCGGGTATAATGGACCCGAAAATACCCGAAACCGAATGATACCCGAAAATGTTCGGATATTTACAGGTACAATTTCTTTTGACCCGAACCGACCCGGATCCGATAGGAACTGACCCGAGACCGAACGGAAATTTAACAGGTGTCTATATGGGTATAAAACTCTTATACCCGAAAGAACCCGTACCCAATAGGAACCGACCCGAATCCGACCCGAATATCCGAATGCCCAAGACTAATCTCTCTCTCGCTATATGGAGATTTACGGGAGCCATATTCTTTGAGTTTTTTTTTATACAACTACATAATTTGATTTTTTGAGCCATTTTAAATATGAATTTAATTTTATCGAGATTTTTTCCATTTGCATTTCTTCGATCTTTGATTTGACGATGGATAGTAGATTTGACGATGGACTTAAGTTCATGTATGCTTCAATTTCTCTCGCTTTAGTTTTTTTCTCGGTGAATTTGTATTAACTCGTACATCTCCACCGTCAAGTTTTGGCGGAAAAATCTTATTGAGTCGTCATTGTTGTAGATCATGGTGTATCAATGCGATAGTTTTCAATTCCATGGAGGAGGTAACTCTCGTTCTCGTTCTTTGTTAGATTTTGCTAATGATTTTGCTTTTTCGGTTATTGTATATGATTATGATTTTGCTACTTTGGTGACTGAATATGATTTTGCTATTTGCGGTGATTGTGTTTCTCAAAAGTGTTTATGATGTGATCATGTCCGTGAAGAAGGTTATTCTCCTTCTCTGTAGATTTATGCTATGATTGAATATGTTTTTCCTCGTGTTTCATATACAAGTGTCCGTGAAGAATGTTTATGTTATTTCTTTGTAGATTTGTACTACTGTTATTTCGTGATTGATTATGTTTTCTTCGTTTTCTATTTTTCTAGTACCTTAAAAAGATAAGATGTTTTTAAACCCTAACCAAAGTAATTATGAATAGGTATTTCTTCGTGACTGAATATGTCTTTCTAATGTTGCAGATTATGGATAAGCGTTTGAAGCCTCGTACGGCAAAAGCACGGCTTCCGAGCACGTACATTTTGGCTTAAAATTCAAAGAATTTGTCAACATTCAGTACACTACACATGTTTTTGGAGACTTAAAATCCAATAATGTATTGCAAATGGGGCTCTACTTGATGTACTGCAAAGGTCCATTCTTGAACACAGAGCCATATAGTGCTTGTTTCAAAATAACCAAATACTTCCATGCTTAAAAATCCTTTTAAAAGCTTAAAAAGATTTATTTAACTTGTTTTATTAAATTATACGTAGAAGATATTAAAAAAAGACAGCCAGCCAATATGATCTTTTTTGTTTCCTTGTTGTTTTTCCAGGAGACCATTTTACAACTTTAATTCGACGAGTCACCAACAGAGATATTATAAGGTTAATAAGGGATTAACATAATTAGCATGTTGGTTCTGTTTGTTGGATCAATTTTTAAAAGTCTTTTAAGACTTCATTCTTTTGTCAAAAATTGAATGAATATGAATAAGAAATGAGCCATTAGGTTCATGGAAAAATCTCAAGTAACAAGGTTTAAAACCTTATAATTACACCATAGTGTAATTGAGAGAAGATTTATCTAGACAAATAATTTGGAATTGAGATATAGATTTGGATTTGGCAAAATAGATCATAGATCCAATGGGCCAAATTCATTTTAATTTTGTGATTAATTGTGTTTAACACAAAAACAAAATATCTCTTTAATTAATTTCAAAAATAAAATAAAAAATAAAAAAAAAGGTTATCAATCGGTAATCAAATATTGACATTTATTGTCAAGATATTGCTTGATAATGCCAATAACCAATAACGTATCTTTTTGAATTTGACTAGAAGATACCCAGCTTGAGCGTACGTATTTAATGTCATAATTTGGCTTTATTGAGTCAAAATCAATTTGTTAAAACGTATCCATAGTTATGATTGGGATGGGAAAAGCCTATAAACGGCACACTCCCTTACTTATCCAAACACACTAAAATATTCACAACTCACAAATTTTTTTTTCCAGCAATCTCTCTCCTCTTTTTTTCCAAAAAATAAGCCTCGAAAGTATTTCGTAGATATTTAGTTCGTAGATTCCGTTCTCGAGTGTCGCAAAACGGTCTCACGTGATTGTATCTTGGAATTCAAAAATCGTTAATATCCGTCACACTACGGACGATTTATTGAGTTAAGGAAAGAGATCAATTCTCGCTTTCATGCTTTGTTTTTGAAATTATTTTCAAAATCTTGTTATTTTATTTTTATTTTTAATCGCATTTTTTTTCCCGGATTTTAGCGGTCCTACACTATTCTGTGTTAGATAGAATAGTCTGATGGGCTAAGGGTTGATCTGCAAGTTACTTATTATTATACTATAAAGTTTGTTTTAGGTAAAGGTTTATCCTTATAATTTAGTTTATGCTTGTATTAACAAATACTTTAATGTATGTTTTGATCTAGAAAATTCGATTTTCAGTTAATTACTATAAACATAATAATATTTGTTTGAATTACTATAATTTTTGGTATTTTTATTTTAAAAATGATAATAATTTTATCTTTTTAAATATTTGTATTAATCCACAGACATTAAATTTCGACACCAACACATACGAAAAGATATCGCAAAATTCATACATAATCTTTTGTGTTACCTTTTCTCTCAAAATATTATCTCATCTTATCTTCATTAATTAATTATATCACACATTGCGGTTTGGAGTTCTATTTTTATTTGATTTCATTTTGTAGTAATGTCCACATATGGCCGATATTGAATCCAAGCAGACTAAGTATGGACTTGCGGCATAACAAAATCGGCTCTATCTACAAAACGATCCATTTTTTTAATTAAAAAATTCAAAAAACCATTTTTATTCTCTCTAATTTGCGGTCTTTTAAAACTCAAAACCGGTCGTACGAACTACCTTGCAAAAAATCGCTCGCACACGAAATTATCTCTCTCATGTAAGTTTTTTGATCCCGTGTTAGCTTTTTCATGGGGCGAGTTTATTTTTCCCATCATTTTAGTTAATACAAGGTATCGTATGACCTTAGTAGGTAGATCACATGTCATGAAAAAAAAAAAAAAAAACTCAATGCGAGAGGCGCAACGGGTTATATTGTAATAAACCAACTTTCGGCATAGAGAAGAACGTGAGAAAACAGAAGAAACTGAAAAGCCGAAAGTAACGCGAAAGCCAACAAAAAAAATAAAATTATAAGAGAGAATCAACGAAAACTATAAATCCAAAAAAAGCCAAATCCTCAATTTCTGATCTCCCAAAATTCGCTTCTCTATTTGTTTTGCCCCACCAAATATTTAGATTCTATTAGTTTTTAAAATTTTAGTTTTTTTTTTTTTGGTTAGTTTCACTACTTGAAATCATCTCTTCCTCATCATCGTTTGAGCTCCCCAGTCTTCGAACAGAAAAAACCTAAAAATAAGAACGAAGCGACACAAAATAAAATAAAAACAAAATCTTTGGGAGCTCCTTCCTCTTTTCTTGTTTTTTTGCATGGTGTTCCTCATTGGATCCATAGCTAAGAGAGCTTCAATTCGTTTTCCTCTTCAGGTAATTTCTATATTTTGATGATATTGTAATTTGCATGGATGCGTGTTGAGAATTCTCAGGATTAATGGGTTTTTGGATTTCATCTGAATTTATTATTTATAGTTCCTGAGAATTTTGATCTAAACGATTCGGATCTAATCTGGAAAATAAGAAAAAGTGAAGGAAAGTATATATAAATACATAGGTTTTTTTATGTTCTTGAGTTTGTTCTGTGACCCTTATATTTAGGATTTGCAATGAATATGAGAAAATATTATTTTGAAAAAGACAGCTCTGGGCTCTGCTTCTGTGTGGATGTGGGTCCCTTCCCCTGTTTTTGGTTGATGAATATTTTTATATACTAGTGCTTCAAATTGATTTATGGATCTTAGATTTATGAATGTTACTATTTTTATAGAGGATTGTGTAACATTCGTAATCAACAGTTTTGTGATATTAAAAATGTAGGTAAAAGGGAAGAAGAAGATCTTATGAGACATTTGATCTGTCATTAAGGAAAAGTTGCGGGTCTTATTACTATCACATTATTTAGGCAGATGGATGACAACAACGCGGCAAAGTTAACTGGAATCAGGCAGATCGTGAGGCTAAAGGAGATTTTGCAGAAATGGCAAACCGTTACGATAGGTCCCAAGTCAGATGTCCCTCCATTGGAAGCTGGAAAGCAAGCGGCAGCAATGATTTCACCGGTTATCAACAAGAGGCTATTAGCCGTCAAGAATTGTGACTCAGATGAGGAAAACTGCCAAAGCCCCGAGCCACCTCATGATGTTCCTAAAGGGTATCTAGCGGTTTATGTTGGACCAGAACTAAGGAGGTTTATCGTACCAACAAGCTATCTCAGCCATTCTCTGTTCAAGGTGTTGCTCGAGAAGGCAGAGGAAGAGTTTGGGTTTGATCAGAGCGGCGCGCTCACCATCCCTTGCGAGGTCGAGACTTTCAAGTTCTTACTTAAATGCATGGAGAACAATCCTAAAGATCATCACCCTGATGACGACTCCGGTAAGTCCAAAGACCACTCTTATGTAGAGATACTCTCATGAACTCAAATTCCGCTGGCCAGCTAGGCCAACCTGCGACATGTACCATATCCAACCCAGTCCAGCCCGTTGGCCATGCGAGCCAGGTGGGTAAACCAACCCACGGCCCGCAGGCTTAATCATGACTAGGTTGAAACCATGAAAAATCAAGGCTTAATTAAAGCCTGCTGGGTTAAAAACCTGCCTATCCAACCCCATGAACATCAAGCAAGAAATTGGTCCTTGGACATTGTTATGATGATTCTTGAGAAACTAGAGCAACACTAATGGTTTTGTCTTGTCTTTTGCAGCTGGGGATGCAATAGCAGCAAAGGAAGAGTAAATTACAAATCAAATGAAAAAACGCCTAAAACTTTTCTTGTTATATTATGACACTATTATTATCCTTTAATTTTTTTTCATATATTGATGAAAATGGTTAGGGGTGATAACTTTGGGGTGTAATTGTAAAATCAGGTTATCTTTGTATTTTCCTGGTTTTTTTCTTTTCTTCTCCATTCTTTTTCAAGGACGATTAAGTTTTTAGGACATATATGTTAGATGTGTGAAAGAAATTGGTGGTCAAAGTGTGATACTAGATTAAACAAAAATATAACCTCGTGTACGAACAAAATATACACATTTCTCTTCTTCTCTTCCATTGTTATTATTGAAATCGATTGTTATGTGTGTTAATCAAGTAGACTCATTATATACTTCTATTTGAGGTATATGGATTGTGGTCGATTTGTCAAGAATTGGTCGGATTTTGTAAATTTATACTTTATATTGAGCTATGTGGGATTGTTGGGTCACGATCAAATGTGAATATGTATAAGTGTATATGTTGCTCAGTCTATTGTTATGGTTAGCGCCAATTGTGTTGCCACGCGATAATGTACTTATGTCCTTTCGTCTCCGGAGACTTATTTTCTTGTATATATTTTTCTTTTCCATGTGTTTCTCAACACCAAAAAGGAAAAAAAAAAAATTAATATGCAATTCACTTCCTTATGCATTTTCAAGAACTTTTTTCCGTTTTGAGTTTTCTAAATAAACCATAAAATCCAAAAAAATCCTCCAACAAAAAATAGTCAAAGTTCCAAAAAAACTACGACAGTAGAAGTAATTTCTAATTCTGACGGAACTAATGATAATGTACAACTTTGATTCAAAGCTAATGTACATTGAAATAAAACATGGTTAATCGTATCTTTCTCCTGCATTTTACCGAACAAAACCATTCGTCTAATATCTTTTACGAGAATGAAAAAGATATACTATTCTACACTGTTTTTTTTTTAATTAGCATTGTTTGTCCGGTCGCCAAATAGTTCTAAAAAGGGGAAAAATTCTGAAAATATCCCAACTAATTTATTTCTATCCGAAAAATATATAGACTTTTTGAATTCTCTAAAAAATACATCAACTAAATAAAATTGTCCGTTTAATACACAAAGTTTCAAATTGTGAAAATTTTATATTTTTGAAATAACGGAGGTTAACTTCCATTAACGGAAATAAATGCTGTTAGTTTTATTAACCAAATTTTTTCTTGTATTTTCTCCCAAATCGATTTGAGCATAAACGAACCCTAATTTTTTTTTCTCTTCCTCTCAAATAAAATTGAGACCACCGAAGATGGAACGAAGTCTAAGCTCAGGATCAGATGCGAATTCTTGGAGTCGGAGTCGCAGTTATGGACAAACAAGCTTGGGTCCTATGTGTCACTGTAGGAGGCAAACAACAATGGCGAAATCATGGACCGATGATAATCCGGGAAGGTGGTTTTTCGGATGTGATGTTCATGGGTTCTTTACATGGGTTGATGAAGAAAAGCCACATGGTTGGCAGAAGGCGATTTTATTGGAGGCTAGAAATCAAATTCGTCATCAGAAAGAAGAAATTAAGAGACTTAAGGACAAACTCGAAGCTATGAACACAAGCGGAACAATTGCAGTTGATTCAATCATGGTGGAAGCAGAGAAGAAGATGCTTGAAAACGAAGCTATGACCTCGAAAGAGAGGGAAAAATTATTGTGCCAATTCATTGTTATCTCATAGGGAGGTTTCATTGTTGTCACAGCAATTATTCTTACAATGGGAAAAAACTAGTTTGAGTTGTGTTTTGTATGAGTTTCAAATGGTGATTAGGTGGAGTATGAGTCATTTATGTGTGCTTTGAGTTGTCTTTTTATGTTGTTCTTGAGTAGATTTAAGCTATGTAATGGCAAATTGTTTATGAAGATGTTAAATGATGGTGTTTTTCAAACAAGGTGATGCTTAGTATTTAAATTTAAAATGTCAGAGACAATCTAAACAAAGAAGATCATCCTCAATAGGTTAATATAGCCAAATACATAATCCACCAGAAAATTAAAAATAGCAAGATCATCCAAAACACAATCCTAATAGACAATACAAAAGTTCATAAAATGGCAAGCTCCAAACACTAAGGGTTTTGAGGCGGTTGCGGAGGACTTCATCTTGTCAGCCTACTCTCGCGCCTCACACAATACCGTCTATGCGTTCGATTCAGACCATGACAACCATCTTCATAGTCTTCAGTTCGATTTTGAGTGTCGATTTCGTTTGAGAGGAAGAAAAAAAAAAGGATTCGTTTATGTCCAAATCGATTTGGGAGAAAACAAGGGAAAAAAATATGGTTAATAAAACTAACAGCGTTTTATTTCTGTTAACGGAAGTTAACCTTCGTTACTCCAAAACCGTAAATCCTTCACAATTTGAAACTTTGTGTATTAAACGGACAATTTTATTTAGTTGAGGTATTTTTTAGGGAATCAAAAAAGTATGTGTATTTTTCTAGCAGAAATAAATTAGTTGAGATATTTTTCAGGGTTTTTCCCTTCTAAAAGTGAACATACTCCTCTGAAAGAAGTGGACCGCAAGCCCACCATAGATTAAGGCTGTGAATGTTTACAGCGTTTCAAGCGGGACAATGGCGGAACTAAGTTTTTGTCACCATTCATAAACAAAAGTTTAATTGGTTTTTGATAAAAAAAATAATTAAAAAAATTAAAAGATAAAAGAAAGTGTGGTACCAAATAGCTTAGAACGCACATGGATAACAAAGATGGTAAATTTGTGTGTTTTGTTTACTATTCAATAACGGGACTAACTTTTTTTTCTCAGTCTTTTTTTTTGTTACGGAAAATACACAAATATCAATTTTTTAACAATAAATACTATATAAATACATACTTCACTGCTGCATAATCTTTTATTTATTTATTTACTTTAACTTTACATAAAAAACTTATAATGAATTCAATTAGTTAAATTTAATTTATATTTGCTTGCATTTAATTACTATATAATATTTTAATTAATTAATTTTTAGAATCGACAAATATGGTGAAGATGGTACCAATTGCATTCATATTTTATAAAATTGCAATTACTCGACTTTAAAAAGTTAAAAATATGAAACGAGAATAATTAAAATCTTAATTGTTTTAAATTTTAATTTTTAGATCATACGAATATCAACTTATTTATCTTCGTTTTGCTTCATTTGGAGAAATGTTTTTTTAAAATTCATAATTTGATGAATTCAAATAAAGAATAATAATAATAAAGAAAGTTATCTATAATATGTATCCCGCACTGTTTTTTGCTATTTTCACCATTCAAATATATGTCCTATACCGCATGTTATTTTTGTCACCATTCAAATATTGTCCCACACTGCTTGTTTTCTACTACCCGCACTTGTTCAGCAGGATGCATTTCTCCCGCACAAACCGCACTTGAACCGTACCGCACCTCCTAATTCGTTTGTCCCGTATCGCCCAATCCGATGTTACCATTCGAAGCTTAATTGTCTAGGCCAAACCCAGACAGCCAAATGGCCCACTCACAATGAGTTTGTTCGCAACGAGAATCGAACATGCGTTAATTTACGTCTTATCCCCTGTCCAACTACCATTGCATAGGCATACTTTATCAAAACTATTTATTTATATATATATATATATATATATTTTTTTTTTTTTTGTCATTTCAATTTATATTAAGCAAAATCGGGAACCAAAGGATTACAAGGATCAATTACCACAACAGAAAATACATGAATCAAAACTCTTTATCTACCATCAACACCAATAGCAGGAACACACAAAAGAAACTTTTTATGGCGAATAAAATATACCTCCCAAATCAAAGTCCAAGCTAAACACTCTGGCAAGCAGGAAGCGACAAGCAACACATACACTTCCAGAGACGGCGGTAAACAAATCCACTTTTTACCAATGCCACGAGAAAATCCAAACACGAAGGAAAGGATCCCAGAAAGACCCGAATTGTAGAGACAAGGAGCGAGACAGAACCTAACACAGCTGAAACAGAAACCGAGAGGAAAAAAGCTTCAGAAATGGACCCGAAAAGATTCTAAGAAGCCACTAGCGAATGGAAAACCTGCAAAATAAGGTAAAGCAGCCAGAACATAGCCTAAACTAATGAAGCCTTGACATAAGCAAAACCAGAAGAGAACCAATCCTCAATCCGACAACAAGCAAACAAAGGCCATGACCGACTCCAAACAGAACCAAAACTGGAAGCGGAGGGAAGTCGAGAAGAACACCAATGCTAGACATGAACAAGGAGAAAGGACAACAGAACCACTCCGAGAAGAGATCAACAACGGACAGGAAGCAGACGATGCCCATAACCAAGCCAAACCCCAGCAACAGAGCATATCGAACCCCTACAAAGAGCATCCGGAGACACCACCGAAGAACCACCCAGACAACGAGGACCCGGAGCTAACAAACCCTTAACCACCACTATCCTCAAGCAAGCAGATTCAGGCATAAGAGAGATCCCGGGAACTCGACACCGAAGAGATAACCAAGGCCAAAACTTCAACGACTACCCACCAAAAGAACCGGTGAGCCACAGGTCAGGCAAAGATGGCTGGAGAAGGCGATGAAACTCCAGGAGATAGCGACAAGCTCAGCCACGGCAGAGCACGGAAGAATTAGCTAAGGAGCAGACAAAGAGACCAAAGAAAAGGAAGAGATTTCGGTCATAGATCCGAGGCATTCCTCAAACCACATACCAACCCTACTATTCCAAATCTAAAAGCCCCAGATCCACGCACATAGAAAGAAAATTTGGAGAGACTCGAAAGACCAAGCACACCACCACCAACCTTCGAATCGAGACGGCCACAGGCTCCACAACTAGCCAACGTCCTCAAGAAGCTACAAAGGAGGAACCAGAACCAGACTACAGAATGAGATTTGAGGAAGAAAACCGCCACCGAGACTAAGGCGGAGCAGATCTAAACCACCTGCACGGAGCACCACTAAATATACCATATCCAGAGCCGACAAAGAAAAGAAAAAAGCATAAAGGCAAAATGATCCTTTTTCCGGCGACGGTGAGAACCACCGGACGCTGAAAAAGGAGATCAAAAAATTAGACGGCGTCTCTAGGGTTTGGTTTTTGAAAAAGTTTTCGCTTGTAAAAAACTCCGAATTTTTCTTAAACTGTTTTGAAAACTATTTATTTATATAATAAACGTTCTTTGTATAATTGTATTATATATTTTATGTGTTTATGAACATGTGTGTATATATTTTATGATAAATATTAATTTATTATTATTATTAATTTATAAACGAATAAATTTTATAAATTATTTGGAAAAACATACGGGCCAATCTATCTGGACTACTTGATTAGGGTTGAAATTTTGTAACCCGTGATTGATCTAGTTAGCGGTCAACACATTTGACCGTCCTGGCTCCGAATATGTATAATCCAATCTATTGATCCACATTGCAATTGGTTTTAGACCTTTATATAACTATAAAAAAATCTTCATTTTCAATATTTCATTTGCAAGACAAGTGTATACATATTAAAATATTTATTTATCGGTTGTTTGTTGTATCATTTGAAAAATAGTTAAAATAGATTTTAACAAAAGACTGTGAAAAGTATACAAAGTATAGAATATACAAACATAAATCATTATATGGTTTTCACCTAAATTAATCGTAAGAGTTTAACAAGCGTAGAACTCGACTAGTTCGTGGACCGACTCGGGGCGTGACTCGTCGGCGTCGGCGTTCTCAAGCATCCAAAGCAAATGTTCAAACAAGACAACCTCGCACGACACGGCGATCGAACCGTCCTCGCCGCCGCATCCACCATCCACCGCCGCCAGCTGCTGGAAGAGTGGATGGTTCACTACGTCGGAGCTCACGTGGTACGGCCGCCTTGTTCGGCCGACGTAGACGGTGTGAAGGTCTTCGGAGGGAAATGCACTCACGGCGGAGGATCGGCCGTGATTGACCAGAGCCGTCGGTGGTTGGTTGGTCTTGGTGTTGAATGAATTGAGCTTCTTCAAAACTGACTTCAGCTTCATCAGTTTGTTTCCTCCTTTCGCCATTTACGCCGGAGATGCAAGTCGGTGTGAGTTTTCCGGTGAGAGAGAGAAAGAGAGAGAGAGATGTCGATGTCGAAGAGTGAAGGGAGAATGGGGTTTTATATTAAGTTGATAGGGGTAGTTTCGTAATTAAACTATTTCCATTTTTCAATCTATATATATATATTTTATTTTTATTTTTGATAAACCTCAGGTACCTTATCAACCGATTTGAAGAGCCAAAACATTATGATCTATATATGTTTCCAAGAATTGGAAGTAATTTATTCGAAAAGATTATGATTATGAATTAGAAGAAGCTAAAGCGAGTGTCACACACTCTAAAAGTTTTTTGCTTTTTAGATCACATTCATGCAATATATATATATATATATATATATATATTATACCCACATCACTCCAAAAGTTTTTGTTAATACAGTCAACCATATACATCATTGGTCCATGATGATTTTATTAAAATAAATTTTGCTATCGCTTTAACTACGTTGTGGTAAGACCGCTCTAGTGTGTAAACTATATTGTTTTGGATGATTTTCTTATAAGTGTTTGATTTATATTATATCTGGAATGGATTTCCGTCGTATTTATATGTGATCTTATTGTATTCTCTTTTTTTTTTTCTCAAGGAATTTCCATTATATTTATATTTAATTATCACGAAATGATGTTTTTATTTGAATTTGATGAGAAATTCCCTCTTTTTTTTTGTATATATAGATATATTTATTCGAATTGAAGATCATCGCAGATTTTTGGCAAATGAATTACCTCTCCGAACATATTGTAGATTCGAAGTCGGATCAACAAAACTAATTTAGTTTCTCTAATTTCAACCGTTTGAGCTAATCATGCTGGAAGAACTACTATACAATATTCAAATTCAATATTAATGTGAATTGAAATTATGAAACAATTTGATATATATAGTTAATATGAATTATTTAAAATATTATTAAAATATATTTTTGTTTCAAACATATCATTATTTAGTTTTTTTTTCAAAAAGTATCACTAAAAATTTTATTTTCCAAAAATACCACAAACATTAAAAATGAGTTTTACGGATTTATAATTAAAATTTTTGGGTTTGGGTTTAGTATTTTGGGTTTAAGATTTAATTTTTAGGGGTTATGATTTAATTTTGAGGGTTTAAAATTTAATTTTAATTTTGTAGTATTTTTAAAAAAACACCTAAGTAATGATATATTTAGAACAAAATTTTATTTTTGTGATATTTTTGATAATTGTTCTATAGTTAATGTATTTTTAGCCGGAAAAGTAAGTATGAAGATTTTGAACAGACCCTTGCCAAATTAGTGTCCAAGAGCAATATAAATAAAAACTATGAAATTCATGTAATAACTTAATTTCTTTTTTGTCAAAGTAATCACTTAATTATAATAAATTAATCCAACAACTAAAGGAGATGGTTCATGAACATTAAAAGCGGCTTTACGAGTTTTTATTTGTTAGGTATGTAATTGGCTAGTAAGCTAGACTATTTTTTTTTTATAAGAAAAAGTTATCATCCCTCTTTTTTTCTTACACATAACATGTTACCAAAACATATTGTATTAAATATCAATTTTTGTTTGTCATTTTATTGTGGTTAGATTAGACTCCGACATTATTCTTTTGCACATTTTATTTATTATTTACGTTGTATTGGCGACTACTGTTACAGCATGTGAGTTCAAGAAGATTTGTCTGCGTAAAATTGTTATCCTAATCAGCCGACATAAGAGCATCAATTGTCTTCTTAATCATGTAACCAAAATATTAATATTTAATGGAACCTCCTCCTAGTTTGTCTAATTAATGAAAAAGTTTTATCAATCTTCATATTAAAGTAGAGATAATATTAATTAGAACTGCAAGAGAAAAAATTGACGGAAAAGTCCAAATAAATATGAAATAGAAGGAAGATGGGAGTAACGACCACTCATAACTTTATATAAAAGTAAAATAAATTTGTTAGAGAAATTTTCAACTTCTTATTTTTCGGCGGACTCTTCACATGCCAAAACGTCAAGCTGTAGACGAACCATTTATCTCATTCTCATGATGGGACCTCAGGCGTAAACAAACCGTTTAGACTTCGGTTATTGTTTTTCTCCTTCAAAGTTAGAATCACTTAACGCCTCTTTGCTAGAAAGTTTTGCAATTCAACAGAATAACAAAATTAGTGAGATACTGAGAGGGTTTGAATTTTTTACTTAAATGCATATGATTGACAGTTTAGTAACTCTTTACTTTTAAAGAGGTTTCAAATCACTTACAAATCGTATTACCTTTCAAAAATAAAGGTTAACCGTATCGCTACAACATGTCAACACCACATAAGCATTCATAATTGGGTAATTTACGTCTACCATTGCATGCATAAAATCCATATTTTTGAAAAACCTAAAGCATGGAACATATTCATATAAGCTATAGTTCTTAATTTCAGAGGTGCCTTAACCAAAGGGGAATGCACACACATGTGTGTTTCCCACTTTTAAGTGGTGCATGGCCTCTGGATAACAAAACCAAACATTTGTTTTGAGGAAACATTTAAAAACAATACCTAAAGACTAAAGTATAATAAATACTTAATAAACCGTTTTTATTCCCCCTTAGTGTATGTTGGTGAGCGAGGACCCTTTTGGATCCTTTGATGTCTTTATTCAAAATATTATATCATTAAAAATATATTGTCGGAAACCCAAAAATTCTCCCTGTATTATTATCCCTTTTTTCTTTCAAATTATTATTACCTAATGAGAATCAATTATCTGACCCCAAAAAAAAAATGAGAATCAATTAATATCATTTTTTTTGCAAATCCAATATATGTTTCAATCACGCGGCGGAGATACATGTAAATGATATGGATTAATCATAATTAAGAAATAATTCTGACACAAGGGTTATAAAACTGAGAGATGCTTCGAATTTGTAATCATGACAAGAAATAATATCTTCCAATATCTACCAACTTAGATTATTTGATCATGTTGTCTTTTGACACATATTATATAACATCGACATGTAAATCCTTCTTGTTACAAAGAATGTTGCCAGTAAACATGTGAGACATCATCGACCATCGTCAAACATACCAAAAAAGAAAGACATGTGCAACAAGTTGGTGTGTATTGACTTATGCGTCCCTCTCCACTTGCATGATTAATGACACTCTTAAATACAATTTGTGAAGTATTGATTCTGTCGCAATTTGGCAAACGAGCAGTAACATTAGTAGATGAAATGAAGTTGAATGTATGTATCTCTGTGGGTGGCAGTGGACGTGAGTGTATCATGTTATGTGTTTAGGACCGTCACCAGTGTCGTGCATACGGTTAACAAAAAAAAAAAGTGTCGTGCCTATAATTTTAGAGGTCTAAAGCGAGATTTGATCATATGATCTTTATTTAGTCGCAAAACTTTGATATACAAATTATGATTTTAAGAATGAAATAATATCTTCATGGCCTTGTTTAATGAAAAAATTTCAGATATATTTCGGTTCTCAATTATATTAACTGAACCGAGACATAACCAAAAACGATTTGGACCGAATTTTTTCGGTTCCTATATAGGTCCTAAACATTCCTACCCGAATTACCCAAAATCGATCCGAAACCATAATGTTTAGGCCTAATTGAGTGGATAAGATTCGAAACCAAAATTTTAAAATTCATCTACGAAAACTTTGACCAATTAATTCAAAAAAAAAAAAAAAAACTTTGATCAATTATCAAGTTCTTAAAAATTGTGGCCCTGAAATCTTTTATTATTTATTTTGTATCCTTTTTCTTTAAGATTTTTTTCGAAATTGTGCATAGACCCTAGTTTGAGCCCCTCTCGCCACCCTTTAACCAATGTGTTCAATACTATGCTTGTGAAGCCATTGTGTATTATTTGCCAATAATAAATCTTTGGCTCCTTGAAGGAGAGAGTTGGTGCAAATAATATTATTTGCCAATTGCCTTTTACTCTCTTGTTTTACTGAAACTTCAAGAAAAAACAAAATTCTTGGAAGTTGGGAGATGTTTGTACTTGTGATCTTCAAGAAAAAACTGTCAGTAGTCAAAGCAGTCGATCTTTGGAAAAGATAATCCAAGTTATAAACACACTTCTTTGCTGTTTTGTATGGTGGAATATTGAGAACAATGCAATAACAATTTCAAGATAGGAAAAATCGAATTTTACTGATAGAAATCTCTCAAAAGCCGGAATTCAAACCAATGCCAAAGGCAAATGAAAACAGAAATAACAAAAGAAGCAGAGGAACACGAAAGCCCTCCTAAAACCGAATGATAGTAAGAATCAAAAGAGATCTTTTTTATTCTTCAAACACCGGAACCTCTCTTTCTTCAAGCTCTTCAATGGTTCCACGTCTTTTCTCTCATCTTCAATCCTCCTGAGCAAGAGGAACAGCTTGAGCCTACACAAACGAATAGTAGAGATACCGCATTAGAGACAAAACAAAGTTTCATTCTTACGATACAAAAAAGGGTTTTAAGAAGAGGCTCCAAGGATGAGAGAATGCATATACCAATGGGCGATACTTCAATGCATAGAACATCTCAAGGTAACGACGGCTCTCAAGACGGTCAAGGTTCGAGACATGCTTCCAGAAGCCGTACACACCAGTCAAAGTCAAGAGCCTCTGTGAGTAAATCTGCCAGGTATATCTGCAAAAACCCACAAAAAGATAAGTCAGCTAAACTTTGAGAATCTCTTGGAACTAGTAAAAGAACAAGGCATGAGTTTTTTTCTTTTTACTTCTCCTCGATCCTCTGAAGTCCTCCCTTTGAGATTTCGTCCCAGTGAGAAGGATCTTCCTTACACTTGGTGAAGAAATCAGCAAGAATATCAGCCGCTTGATCACCATGGTAAGGGTCAATGTGGAAACCCGATTCACCGTGCACAATGATCTCAGCAGGACCACCTTTGCAAGTGGCGAAAGTCGGTAAACCACAGGTCATGGCCTCCACAACAGTTAACCCAAAGGCTTCATACAATGCAGGTTGCACAAACGCACCCTTGGTGTCACAGATGTAACGGTAAAGCTCACCGTTCCTAACCCGGTTCATCTGAGAAGAGATCCACCTGAACTGACCGTTGAGCTTGTATTCCTCAATGAGATCATACATTTTCTTCATCTCCGCCTTCTCTTCGTTGTCCTTTGATTCTTTCCTCCTGTCTCCTCCCACAACCACCAAGTTAGCCAGCTCACGCAGGCGTTTGTTCTTCCCGTACCACTCAACAAGACCTGACAAGTTCTTGACACGGTCAAGCCTGGCCATCGTGAAGAGGATCGGCTTCTTCTTATCCTTGAGCACACATCTGTTTCAAAAGAGAAACCAAAAAGATTAGATCTACCATCTAAAACGTTAAAGATGAACATAAAGAGTCATCGAAAGCTTACAGGTGCTCATCGTTCTCAACATCACTGTAGAGGAGCTCCTCGATCTCAGGGTGGAATGAAGTCAATCTACGCTTCTCCTCAGTGTAAGGGAAGTAGATGCTCATATCGGCACCAGGGGAGACAATGTTGAACTTGGGATCAAACACATCAATCCCGTGAACAACACGGTATAGTCCGGGAAGAGTAAAGGCCGTGTGGCTCTCATACTGCCCAACAGTTTCCTTGCTGCACAATGAGTAAACAAGAGCCATTCTATACTGAAACCAACTTCTCGAAAACTATATATTTTTTTACTGCATTCAATCTCTTTTACCTTCCAGCAATTTCTTGGAGAGTACTGGTGATGATGAAATCAGTGTGGTTCATTGCAAATAGATCCGCAGTGAACTGGCATGAGAAATGGTACTTATCGTCAAGCTTCTTCCAGTAGATATCGGAATCCGGGTACTTTGTCTTCTCCAGAGCGTGAGCAATGGTACACTGTAAGAAAGAAGTCACACAGCATTTAGCTCTGAAGCTTGACATATCTCATTGAATAGATATGAAACATTAAAAACTGAGGGAGAGAGCCTAACCTGAGTGACACCAAGTTTGTGTGCCAATAAAGAGGCAACGAGGTTTCCGTCACTGTAGTTCCCGATGATAAGGTCAGGCTTCCCCTTCAACTCTTTCGAAAGCTCAACCGCAGCATCCTGAAATAGCAAGAGAGGTTCAGGTTTAGTCTAAAACTGCAAAACAAGAGTCATGGTTTTAGAGGAAGAGGATTAGTGTACTTCACCTCGGTGTAAGTCTCTAGATATGGCCAGACTTCAAATCTCGAGATCCATTTGCGAACAATGCCCTTCTCTGTTCTGAAGGGCACACGGAGAATATCACAGTACTGAGATCCATCAACTCTCTCAAGACGCTCACCACATGTGGTTCCTACGGCATCAGGGAGCAGTCGAGTGAGCTGCAACAGAACAAAAACACACAGTGAGATTTCAAACACAAGCAAGAATCCAAGGTTGGAGGTAAATAACTGAGATCTTACAATGAGAATTCTTGGAGTAATGTTGAGTCCTTGTTGCTTAATTCGTTGGAGCATCTCTGTCTCAAGGGCACGAACTTGATCCAGAATGTAAACAACCTGCAAGATCACAAAATTTGATATCATCATTGAAGACAGAACAAGAAGTGTATCTCTACTAGAAGACGAGGAAGAGAATGGTCCTGACCTGACCACCAGTGTCAGGGTAACCAAGAACATTGTCCTGAGCAAAGTAACCATGGGGAGAGAGGATCACGACATTGAACACCATCGGGATTCTTCCAAGAAAGTTCTCAAGAGTGCAAGGGTCAGGCGCCTCGAGAAGGTCCAAAAGAAGACGGATCATGTCAAGGACACGCTCAGCATTGTCTCCCCATCCCCTCTCAAGACCAATCTCCTCAAACTTGGCCTCAAACTCTTCATACGGTGTCTCGGGCTTGAGCTCAGCCAGATACTCCTCTGCTTTCCTCAAGATGTGTTGCAATGTATCGAGGTTTTGAATCCTCTCGTTCAACATCAGATTCTACACAGCAAAACACAGAGATCATTCAAACAAGATTCTCAGTACGTTAACGTAGGAGAGATATTTTAAGGGATTGGATCATTACCTTTCCCTCATGGCTGTGTATCCTAAGGAACTTAAGCAATGGAAGTAAACTCTCCTTGTCATGGAAGAGCTTAGCAGAGAGGTGACGGTTAAGGAACTCAACACCATCTCCAATGTATTTGGAGAGTGTTGGGCGAGGGACAGACGCATTGAAAGGCTCGAAATCGAGCTCAAGCGTGAAATCGCCATTCTTACTGCAATTCAAAAATGACATTGTTGAGTGTAAAAACAAACAGAGATATCAGAAAAAAACAGAGAAATTGAAGTCAGAAAAATGGTTACATACACTCCATCGACAAGCTCTTCCTTGAAATGAAGGTACTCAGCAGGTTGAAGCTCCTCAACGACAAGAGCATGGAGATTGACTCTTAGGTACTCCCAAACACCAGGCCTTGGCCTCACAGCTAGTGCAACCCATGGTGGCAACACAATTGCTTCCTGTTTTTACACATTTTATCACAACTTTTTTCTTTTAAAGATAAAAACTTTCCCTTGTAAATGATTTAAGTGGGGGTTTTGAAATGTGACCATTTCAACACAATTGCTTACTCTTTTTAAACTATAAAAGATCAAAACTTTCACTTGTAAATGATATACCCATTTGAAAAAAATAAAATTTATGTAAAGGGTTTTGAAATGTACCCATTTCAACACAATCGCTTTCTCTTTTTACCCATTTTGAAACCAAAAAGATCAAAAATTTGTTTTAAGGAAAAGATCAAAACTTTCCACTAGCAAATGATTTTAAAAATTGAAATTTTGTGGGTTTTTGAAATGTACCTGAGTGGATTTCAGAAGGTCGAAGAAGGCACCACCTTCAAACTTCTTCTGGGTTTCTTCAGGCAAAGCCTCGAATTCAGCAATGATCTGGTTTTGTTGCAAAATACCTTTCCCTTTGGCTTCAACCCTAAACAAAATCATGTGAAGTGATCATCAATCAGACTTTTGCTTTTTTTTCGCCATTAACCAAAAAGTCTTAGAAAAAAAGCCATAAAAGGTTTTTAAAAAAAACCTGGAAAGCAAGGCAAGGACTTCGTTTCTCTGAGAAACGAGCGTTTCACTCAAACGCTCACGTTGGCTGTGGACGCGCGTTATCGTCATTGATCCAAACAAAAGTGACACAGAAACAGTGAAAATTGCTTTTGGAAACTGCAGAGAGAAAAAAAAGAAAAAGAAAGTAAAGGAATTGTAATAAGATGATGAAGTCTTCCGTTGCTCGCATTCACATTATATAAGGAAAACGATGCATTAACATAAAACATTAAAAATTTAGAAACAATGGTCAAGAAAGTTGAACAAAAACGTGACTTTTCTTTTTTTATTAGCCTTGAGTTTCCAAAGTATTACGAAACAACCCTAAAGGTTATTAAATTCAAATACTTGACCTCTAACATACACATGGGGCATACCAAAATCCGTTTCATTTTTCTATTAAATTATTTGTTTCCTAAGTAACTAGATAATTAAAATATTTCGAGCCGACCTCAAAACTTGGACGTGTACAAAATTGAAAACAAAAAAAAAAGATATTTTATGAACTATCTTATCCATCAATTTCATTAGTTTCGTTAAACATTCCCATCCACCATCCATTTTAAAGCAATGGTTTATAGGCCTTACAAATATCTTTGTGACCTATAAAAGTGGATGCAGAAGTATATAATATAAAGACAAAAATATGTTTTTATGTGATAAAAGAAGAAAAACAATCCTGGTACACGTCATATAATACATTAAAAGAAATAATGATTGTTGAAAAAATTAAAGAATGGTGGATTCCATATTTGGATTTTCTTTTCCCCGAGAAAATGATTCATAATTCAAAAGAATTTTCCGAAAATGTTAAAAGAAAATAGTAGACGTGATACTTTTTTTTTTTGGAATACAGCTGGAAAATTCCTCTAGAAAAATAAGAAAGAAAGCGAGAAAATAGAAGACAAATATGACTGATTCTCCAGAATATAAAAACGTTTGGTGTTTTTTTTCTAACCAGAGATTTTTCAGGCAAGAATTTTCTAACGAAAAAGGACAAGATATTGTTGTGATTCCTCTTCTTTTTCTGCTTTTTTTAATACAATAAACCCAGAAGAAGAAAAAAAAAACTCTTTTTCTCTAGCTAGCATTAGAATTAAAAAAATATTAAAATGATGTAACAAAAAAACTATAAAGCTTTTTACAAAAATCGAAAGAGAAGAAGAGAACCTTTGAGTAGAGAGAGAGAAGAGTGGTTTCAGTTTGGCTATGGAGATTTCTTACAAAAGATTTCGAATTTATAGAGAGACAGTTGTTAAAGCTTGATGAAAGTTTTGGTAAGTGGATATGAAAATAATTAAATAATAAAATAAAATGAATCCATTAATTACTCTAATTTCCTTTTTTACGTTTGTTTTCTTGGGTTCCAAACCCAGAAAACGAGAGAAATGGATTTGAGGGTCCAAGGCAAAGGGCATTTTAGGGAAAAAAGAAAGTTCTGGATGTGTGTACATTTTCCTTTAAAATATATAATAAAACGGATATGTATGAACAATCACTAATATATTTTCCTTAAATAGATATATCGGATATATCACTGATCTTTGGATTAAGAAGATATTTATATTTAGATTTGAATTGGAAATGATCTTTGCTTATACAATACTTGACCAACAAGAAAATTTATTGACAAAAAAGCATATTTAGAAATTATAACCAAGAAAAAAACAAATCAGTGTGGCTGACCATCAATCGAAAAAAAAAATAAAACATAATTACACCATTTACTAAATTTCTTTCATAAGCCTCAATCGAAAAATTGTTTTACCAAACTAAATGGGAAACATTGTAATAAAAAGGTTTTTTGGAAGTTTTCGAGTAAATATTAAAAAATACATTATTAAAAGTATTAACTTGGATTTAAAGTTTGAATAAATGTAAAAGCATTAATAAAAAAAAATTAGAAGAATTACATTATTTGTAAATATTTATGCAATCAAAGAAAACTTAAAAATTATATCTATTATAGTTTAATTTTAATTACAAATTAAATTAAATTAAATTTTCAACCTAAAAGAAACGAAATTTCATTTATTATTCTTTGTAAATAATCTGTGTTGTTTCTTTTGTTTTGTTTTTGCTGAAAAAAATTAAGAAACTTTTTATCGTTTGACGACATCTCTCCCACATTTCCTTTTTAACAACTTCTCTACCAATATTTCTTTACGAAAACAGTTAATTTTAGTTATGATAAATCTTTTCTTGTTTTCTTTCTATAATTCAATTAATTTCTCCCAATTGTTTTTCTTTCACATTTGTTTTGAAATTAATATATATAATTATATGATGAAAAGGTGATGACAAAATAATTAAAATTGATGGAATAATAAATCATAAAATGGTGATCGGTAAAAGATTAAAAAAAAATTTAATTAAATTTTGCTTTATCCTTAAGCCATTTGGGCTTTTAAAATGTTGTTTTTGTCACATATTATTGTCAAATCTAGAAGGGAAGATTAGTTTAAGAACCTAAAAGAATGTTTAGTTAGACTTTTTTTGCGCAAAAGTGTTTGTTATTTTTACACCACTTAAAAGTGTTTGCAGAAGAGTTTAACCTAATCTCTTTTTTCTTCACACCCAGTCAAGTAAATCAAGTAGCATATCGCATAACGAAACGTTAACAGGCCCATATTTTTTCTACCTTCAAAGCTATTATACCTCCAACACTATGGATTAAATCCGACCCTCTGTAATGGTTGAAAAGCTTACAAACATTTTAACTTAGAAATGCATTAAGTTTGCAAAAAAAGAAAAAGATAGTTAATATCTTTAAGAAACAAAAACAAAAAGGTTGATTGAGATTTGTAATCTAGATGATAAATGATATACAACTTTTTCACCCATAGAAACATGACTCCGCAACTTTTCTACTATTCACGTTATTTATCAAATGTTTCTGATGATCCGTCATCTCAGTGTTATATACTTATATTACTAGTTTAACATTCATTTTGAAACAACAATCATCTCCTTAATAATTTTCATTAGCACCATCAAGTATGTTACTATCCAGTTAGAATTGACGCTTTAATTAGTGTGGTTGGTGAATTGTGCAACAAAAAGTTGAAATGGTTTTGAATAAAAAACCCGTTAATGGTTTTCAATGAAAAAACCCGCTAATGGTTTGTCATCCATTGGCTAAGCTATTATTATTGGTTAAAAACTTATAATATAAATTATTTTTATTTGTGACGGAAGCATTTTAAAAATAAATAAAAAATTGAAAAGGCTTTGTGTGTACTGTAGACAAAAATTTCCTCCATCTGTCTACCACCACGTGTTGGGCTAGACGTAGATTGCCACGTGGAGTGACGGTATTTGTAAATCTAAGGAGAACAAAAACATGAGAGAGAGTTAGATAAGGCCAACGTTGATTGTGACGTGGCCTTTTCCACCGACTTTGGATAATGTAATAACAAAAGCTGTGTAAATAATTTGTATTAAAAATTAAGATTCGAGTATGTAATAAAAATTTGATTCAATTCAAATGTCGTACGTAAAATTAATATTTGGTCCCACTAACACAGTTTACTGTTATTTGCTTCTGTGGGATGGTTTTGACTTTTGAGGTAAGCGGTTTTTGTTATTTTAATCAAATGGTTGTTGAGAAAGGAAAATCAAAAGAGGAAATTTGGAAAAATACATTTTTAGAATATTAAATTTATTAAAATAATTTTAATAAAACTGAATAATATTTCATACATCTTATATTTTTTTTTTTAATTTCTTTTTTTTTGTGATACTAGATATTATTAGCCTTCGATTTTATCCTATAATAATATCTATATATCTAAGATTTTGATGTTACAAATTTTTTTATATCTTTATTTAATTGAACCAAAAGAATCCAAGATCAAATCAATTTTTTAGTTAAGACATTGGAGTTATGCTCAGAAGAAAATTAAACGATTCATTTAAACAAATAAAATTGACAAAATCAATTGATTTGAAAATAATGAATTAATATAAATTCCATCAGGCATTTTTATATCTTTTTTCTTCTTTTCTTAAATCGCTGATCAATTTTGTTGATTCAGGTTTTTGTCATCGTATCTACCGTAATTGATATCCGTAACCATAGTATTTCTTATCACCGTCATATCCACTGTAATATATATTCGTCATTGTCATATATATTTTTATTTTTTATATGTTTTGCTTTATTGTGTTCGACGCTCTATAATTATTTATTTGTATTCATTTATTTTGCATTCATGTCTGTGTGGTCTTTTGTTTAAAGAAAATAAAAAATACCTTACATATTGTTTGAAAAATGTTATTGACTATTAATTTGGTAAAATGAAACAAAGTCAAGGATGTTCCGTGTTTATATAAATAACTTAAGTTTAAATTTTTTTGAAAGATAAATTTTGGCATATTTTCCATAGATTTATCTAACAGTAAAATTTAAATTTTAAATCAATAAAATATATTTATCACAAATAAAAATAAAATAAATATTAATAATAATAATGTTTATGAATTTTAATTATTATTTATGAGAATATGTAGTTTTTAAAAAAAAATCAAATTAGGATAAAAAAAATTTCGTATATAAAAGGAGGTGGTTTTCAAAATAAAAGTTCAAATTTAAAAACATAAATAGGGTATTTTTCAAAATTTCCCAAACAAAAAATATAAATTAAATGGTTTTTTTTGTCAACTATATAGTTTTTTGTTTAAAGAAAACAAAAAAGGTTGTGGAAAGAAATTAGAGGAAGTGGTGTGGGGGTGGATATCGTGTAGATTAAAAGTTAAAGCTTTCGGGGCCAGAAATTAGTTGAAGATTTTGTGATTTGGAGTATGAAAAAAAAAATTAACCATTATCTGTTAGTGTCTCTGGAGAGAAAATATGTAAAAGATTATAAAAACTAGTGAAGGTTCTGAAAAATATATGAATATTCTAAAAACATGCTAATAAAATTGTTATAATACTGGAAACATATATATATATTAATGAAACCAGTTCTTTGTATGCTTGAAAAAATGTTTGGAATCAAGAAAATTAACTATTCAAAGTTTTCATAATTTTGTTCGAAAACGTTAGAATTTTTACAAAAGTTGGTGAATTTTGTTTTTAAAATATCTGATAATTTCATGTGAAAACGTTTCGAAATTTTCATGGTTGAAAATTTTATATCAAATTCATATGAATGCTTGATATATATATATGGACAAATTAAAAAAACCAAAAGAGGTTTTCAACAGTAAACTTCTTAAGCTAGCATAACAAGTCTTGTAAAATTATGCTTGCTATTGAATCATAATCACATCCCCACTAGTTCTTTTGCCTAACTACCAATTAGCAATAGAGTTTCCACCCAAACCGAAAAATAATTTTCAATCATCATGTTTTGAGGCATATTGTAATGAAAAAGAAAGTTTTGTTGTGTGTGGGCCAGTGTAAATCAATAGATTTACAGTACTAATCTTTTTTTTTTGTCAACTACAGTACTAATCTCTGTAATGAATATTTACGATGCAACTAATTAATCTTTGGTTTGTTGAAAAACATTCTTAACTAACCCAACCAAATCTTTAGTCTGTTGATCTTATACTCGAGATATTGAGGATAGTCTGTTCAGATTTTTGGTCTTAATAATATTGCTAACTTAACCAATTATCTAAAATGCAAAACATTAACTTAGACTTCAAAAATGTTAACTTAACTAATTGTAAAATGCAAAAACATTAAGGTTCAATAATCATTTTACTGATTACTGATTACGAGAGGTAAAAGCTCCAAAGTGCACCCATTTTTCTCCTTTTGGAATAATCTTTGGATTAAAAATATAAAACATTAATATTTAAATTTGAATTATATTAGTGACCCCGATCAAAGTAGTTTATGGATCCGCCATTGATAATGACGTATCGACTGACATTGACACAAACCACAATATTATATGTCCTAGTGTATATATATACCTTCTTATTTTGTTAGTGGTTTTTAAAATTTGTGGGATGTTATTCCATAAATGATTTTTCTGTCAACAAAAAAATGAAATTTTAGGTGTTTGGTATTCAGTCAACTAGCTCGTAAACCAAATTTTTACACTTGTACAACTATCACATCTATTTTATTCCCTTGTATGCATATTTATGATTTTTTTTTTAGATTTAGTTCAGTTAATACTAGATGAGATCCATCCATTATCAACAATAATTTTTGTGATTTATTTCATTCATGACTTTATATACAAACTATTTTTATACTATGGTATTGTGTACTGGTTAATTACTATTACAAATTATTAAATTTTACCAATCAAAATTATAATTAAACTGTTTTTTTTTATCATATCGTCATTTTTACTACTGTTTATAATCGTCATTTTTACAATTATTTATTGTTGTCATTTTTTTATCACAATGTCTTCTATTTAGCACTAAAAATTCGTTATCATGCCATTGTTTCCTATATCACCAATTAGTTTCATTATTTTCAAAATTTTATAATTTGAAGAAAAATAATAAATTAACGTAAAATTTGATTAAAAAGCCTTGTCTACAATATGAAGTTCCTTTTTCGTTTTTAGGTAGTTTTTCCTCTTTTTTTTTTTTTTTTGATAAATGGATTTTTAGGTAGTTGTCAAACATTACATGATTTCTATTAGGTTTGCCTAATTTTTGGAATTGAAGTTCCATCTTCTTCGATAATAATTGATACAGGTTCAAGCAACAACAAATAATAAAAAGTTTTTGCGTATATTCAATCATCCATCATTTTCTTTAACAAACCACGACTATTCTATCGCACGTCGCTTTTCTTATAAAAAAAAAAAAATGGAGGGTTCGTAATTTTCTGTTCATCAAAATACATAAATATGCCATTACATAACATAACATGTACGAAATTTTATATCTCGTCAGAGACAAATCCACGTGTCAGATTTTATGTGTGTTTACGATATGATTGTTTTTTCTTAGCTTTATACAGAAGCTATGAGAATCTTCATAGTACATTTAAAGTCTTTACATACTGGAAATTGATTTTGTCGGATTAAGACATGAGGTTAATAAAAAATAATACTAACGTTAGGCAACATCATTCACATCAAACAATTCTATATGCTATTCAAAGGAGAATCATCTGGTTTGATTTACTTTTTGCTGGCAGCATTTGGTCTTGAGTTGGTCAATATGAGAGGATTGTGTGGAAAAGATCTTACAAGAATTTGTAACTTAGCTCAAAACCGCAAGGACAAGCCCCGAAAGATCTTCTACCAAAGTTATAGCTCTAACACCAAAAGTACAAGCCCTGAAAGATCTTCTAATTAACAATATTATCATTTAGCTCTGTCTCTCCAGACCGCAAAACGCAAACGCATAACTGCAGTTGCGTTTTGAAGCGACCACAGGCGATAAAGAATGGATTTTTAACATATGGAAAATAACTTACAATATGGGATTAATAACCAAACAGATATTTACAACAGACTTCAAACCAAAAAACAAAAACCTAACAAAAGTCTGAGATTAATAGATTTATGACAAGTTTCTCTCCACAAAGATGAATTTTTCCCTTCTCTCTATAAGACTGCAAACTCAAACTTTTGCTCCTCTTAATAGCTTATATCTCTTTTGACCCTTTTGGTCATCATCGTGAAGTTTCAAATACGTGGTACTGTGAATCTCTACCAGTCTCTTATCCATGTTTGCACCGTAATACCCAAATGTCCATTAGACCATAAATATGGTGAAGGCAGAGTATGTTCTTGTTGAATATGGAAAGTTGAAAGAGCTTCAATGGCAGAGTGCTTCTCCATATGCTACCCATTGTTTGAAGCTATCTGGAAAGTCATCGCGAATCTTTGTGCGTACAGACATTTCGGTTCCAACGGGTTCCTTTCCCTGCCAAAGCAAATAAATCCGAGCTAGAAGTCAAAAACTATATTGCAAGTGCTGAATCAAGTAATACCAACTCGCTAGGGAGATATGCAAAGTAGAATTTGGAAGATACTGACCTTCCTGCTGCTTGATCCACCCTCGGTCATAGCTAGCGTCGACTGTTTTGCTTCACTGATGATATTCTCTGATGATGACATCTCCGCTGTTAAATTACTTGTAAGCGTTGACGGCCTGCCAAAAGAACGCAGCGTGAGTTGCATGATCTTATACGTGGTAAATTGACTAAACCATGATTAAGAAAAATGCTGATCATTCACGAGAGATAGGCTGATATTGTCATATTGGTCATCAATGGTGAAAAACCTATACAGATGGATATTTGGAAACTTAATATAACATTTCTGGACGGAGCATAATCAGCTGGGTTTTCAGATAGATGACCATTATAATTCTATAAATATAGAAAAAATTGAAGCTTCTATCTAATGCACAATACTTTTACCTGTACAATTGATCGTTCTCGCATAGATTTTCTGATGACGAAAGCCACTCGACATCAACAAAATTTGAGACACTAGACATGTCTTCCTGCTCGGACAAGTAAATGGAGTTGCTACCATTATGCTGAACCTTCTGCGCATCTCCAAAAAAATGTGTGCTAGGCATTGACGGAGTACACCTACAAAGATGTTACAGCTGAATATTAAGACCAACAAGAGAGACAAGTGTTACAATGTACTAACACACAAATTCTTTGACTACACGAAGCAGAAAGACAACCACCTCATGAATTTATGAGCTACAATTATAGATCGAATTGACATGCACATTAGAGCTGCACCCAACAAAATTATAATGCATATGTAGCATGGACACTCAAGCTAAAGGAACCAGCAGCAATACATATTTTCTTTAGCTATAATAAGAAGAGAACTGTAAGAAAGATTTAAACAAACCTCGATAATGCTACATCACCAGCAGCTGGCATATCTGGTGATGACTCTGAAATAATATGAGTCACTTGGTGTGACGACACGAAGCCTTTATGTGATATGCTTTCATGCTTGCTACTCATTGCGGACATCGGTGTGCGACTTTCATGGAGAATATTCCCATCTGATAAGCACCTCTTCACAAGAAACCTGGAAACATAGTATCAAGAACTATGATCATGAGGTAGCGAAACACAGTCATTGTTCACTTCTAGAGGAAGGCTAATAAAGATGGAAAATTCATATACTAAAAACAGACAAATTCATAAAGAAATAGAGAGTACAGATTAAGGTACAGTTTGATGCAGTTAACAAACCAATCCTAGTTTCCCATGACTCCATAAGTCTAATATAACAAAAAGCTATACCTCTTTTTGTCCAAATCATATGATAATTCCATATGATTAGGGTCACAACAGTTACATAGGATATAAATTGGAAATTATGGTGGAGCATACATTCTGGGGAAGGGATGATGTAAAATATGTAGAGCCTATTTGTTTCAGAGTTCTGACACAGAATGCAATGCAAATAGGTCTAGGATATTAGAACTCGTATAACTCATACAATCATCAAAGTATGTCTAAAGAAGAAAATGGAACCCCTCAAAACCTAGGTGAAAGATGAACATCAAGTTCTATATGCTATACGGATATACCTACCTACGCGGCAGCAACATATTAGATACACTTTTATAAATAAATTAAAAAAAAAAAACAATATACGCTGATTATTGGTTAATCTCTGAAATCCGAGTTTGCAGTCACAAAAACCTACCTTTCATCCTCCCCCATGCTTATCTCTCCACTCCGTCCATTAGAGTGGGAATCTGAACGCAACTCCCAAACCGCCTGCTTCCCTTGTTCAGGCTGGAAAGTGCCAAGAAATCTGCATATAGAAAGTCACAAAGACCCAAAGAATTTCTGTAAGACTCTGGGAGATCATGGCCTTACATGGAAATATATGAGAGAGAGTGACATAGAGCAGCTTACACATTAATAGCATCTTGTTTATACGCATCCATATATGCGTTATTATAATAACGTTGCAGAGTCCTCAAGAACTCTTGTGACTGGGTTGCTGCTCTCCACTGGCCTCTCCTCTCACTGAAAACCTATTGCACACCAGAAAATTCTAGGAATCAACAGTGTGTATCCAAACAATAGTGAACATAATGGTAACTTGAGGCGGCTGCAGAAGAACAACAGCATTATTCAGTGCAGAACAATCAGGGGACAGACTAAAAAATGAATTTTAACACTAGTATAAAGTCTGATATCCGCATGAGAGTAAAAGGATAAGGGCTAAAAATCATCTAAATTTTATTACTTAATAGGTCCCTTGTAATTCCTGGACATCAAAAATCAAGATCAGAAAAATAGACCAGATTCATATATTCTTTGCACCAATATCATTACAAATGATGAATTCCAAACGGTTCCAAGAAAAAAGATTTAATATTACCAATCACGTACATGCTGCTTCTAACCTAAGAATCATATAATAATACGCATGTCAGCTGACAAGTCTCAGCTACAAATAGGCTCAAATATAACAGATGATTGATCAGCATGCATGGAGGATTCCTGCTCTTAGACCGAGAAACAAGGATGTAGAAATTACATTTTAGATTTTTCATGAGCTTAGATTTGTTTTAAAAAAAAATGCAAGGCCTGTTATTTAATTGTGAACAATTAAAATCGTTGACCAAAAAAGGGATACAATTCATTTCATGGACCCAGTCATGAATTGACAAACTGAGACTAAATGGAATCTACTTTACGCATATTAAACAGCCCAGCAATTAGTATCAGCTAACTATCTCTAGCAGAAGACTTCATAAAAGACAGTTCCATGAACATGAATAAAAGTTAATCCGATGCTCTGTCGGACTGAAACAGAAACAAAAAAAATTACCTTATTGTGGGCTGCAGATCCACCATACTGATAAGCTAGTGTGTCTCCCATTCTCTCATATAAGCCCATTAAAGAACTAGACAGAGGATCATCAAGTTCTATTGTTGGAGCATCTCTAATTCCCAAAGCATGAAGTTGTTGCCCGAGGGCAGCCCAACCATATGCATATTGTGCAACATTTGTACGATCAAGGCAGTCTATACAATTGGTCCTCAGCACCCCCCTCTGGAGCCTGCCAGGCTTGGTATCATAATCGCCATTAGCAACATTCTTACTTGGGCGAAAATTCTTCTCGAGGGATTCATATTCCCCACTATCATCATCAGAACTATTATGTGGAGACGTGTCGGGACTGCAATTTTAAGACATCAGTACTGTAAGCGTTAACTAGGTAGCTGCAGGAATAAAAAAAATTATAATACAAATATTTCAATAACATCATCTTCCACCAAGTCAAAGTTGAATGCTATCACACCTTTTCAAAGAGTAACACAAATTATGGATGGTTGATGGCAATTAACAAGTTACCCACATTTGCACGAAGATAAACAGGAAAGGACTCCTAAACTAGAAGAATGATTCCATGAACTACTTTGACAACGTTCCTCTAGAAAACCGACCGTGCAATATAAATCAGAGAAGAATTTCTAAACAGGTAAGGTACAGGGACTCGAGCAAAGAGGCTTACTCAGAAGAAGACAAGCTCATATAACCCTCAAGCTTCATTGCTGGTGTAACTTGATAATAAAAGAAACCTGTTAGCATCAAAGCACAGGCAGCTACTTTGCCAAGAAGTGTCAAGACATTTGCTGTTTTGCTGAAATAAAGACAGAGAAATGAGAACACTGGTTTTTACCTAAAAATGTATTTAAAGATATTTGTTATTTCAAGCAGCTAGAACGCAAATTTAAAAAGGGATACCTCTGAAAATGTTTATGCAAGTCCCAGTGGAGGAATCTTAGACGATTTTCTTCAGGAAGATCTTTGTTTATAAAGTCAATTGCATTAGCAAACTCCGCCCGGAGAATCGATTCCCTGGGTCTCCTCTCTTTGGTCTATTGAATGTCAAAAGCAACAGGAAACATCAGTTAAAGCTTTGAGGTGTGTGACCATTTATAATTCACACACAATAGTTCTTTTTTCCTTTCATTTGATAGTTCAAATAGTTAAGGGGTAAGATACTGCATCCCTTGCTACTACAAAAAGGTACCCAGGAAAGTGAAATGATTAAGACGTGAAAGATGATAAGAACGTGAAATCAAGCTAGATTAGGCAACCCACCTTGATCAAGTTCAGAATAATGATGGGGATTCCATATCGCTCTACAAGGTTTTCAAAGTGAAGTCTAGTTGCCTCATAGTTCAGATCCCTTTTTGACACTGGATTTGATATTCAAAAACAGTGAAGAGTGAGTGATAGATAGAGAGAGAGGCAGAGGGAGAGAGAGAGAGAGAGAGAGAGAGAGAGAGAGAGAGAGAGAGAGAGAGAGAGATAGATAGAGAGAGAGAGAGAAAAGACGAAGCAGTATTTTTGGTATAATAACACTTACATACGATATCCGGCTTAATATTCATTCTTGAGGTCTCTTGTGACCAAAAAAGAGGGATTGAGCCACGATTCTGCACAATAGAACTTATTTGCATGGGATGGTCTTCAGGAACGTCCTCGGACACTATCTGCTCTGTTTCGACATCATTAGCAACATTGCCACTTTCGTTTATTCCTCGTTTCAAGTACCTAAAATCGAAAGAAGTTTAGGAGAAAAGAAGCATAATGACTATCTCAAGTTGTAATACTTCAAATACAATGTAGAGTTTACATTTCATAATGTTGGAAAGAACCATGAAGATGGACAACTACTGCACAATGCTTGTGCATATATTCTTACGAAATTAACAATGTATGCTTTATATGCAATGATTTCGTGTTACTGCTAGCGACTTATAATAGTCATGTTTACCACAGGACCTGAAACTAGGGTGTGAATGAAATTTGATACCTGGTTCCAGCATTATGGCGAGAACGCCTAGCGATAAGAGTGAGTTTGAAATTCCGTCCAGCTTCAGAAAGAGTTGTCTACATGCACAGCAAAAATAGGTTCAGCACCCATGAATCAAACAGTAATGTGAGACTATCCAAGTATTCGAGAACAGAGATGCTAGTGTATCATAGCTGTATCTGAAATGATACTACCAACAATATCAAATTTGATACATTTATATTAAATTTGCATGTGAGACCGAAAGCTTCTTCCTAGCCTTTTTTAAGAAAAAGATGATTTACAGAAGCAAAATAGTGATCTGAAAGAAAATGGTCCACAAATAAAAAAGAATACTGCTGTGAGAATAGAAAAAGAATATTTGCATTTGATTCGGGCAAACTTTCTTTTCTCTAGAAGTGAGGTGCAGAAAAAAAACAAATCTTACCTGCTTAAAGAAACCGTACACCAATGCAACAGTCCACACGGTATTCCGAAGATGATGTCGAATTCCTCGAGTCAAGAACTCGTTCCACACAAACATTTTTTTATAGAGAGTGCCTCCACTCTCGTGGTCGCATATATTCTTCTGGAAACTTCGCATTATATTGTAAGAATAGCTGAAAAAGAAGTCTTTCGTAAGGTCCACCACACACAGGAGCCTCTTGTACCTGTTTATCAACAAGTGGGAAACATCAGATTAAGAAACGCAAGGGTTAAATGACTTCAGTTCGTAAAAAAGGTGGAAGGGTGTAGTTACTAAAGACGTGCACTCTCTCTCTCTCTTTTCACCAAAACAGAAAAGAAAAACAGAACTTTTCTTCAACAATGGCCATGAAACAACAACAAAAAGAAAAGCATAAATGTAGCAAAAGATATATCAAAATACCTGTTCTCGTCTCTTGAATTTGCAATGTTGCAAACAGCACTAGAATTCTGCAATGCAATAATCTCACTTTTCGACACTTCATAGACACTGTGACCACAAATTTCACCTATCTCTCTTCTTTCAGTTATAAGCAGCATGTAGTAGGGTCCCAAAAACTTAATGAACCCTGAGAGCACATAAAAGAGAGAGAAAAACAAACAATTGTGAGAACAAGCTGTAAAGTAAAACCATATACTCTCTCCTGTAAACATAACTTGAGACAAAAAACACATACCAATGATGCCATAACAAACAGTGACAAGTTTCAATCCACCAGTTGCCTTGTTTCCTTCGTGTATCCGTTTTAGCAACTCGTAGCATTCTTTTTTCGTATACGCAGTCGAATCCTCACTGACATTAAGCTCAGAAGCATCAAGCCGGTCTATCTTTAGTACTCTATAAACTCCACTACCATTCCAACCAATCATGTAGAAATTCTGGGGAAAAAAAAAAAGATATCATCTTAGTGACAGTCAATGGTTACAAAGAAACGCAATCGAATGGCAGTGAGAATGTTCCAAGGTGGAAGCTGTAATTTACCGATTGAGTCTCGAAGAGTTTGAAATCTTGCATACAGCCTTGAAGGGCAGATGATCCAGAGCCTCCATTCTCCATTGATGGCGATTTGGTCATTAGCTGATTCCCAATTTTACTCGTTCCTTTCGACGGTGACCTCTTGACTTACAGATCTATGCCCAAAGCCGCCGCTGGCTCTCGCCGGAGCATTCACCAATTTCCAAAATCCAAAAAGATGCCGAATTCACAAGCAACCAAAAATCAAAGATACTCTCAAAACCTGACCCAAGAAGAGCCGAAACTCGTTGGTGTCAGGCACAAGACACGAATCTCTTGCCCCGAGATTCGCAACCGTGGACTTACGAGCAGCCCTCAGAAAAAAATCTCCAAAACCGACGAAAACGAAGACAGATTAATTACCGATTCCTCTCCCCTTCTGCTAAGAAAGTAAACAGAACGGATTGCGGAGAAAGAGATCAAAATAATCACAACCCCAAGGCTGAAAGTAAGGAAGAAGACGAAGAGCTCAGATGAGAAATTGGTGTTTGAGGAATAAAATTCGAAACAAGAGAAGTTTATATGGAGACGGAGAGAAAGGGTTTATATGATTTATGGAGAGAGAGAGAGAGACAGAGAAAAAGAGACGATGATGATGATGAAATGTTTCAGCTGTTTTCTTTGTTTTCTGTCTCGAGAAGATTGGATCGGGAAGAAGAAAGAGACGATGAAAACCACAATTTCTCTTTCTTTTTTTATTTACAACAAAAGAAAAATAATAATAATAAAAACCCGTGACAATGCTAAACCCACAGCTGTCTGGACTGTAATGGAAGAGCTGCACTTTCGAGGAGTTATTACTTTTTTTTTTTTTTTTTAATTTTCATTCACATCCTTATTTTTACGGTCAAAACAATTTTGACTATTATTATCATATATGCAACATTTCGAAATATTAAAACATGTTTGATTATATATGGTGACGCCAACAACAAAAAAATATCAGAGAAGCAAACTCTCCTTCTGACCGGTAAAAGGTAAACCTGAAAACTTGACCCGTTAAAAAAAAAAAAAATATATTGTATATTTCGGCTTAGCGTGATTACTTAACGCGTGATTTGTTAATTAGTAGTAGTATAAAGCGTGATTACCAAGTGGGTTTTGTTTTAGTATGCTTTTTATAACTAATTCAAAAATTGCGTTTTCTATGATTTTTAGTTCGATTTCCGTTTGGAAAATTTGATGTCCACAACTCAACTGGGCTAATCCTTTTAGAGCGGCAGACAAAATCTGGCAGGATAATTTTTTGGTTTTTGTTTTAATGGAGTGAATAGTGTGAGTCCATTGACAGGCCGATCCAAGCCAACATGCATGTTTTTGTTTCGTTACCACTTCTTTAAACAATGTAAATTTGCATATACGCAACGCCAGCTTTTCTCTTTATCTTTGCATTTACATGTAATTTTTTTTGTCTACAAAGACCTTTTTTATTATTATAAAATGCTGGCGATTACGATTTTATTTGGGAAAATCACACATTGCACGAAGAATTAAGATGAGCCACAAGGGTGTGAAACAGAGGAATGTGGAAGTCCAAGTCACACCTATAGTATTAACACATGCGTGCGTGTGTGAAACACAAAAAGGTAACAAGTTCCATTACCGGGAAAATCTACTTACAAAGCTTTTTTGCTCCCTCATCACTACTTGTAATGCTTACACAATCTCTTCTTGATCGACAGTTACGCAGAAACAAAAGAAAAGGATTCTTGACATTACAAGTGAAGCAACAAAAAAAAAGATCAATCTTTGCAATCCGTTACACCTTCTGTAGATATTTGAAATCGAGCTTCCGCTTCAGGCAAGCATGGCGAGCTTATCACTTTGCAGATTCTCTCCTCTGCTCTTCCTTTCCTCAAAGCCAGCCTGTATATGATACATCATAACAAACACTCTTTGCCAATGAGCCCTAGAAAAAAAGAAACAAGGATTCGAATTTGCAAACATTACAGACCTTGTTGTGGTGGCATGAGCCATGATATTCCCACCAATCGGTTTAAATTGGGGTCCAGCAAAAAGAGCAGAACCATCTACTTGCGCAACTACTTGGTTTGTTATAACAACAGCCACACCAAACTAGAGAGAGCCATCAAAACATGGGAGAGAAAACTTCAGGACGGTGTCTCAGAGCAATTTTGGTAAGGAAACAGTTAGTACTGAATGCCCACCTCGTCTGCTAGCTTTTGAAGACTTCTTAAGAACTTTGCAAGATGCATTTGTCGGGCAGAAAGCTCTCCCCTTCCAGAGAAATCTGTCCTGTAGAGAGCGGTAGCACTATCCACAATCATGAGAGCAAACCTGTGACAATAAGGTCATCGTAACTTTCACAGTAAGCACTCTCATGACGGACTTAATGGAAACTAATCACTGAAAGAAACTCAACACACCTTGTTTCAATCATCATTGATGCTGCTTCAAGCAAAAGCCTTGACTGATGATCAGTATTATACGCCCTAGCATAGGCAACGTTTTCCAGTACATCAGCTCCATTTAGTCCAAACCTGCATGATTTTAATTGATTTCTTACAGATTGTTCTGTCTCGAGAATCACATATTGATCTCACATGTGTTACAAAAGATAACATACCTGTCCGCTATCTGTAAGAGTCTTTGTGGCCTGAATGTCCCCTCGGCATCAATGTACATCGCCTTTCCCTCTCCACCTCCTTGATCCATGGGAAGCTAACCATTTAAACATGAATCTTAACTTAAACATCTTTCTCAGTTTTGTGAAAATGTAAGAAGAAATTCAAGATCCCTGATTCCTACTAGATAAGCAACAATAGCAAGTAGTGAAATAAGAAAGAAGGGTTCTTCTTACTTGACAAGTTACACACAGTGTATGGCACAACTGCGTCTTTCCAGAGCGGAACTCACCATATAACTCGGTTATGGATCCAGTTTCAATTCCTCCTGTCGAGAGGACATCAAAGTAAGATCATCATAACAAAAAGCCGTTTTAAAATACACCCAAAAAAATCAGAACCAACCTTCAAGAACTTTGTCAAGCTCCCGTGATCCAGAGGTAATCTGAATGATCTCCTGTCGCTGGGCATGGAGCTGGCTAGCACTAGTGAAACCCAGAGGAACCAGCTTCGAAGCTGTCACAAAGGGAAAAACAAATAAGAAAACGCATAAACTCTAAAGAGGATCAAAGAGGTGTTTATGTATTTTAACAGAGAAGGAATTTTAAGTCTTTTTCATGTGACATGCCTGCTTCTACGATCTTGTCAACCTTGGCATCACTGATTCCTTTAATCTGCAAGAGATCCTTCCTGGGAGTGTAAGCAACACCTTCAACAGTGCAGAGACCAGCATCCCTAAGCTTCTTTACATCAACAGAAGCAATACCTGCAGCCTGAAGTTTTGAAGGATTAAAGAGATGAAAGAGCATATAACCAAAAGACTCTAACCAGAAGAACAAAAACACACTGATTCATCTCATTTTTATCGGATTGAACATGTATGAGACAAAGCAAAATACCCCTAAAAGTGTTAAATTTATCTGAAATAAACAAAACCCTAAAAGCGTTTCACTCTACAGACCCTAGTGAAACCCAATTCTCGCTCAGATTCACACTTCGTCCACATCGCGAGAACGAACAAAGGGTAGGACACAAAAAAAAAAGCAGAATTCTTTAGCGAAACTAAGCCGAGCCCTTTTCGATTACCCCAAGATCTGGTGAAGCTTATGCACAGAGAAGGTAAATTTCGACTACAAAACGAAAGAAAAAGCCTGGAGAAACTTTACCTGAAGCTGTTCGACGGGGAAAGGGCCGTGCTGGATCTCTTCATCGTCTTGTTGTTGGACAGGATTCTGGTTTCTTCGCTGCTCCATTGTAGTCATCGCTCTCAATCAGAACAGATTCGTGGGCAAACCAGAGAAAGCGAGAGAGCAAAAAGAGAGATTGCGAGTGGAGGGAAATGGCGAAACTGTGAAAAGGAATTGAAAGAAGCGCCACAACACAACTATACAAGATGATGGGGGTAAAGGCTTCTTCGACAAGTCTCGATTGCGTTGGTTGGGTCAGCTTTCTTTCTTGGGCCTTTCTCGTATCAGCTTTTGAAACCCAAAATAACTTCGCCACTTTAATCAGTTAGATAAAAATTAAAAAAATTGGTCAAATCAGTTATAACATTAAAAGAGGTTCATTTTCATTTTCTAAAGTGTATAAAATACAAAAAAAATAATAATAATAATAAAAAAAAGATTATTGAGGGAAACAAATTTTTTGTTGAAAGTGTGAAATTGAAAGATTAGTTGACAACTAAAAGTTCGATGCATATCTATTATCTAAAAAGTTTTACAAAAAAAAATTATTGGTAATTTAAAAAAAAGACAAATAGGGCCCAACCAGGTTCAAACCGGTGACCTATTGATCTGCAGTCAATTGCTCTACCACTGAGCTATGAACCCATGTTCCTACTTTATATTCAAATCTTATTTTATTTATGTTTTTTAATTGCAAAAAAAAATCTAAAATCTTTAATCTTTAAGTTGATCCAATCAGACTCTAGTTTTCCAAAAATTTTCTTTTTCTTTTGGCCTATAAATCATTTTTTAAAACACATAATTTTAGATTTTTGATTCAGTTTCTCTCTCCGCTCTCTTTTTATAGAAAAATAATTCGTTTATATACTCTCCTTTTTCGTGCAAACTTTTTTTTTTTTGTTGAGAAAAACATTATATTTAAATTGCAAGGAATAAAAAAGTTTTACAGGGCCAAGCCCAAATAGCCTACACTTACATATTCCAAAAGAGAAATATAAATGAAACAAGTGATAACCCAGCCCATTAGGACGAGCAGTTGAAGTGAAATCCCAGCCCATTAGGAGAAGCAAATCGAAGTTGTTGATTTGGCTTCTGAAACGCCTTAGTAGACTGAAAGATCCGATCAGACTGATCTAATCTATTCACGGTGATGATGAGAGTTGAGAAAATTTGTTTCGATAAAGATGGAGACCGTCGATCTGAAGACTTGTCGATGTATTCGGCTATTTCTCTCCTTCCAGACGAGATAGCTCGCTGCTTGGTAAGATAACCTCAGAAGCAAGACGAGTAGCATGGAGAATATCATCCCAATCTCTGGGTGAATTGAAGTTTCGTTTTCTGGCTAAAGGTTCCCATATAGACAAGGCAAAACCACATTGAAAGAAGAGGTGCGATCTGCTCTCCGAACCATTCCGACACAGAACACACAACGGATCCGTTTGTAGTCCCCACCTAATCATTCTGTCTTTTGTAGGGCGTCGATTAAGGGTTATCAACCAGCTAAAGAACATATGGCCAGGAATTCCAGGGGAGAACCAAATTTCCTTTACCCGGGTAACATCCGGATTCCGATCCCTGAGGATATCGTATACTTCTCCAATAAAGAACATGGTAGATTTTATATTATTCTTAAACCACTCCATAGAGTCTTCTTGATCTGATAGTTGAATAGTGGAAAGGAATGTCTGAACAATTACCTGATTTTCAGATCTTGCTGGAGGTAGAGTCCAAGAGCTAGAAGACCAGAGATCCACCAAGGTAGTGCTACGTTGAATTCCCGTTCTGGTTGGCCCATCAGAAGCAAGAAATGTCTCCCTTTGTCCAAAAGGTGACCAATTTGAAAACCAGAAGAAACACCTCTCTCCATTTCCAATCTTTAACCGTAACCAAGGGTAGATAGTCTCTCTCAGATTAAGTAACTCATTTGCTAGCCAAGAGTTTTTATTTTTTGTGTTAATAACCCAGAAGTTATCGATGCTCCCTTCTAACACTTCTCTTGTAAACCAGTCAGACCAAATAGAAGAGGAGTTGAAGAAAAGGATCCAGATAATCTTTAGTGCACATGCAGTATTCCAGGTGTAGAAGTCTCTTAATCCCAAACCTCCCTCTGATTTCTTTTTTGTAACAATCTCCCAAGATACTCTTGCAGTTCCTCGACCCTCAATATGACCATTCCACAGAAATTTACTACATAAGGAATTTAACTCATCAATACATCCATTTGGTAGGATGAACGAGCTGGACCAGAAGTTGACAATTCCTGTAATCACCGTATTAGAAGCTGGAGACGCCTAGCAAAAGAGAGAGCCTTAGATGCCCATGCATTCATCTTGGTCTTTACAGATTCAATCAGGCCAGCACAATCATGAATGGTAAGTTTCTTGGTACATAGTGGCACACCTAGGTATCTGATAGGTAGAGATCCCTGAGATAAATACGTATCAAATTTAATCTGATTTACTTGATCCTCTGTCAAACCAGCAGAAAAGAAACAAGTCTTGTTTATGTTTATAGCCAATCCAGATTTTTCTTCAAAATCCTTAAGAATCAGAATACTATTCTTAACTGAATCAAGGGAACCCTCTGTGAAGATCAAAAGATCATCAGCAAAACAGAGATGTGTAAGTTTAGAATCTTCACACCTAGCATGATATCCAAATTTACCATCTATAGCAGCCTGATTTAGTACATAAGAGAGGCAGTTCATGGCTATCACAAATAGAGTAGGTGATATAAGATCACCTTGTCTCAGCCCTTTCTTCCTTTTAAAGTAGTCGTAGATGCTACCATTAAAGCCCATGGAAAAAGAAGGTGTGCATACACAAGCTTCTAGCGATCTAAGATAAAGTTCTGGTAACTGTATACTTCTCAGGCATTTAAAAAGGAAATCTCACCTTAGGGTGTCAAATGCTTTTGCTGTATCCACACTTATCGTAATCCTCTTAGGGCCTCTTTTCCTATTGTAACCTTGTACAATTTCAGAGGCAAGTAAGGTGTTCTCAAGTAGTAATCTACCTTTAACAAATGCCGTCTAATTTGGCAGTATTAGATCTGGCAAGATAGGTTTCAATCTTCTAACCAGCAGCTTTGAGATTAACTTGTAGATAGTGTTGCAGCATGCCACTGGCCTATAATCAGAGATAGTAGTGGCTCCAGGTTTTTTAGGTACCAGACACAAAGTGGTGGCATTAGTAGCTCTAGGTAAGAAGCATGTTACAAAGAACATCTTGATTGCTTGTAAGAACTCCACTCCCAATATAGGCCAAGCTGGCTTGTAGAAAACAGAAGTTAAGCCATCTGGACCCGGAGTTTTGTTAGGATTTAATCTTCTTAGAACCAACAAAATCTCATCTTCTGAGGGGAAGGATATGAGATTGAAAATAGTCCACCACTGCTCTTCCCATTTCCTATGCATCAGTGCTAACAGAACCATCCAGCAGAGTTAGGGCCCTGATTGAGTTAAAGGCATTCCTGCAAGCCACTACTCTGTAAAAGAAACTTGTGTTTTGGTCTCCTTCTTTTAACCAATTTATTAGTGATCTCTGACGTAGGTAGGATTCCTCTATGCCACAGAGGAAGGTCCATTTGCTATGGATTTCACTCTCTTCTTGGAACGTAGCATAAGATGGATTTGCAAGGGCTGCAAGTTGAGTAGATTCCAACTGGAGGTAAACCTCTGTGACTCTCTTTTGGATTTGTGAAAAATTGTTTTTGTCCAAGGTCTTTAGAGAGTTCTTAATCAATTTCTGTTTCGCACCAAAGGTAGCCAGATTTGTTTCCTGAAATCCACAACTTATCCAAGCAGCCTCCATAGTTGCCAAGAAGTGAGGATGCTTGAGTAAATAGTTGAAAATTTTGAAAGGCTTTGAAGAAGTATAAGGCAAAGGACAAGCCAGTTGTACCATACAAGGTGAATGATCTGAGAGGCCATAAGCAAAGAAAGTAGCCACACTATAGGGTAAACTTTCAATCCACTTGGAATTAACCAAAACTCTATCCAATTTCTCAGTTATTGGACCTTCAGGTCTCTTGTTTGTCCAGGTATGAAAGGAACCATGGTATCTGAGGTCTTCAATTCCAAGACTTGTAAAAACATCCTTAAGCTCAACCATATCTGGAGTGATATGATCCCTGGACGGAGAAGAATGCTCAGAGAAATGCAAAATCTGGTTCAGATCTCCACCTACCAACCAGCTGGAGTTTTCCAAGTTAGGAGATTGGTTCAAGTCCACAAGCTCACTCCACATGTCAGCTCTCTCATATCTTATATTCGATGCATAGACTGTCGTAAACACAAAACTAAAGCTCCTAGCCAAAGACACAGAACAAGTTAGGGACTGTCTTGCTTGGTTTAGAATACCAACATCCAATGGGAATTTCCAAATCACAATGATCCTCCCTGATCCATCCGACGCATGATTAGAAGTATAACTCCATCCAGTACATATTTTAGCCATAACCTGATTCAAATTTGTTTCTTGAATATGTGTTTCCAAAATAGCACCAATAGAAGGCTTAGTAGTATTTAGCCATTTGATGAATGGTGTGTGCTTGTCCATGTCATTTATACCACGAACATTCCAAAAAAATATTGTAGGATTCATAGATTTTGAGAAGAGGACTCTTCAGGTAGAAGAGAACCCTCATCAGAGATAGAATTTAAAGCCAAAAAGGAATTTGAGTTGGATTTCCTATGAGAAGGAGTCAGGGAGGGGTTTGAAAGAGAGGAAGTGGTAGTATTTAAGTGGTTGATTGGTTTCAGTTTAGGTAGATTAGAGCCATCAGGCTGAGATAAAGAAGGTGAAGGTAGTGGTGGCTTTTTTGAGGTCGATCTACTTGGTTTGAAAGGAGTAGATCTTTTCACTGGTGAAAAAGCCAGAGTAGCTTGGGTAGTTCCTTTGGCAGGTAGAGACAATATACAGTTGGTAAGTATCGGTGAAGTGGACTCAGGGGAGGATATATTATCCAAAGAACCATCCATTCCAACAACAACATGAGAAGGGGACCCTTGAATTGGTTGAATCTCAGAGACCTCAGTAGAAGGTGGAGTCATCCTGACAATATTCATCTCATCTGTAACTCCATCTTTTGGCAGATCAGCAACAACATCACTCTCAGGAGTTCCTTCCTTTACCAGATTTGGATCTATCACCTCAACCGTATCAGATACCACAGCAGTACCCACGTCAATGTTCTTAGGATCAACCACATAGTAGCAGAGACTGTAGAATCAAAAACAACAGATTCACATTCTATATTGGCAGTAGTATATGTACTGCAATCCACTTCTTTGAGATCATTCTGATCAACCTTTTTTTATTTCCCTTTTTCAGGTACGATTGGAGATACAACACTCTCTTTGGCAGTCTTCTGGACCCACTCACGAGTCGCTTTAGGGCAATATCTAATAATATGCCCTAACTGATGACAATGGGAGCATGTAGATGGCAGCCAGGGGTATTCAACATAAACTTCAGCCACATAACCATTTTCCCTTTCTACTTCAACCACATCAGGCAAAGGTTTAGTTAGATTTGCTTCCACCTTCACATGAGCTATACTCGGACTAACCAGATTAATAGTATAATCATCTCTTTCTTTAGGTTCTCCCACTAGTCCTGCTATTAAACTCAACCCTTCCCTTGTCATCAGGTCAAAAGGCACACCCTTCACGTGAGCCCAGAGGGGAAACAGTTATAGTGGACAAGCACCAGAGTAGTCTTCCCATTGAGCAACATGGAACATACATTGATCAACATGCCAAAATTTCTTTTCTAGTATCTTCTGGCGAATCACATCATTAGGTAACCTTACCAACATTGTTCTAGCTCCAAAATTAACATGGATTTCTAACTTTTTTCCTTTTCTCAACATGTGGTTCAACACACTCTGAATTAGATGGTAAGAGGGAGTTTTACCTAGGAAATAGCCTCCAATGTATTCCTTATGCACATCAGCTCCACGTCTAAACACTTCATCTGAAATCTTTATTCTAGGTTTTCCAGTAGGGGAGACAATAGTAGAAGTTGGGGCAAGTCTACAGAGAGACCTGTCAGTGGAGTGTTTCAACATCTCAGCCCAAGTTTGAGGAGAGTACTGAGGTAGAGAAGCAATTGGTACTGGGCTAGTAGGCATCTCCAAGAGAGGACTTGTAGAGCTATTTTCCAACATGGAGATGTCAGGTAACCTAGTTGGGGGAGCCACACCAAGCAGACCACCATTTTCAACCTCATAATCTTGAGCATCCATATTTGTGGACTGTTCATAAATAGTAGGTACATGAGAAATTCTAGATCTAGGGTTTTGAACTCCTAAAGTAACTTGAATCTGAGATATAACCTTCTCAGGGACCAGATCTACCTTGGAGATAGTATCAGCAGGTGGACTGGAAGTACCACCATTGTGAGGAGTCCCTACTAACTTGGAGGATGAAGCAGTAGACACTGACTCGGTGATAAGAGGAGAGGAAGAAGAGAAAGCTAGAGAAAGCGGAACAGAAAAAAGATGAGGAAACTGAGATAGATCCGGAGGTTCCGGAGATAACGGAAGAGGCCGGTTGAGATTACCAACAGCAACCAAAGAGAGAAGGGAACCTTTTGAGAACCAGCGATTCTCCATTTTATTATTTTTGTAAATATTTACTCTTAATATTTTTTTTGTGCAAACTTTTGCGTATATACTTATACTTATATTTTTATATTTATGTAAGCATATATTTATATTTCTCGTCCATTAAAAATAAAAATAAATACACATAATTTGTTAGATATTACATATATAATAACTTGTAATTTTTCATTTTTCAAATATATCATGTTATATACACACATCATCATATATACAATCTCATATTTACATTATCTAAAATTATTATATATTATAATTACATTCTTATTGATTTAAAATAATATACGTTATACATTACACAACAAATACATAGATCACACATAATTGATACCATTCAATTTTTTTTTTTAAATACCAGAGTTAAAAATAATGCAACTACAGCCAAAAAAAACATAGTCTAAATTCTACAGCCAGAAAATATAGAACAATCTTATCCAATCTAGCTCTAGTTTATTCAATTATCTAAAAGTTATTTAAAATAAAAAAACAAATATAACATGAACAAATTAACCAAAACATTAAAAATAAATATTGTTTCCTTTTTTATTTTTTTTAAATATATAAATATAAGGAAAATGGCCATTTAAAACCGTGAAATGGATAGAGAGAAAAATGATCAATTTGTGAATTAACTATTTTGGAGACAAAAATTAAGAAAGTAGCACATATATATTATATAAAGTGAGTAACCATTGTTATACTATTTAGATATAGAAATGGACGATTCTATCCCTCTATTCTTTTTTAATGGCATTTTTTCGTAAAGAAAATTTTATACACATCATCATATTTTACTTTTATATGTTGTAAAAATTGATACATGATTTGAATTTAGAAAATGAACACAATTTTTTAAAAACATGAATAAATAATTCTAGTTAAAAACGATATGTGCTATGTAAAAAAACATAGAACATAATGCTATATATGTTCTCACATAAATGTTAATTTTGTTTTATTTATCATAATTGTAACATAAAGAAATTTTGATTTTGAAATACTAAACCATAAATCCAATAGCTAGATTCAAACAAAAAAAGGTTTTTACTCTACAAATAAACTCATAATCTTAAAATGGTGTTTATCTTAATTTTGAAAGAAATATTATATTTTATGGTTTTTATGTGGAGTCCGTTTCGGTCTATATGTTCTATATATACCGACACATTTCTATATAAAATAAGTTTATACTCAATACCATTTATCTATTTTCTGAAAACATGTCCGTTTTAAAAATTTTAAATCATGATATATGCCAAAAAAATATATAATTTTTTTAGTAGGCTCATGAAATTAAATCAATTTATACAAAGAGATTCAATTTTAAAAAGATGTGTAGGGGATAGTTTTTTTTTAAAGTTACTAAGTCTAGGAAAAAAAGAAAAATAAAATAAAAAAGGGAGTAAAGGAGGGTGTTTTTCGAGAGAAAAATGAAATAAATATATAGGACCCTAACTAAACATATGAAATGGTTAGATTAATTATAGTTTTTTTTATTGTCATTACTGCCAATATCTCGAGAAAAAACCAAGAAATGGAAGATTAGTTGACAACTAAAAATTTAATGCTAATGAATCATCTAATTAAAACTTTTATAGAATTTTTTATTGGTAATTTAAAAAAAAAAAAATAAGACCTAACCGGATTCAAACCGATGACCTATTGATCTGCAATCAATTGCTCTACCACTGAGCTATGGACCTACGTTGCTTTTAAATATTCAAATTTTATTTTATTTTATTTGTTAATTGTTTTAACCTCACATAGTCTATAATTATCTAATAATGATTTATAATAATAAAACAAATGTAACATAAACCAATTAAACACAACATAAAAAAATAAAATAATTTTTTTCTCTTAAATACAGTATAAAATACAAGGAAAATTTGAGTTTAAAATTTTGAAATGGAGAGAGAAAAATCCATTCAATGAAAGATTAGTTCACAACTAGAAATTGAATGGTAATGAATCTAATTAAAACTCTTATATAATGTTTTTTTGGTAACCTTATAAAAAACAAAATTTTCTTTTTCATTTTCTTAAAATATATAAAATACAAGAAAATAATTGTTAGTTGAAACCGTGAAATGGAAAATTAGTTCACAGCTAGAAGTTAAATGCTAATGAAAATATCTAACTAAAACTCTTATATAATCTTGTATTCGTAATTTTATTAAATTAGGTTTCAACCGGATTCGAACCACTTATATACGGTCAATTGCTCTTCCACGGGGCTATAGACCTATTTTGCTCTTGTATATTCATTTTAAAAAATATATATATTTTAAAAAACCTCACATAGTTTGGTCAATTATCTAGTAATCATTTAAAATAGCAAAAGATATTATGACAAAAAAAAAATTAAACCATAACATTAAAAAGAAAATTTGATTTTCTTAAAATATAAGAAAAATTGTTAGTTAAAAGTTAAAATCGTGAATCTTTTTATTGGTAACCTTAAAAACAAAAGTCCCAAGCAAACTGCATGCTGACCTAGTCCTGGACATTCAGGTATCCGGATCCGTTCGTTTTAGATTTTTCGGGTTTTGGGTATAGATATATAGGAACCGTTAGGATATTTATGAAATCCGGATCGGGTTCGGTTCAGTTTTTTTCGGGTTTGGGCCGGTCCGAGTTTTCAAAATAGAAACCGTTTGAATATTTTTTACCTAAAATACTCAAAATTACCCGAAAATAACAAAAAAAACTGTAAAAATAACCAAATTCATTTATGTTTCGGGTACCCGTTTGGTTCTCGGTTCGGTTTCGAGTTCGGTTCGAATTTTTGATACAACGTGTTTAGGATCCATTCGAGTATTTTAGAAATTCGATTCGGATTCGGTTCGGATAATTTCATTCGGGTTCGGTTCGGTTTTTTTACCCAGGACTATGCTGGCCAATTGTTTTGAAGTAAATTGCTCTTCCACTAAACTATGGATAATGTTTTCTTTATAGAATCTTGATAAAAAGTCTTACATTTGATTTCAAATATGCATATGACCATATGAAACTGAATTTACATTCAATGTTAATCTCTAAATCATATCTTACTCTTAAACTTAAACCCATAATTCGTCACGTCTTCTCCTTTTTTTTCCTTCATATTTCACTAAATCCCCGAAGTGAAACTAATACCGGTAGAGGGCAACCAAGAAACTCCATCGATAAATTTACCAACGCTAAAATAACTTGCCTCTTCAAAACCAATCAGGTGAAACCCTTGCCAAGTCACTCTCTTGGAAACTCTAGCTCTAGGACCATAGTTATTGTATTCTCCAAAGTACAATGTCTTTAGTACTTGGTCTCCGGATGTTAACCACCCGGCCCATCCTTCCTCCGCGATCGAGTCGTCAATATACGATTCCATCACTACGGACCTCGAGTACTCCTTCCACGGCCGTCCTAAATACGAGTTATACCTATGTTTCACGGCCGAAAAATCGGAGTCCGTCTGGATCCTACAACTATGAAGGGCAAATCCGGTATTTTGACGTTGGTCCGTCCTCCCGTTAGCGAGAATAGCGTTATAGGCCTTGACATCATTAGGACGACGTAAGAATAGGTTACAACTTTGGAAAACCGCAGCTGCGTTTCCGAATATGAAATCTATAGTTCCATAGATATCGCATTCTCTATAGAACTGACGCAATGCAGCTGCGTAAAGCGTGTCCTGGTAACCAGAAATGCTACATCTGTATAACACTGAGCGGTCTGATGCAATGCTCAAGGCTATGGCTTGTTGTCCTCTAGGCCCTGCCGTGTTTTTGATTCCGATATCACGTCCGATGAATCCGTCACCCGTAACCGCTGCAAAATTGCATCCTTAATTATCACACAATCAATTTTTGTATAAATGCATGTGTACATATATAACTTATTACTTATGTGTATATATGAATATATGTACTAACTGATTGTAGCGGTGTCCGGCATGGAAGTTCCTCTTGCGACACTATCATCGCAGATAATAACCGTCCGGTCTTTACCTTCTCCGATCAACGTGATCTCCTCTTTCTCGATTCTGACTTTCTCTTTGTAAATCCCGCTTTTCACGTAAATTATAAACCTGCCCTTCCCGGGGGCAGCCGTGACAGCCTCGGTCACGGTCCGGTAATCCCCGGATCCGTCTTTGGCGACTACCACGTGCGCTCTACTTCTAGACGTGCGACCTACAAGAAGTCTCCGTTCTCCAGTAGAGACCCACCGGGGAAGAAACGTTGACTTTGACCTTGGCTTTGGATTCTCCATGATTGTGTCGAGGAGGGCCAAGGAGTTGCTAACCAGCCGAGAGAGGTGATCCATCTTTTGGGTGATGTGGCTGGTGGCAGCGGAGGAGGAGGAGCCACCGGAGTCGAGGAGGGAGTCTTTGCAAGCTTGTTGGAAAGTCATGGCGGCAGAGAGCCATGTTTGGAGGTCGTGTTTGGTGTGATGTTTTCTCGATGAGCCGTTGAGAGCTTCAATGGCTTGCACAAGTCGTCTTGTCGACATCTTCATGAGCCGTTCACATGAATCTGTAACGTTATTGATGCCAGTTAATTTCTTCACCTTTGAAATTATGGTCATTTTTTTTCAATTTTGGACTACATACAAATTAATAATTGTGGATAAGATGTACCAACACTTTGTCAAAATAATTAGGTAACTTGGTAAAGAAAAAAGATAAATACTTTTCATGAATGGTTTTTTAATCTAGTAACCAAGTATAGATGATATTTTCGGCCATACCCAAAATTTCTATCACATAATAATATACATCCAAAAAGTCATATCCTATTACTGAAACTTGAAAGTAGTTAGTAAGAGAGAGATTAAAATGGTAAAGCAATAACGAATCATATGTGTTTTTATAATTTTCTCTCTCGTAACATTTGAGTTACTATGAATTAAAGAGCCTAAGATGTCGATAATAGTTTGTATACCTGAGACCGAAGCTGAAGGCAGCGTATATGTGGAATCTTCCAGAGAAACGAGTTTGGAGGAACCCGTCGAAGAGGATAGAGGAGGAATAATTAGCATATCGGAGTCAGAGATAGTCTTGTTAACAAGGAAAGACACAAAGTCGAGACCTCTAAGAGATCCATCATGTCGAAACTCTCGTAAGGTTTGGACACAAAGTGAAGTGTACTTTGTGGAACTACAGTGCTTTTGCAATTGATTTTGGTAAGCAAATGGCATATTTCTTGAGGCATCAACGAGGAGAAGGGTATTGACCAATAATACCCCAAACAAAGCCAAATCTATAATAACCATTTCTTTTTTAAAATTCAGTTTCTTGGTTACTTTACGAGGGAAATTTTATAGTATCCAATTGACTAGAAATTAGCATTTATTTATAGAGGGGATGAAGAAGTTAGTTTTAGCTGATGAGGTGAGTGTCTGGTGAGTTAGTTTAGCGGTCGACCATTTTTTTCATAGGGTAGATTAAGACTTGAGTGGCTTCGATGGGATAATCAACTCTCCCTTTTTCATTTCTCTCTCTCTTTTTAATTTGTTTTCTCTCGTTCGATCATACACAATATTATTATTCCAATCCAACTAACTTTCTCACTTATAAATGCCAAAAACAGAGAACATTTGATATATGATATAGTAAATTTGGATAACCCTCGGATAATTTATGTGAATATATACATTAGTTTTCGAATAACAAAAATTAGGTGGAAGTCACACAAAAGTCTTGGGTTCGGTCATTCAAGTTTTTACTTGAAGTAGGATCAATTCTATTTGGTAAGAAGATAATGTGTCATGCTTTAACCAAAAAATATTATTGTTCCATGCAAATGCAACCCAGCTTTGTTCGTTTAGTTGCAACAACTCTGCTGAATAACGGGAAGAGTGACATTATTATATGCGTAAGTTTTCTCTCCTTCAATTCCTACTAACCACAAACTCACACTCAACACAAGTTAATTAAAGATTTAGAGATGTGAACATGCTGATTAATACTCGCTTGCTAATATGTCAATTACACTAATTATATGAAATTATCGACCGTCGTATGTACAATTCCTTAGAAAGAGAATGAAATAGTTGTAGAAACGAAAAGAAGAAAGGAAAAAATGTTTAATTAATCAAAGACAATGGACGCCACCGTCGCCGCCCAGCCAACCACCGTCGCCGCCGCTGCCACCGACCTCCACTTCGCTTCGGACGCACCCGAATTCCTCGGCGGCGGCCGCAACATCTCGTGCCTGCTCGTGTCGATTTCAATCGGAAACCTACACGAACCTTGCGACGGATCAATCTTAGTAACAACCCCAAGATTGTTAAAGACGCACGAGCCACGACGATGATCCATTTTCTGGAAATACATATTAAAGGCGTAAGAGGCGTTCGCGGCGGGGTCCAAGGCGGCGCAAGAAGATCCTGGCCCTAGAGAAGTGCAATCAGCCAGCTGGCAAGCGTACGTGGCGGACTCTGTCCACGTGGCGGCACCGTTCCCCGCCGCCTGAGGTGAGAGCACGCACCACTCACGTGCCTGGTAACGTACACCTTTCGCCGGAACCAATTGACGTCCGTTTCCGAGGGTTAGAGGATACTTGACGGCGCCGTCATAAGAGAATATTCCCCAGTGTCGTTCGAATTTTCCCGGATCGATGCTTTTGATGTCTTCGTCTACAAGCGAGAATATGTAAACCTCCGGTGCTGTTCTCCGGCGAGGCGTTCCTTGTCCTTGAAGGATCCGATTTAGCAAGCCCTGGTTGAATCTCTGAGCCATCGCCGGATTCGCGTTGTGATCGCCGTCGGTGGGCCATCCGACTTCTCCGACGATGATCTCCACTTTGTTCGCATCGAACCCGTTTTTCTCCAGGGCCGAGACGAGAGTGTCGAAGTTCGCGTCGAAGACGTTCGTGTAAGAGATTGATCCGTCGACGACGGGCTTAGCTCCTCCGCCGCCTCCGCCGTTTGGGAAGAAGGCGTATTCTCGCGGGAAATTTGGATCGGCGTTGAGAGAGAGGAAAGGGTAGATGTTGAAAGTAATGGGTGAGACGGAATCAGCGAGGAATCGAACGATGGAGACCATTAGTGTTTTGATGTCGGATCGGAAATCGCCGGAGGAAGGGAGACCGTCGCCGGATTCGTAGACGTCGGCGTTAAGAGGCACCGTCACTTTGACTTGCCGGCCAAGACCGGCCTTTACAAGAGCTGCCTGAATATTCTGCAGCGCCGGGAATGTTGAACGGACGAATCTGTCCTTGTATGTCTTCAAGAATGGCTCATTCCCCACGGCTACATATCTGCCTCAACGATTAAAAATCCGATCTTTAGAAACTTTAATTATCTGAAAAAAATCCGATTTTTAGAAACTTAAGCATGTTTTTAGCTTAAAAATCCAATCTTTAGAAACGTTAAATAGCTTAAAAGTCCAAGCTTTAGGCACCTAAGCATGTCTTTAGCTATGGGGTAATTGAAGAAGTGCAATGCAAATTACCTAATGTCGGTTCCATATTTAGTGATGTACTGAGAGACGTTTTGTTGAACCCAGAGCTCCGCGGCGGTAACAGTAGATGCCATAGTTGCCATGAGATCGTTGGGGATACCGACCATGACCTGAATACCGGACTTACCAAGAGCCCTGAGTGCACCAGGGTCAGCTTCAAAGAGCTTAACCTTGTTGAAACCATTGTCTCTAAGGAGCTTCACCACTATGTTTGGTGGCAGAGGGTGGCTCGCTTGTGTCCCCCAGTTACATGCCAAGCCCTCCACATCCTTCAATATGTTGTGGAGTAGCAATATGGAGAGGCATAAGAAGATGAGTTTTTGGTATGTATCATGATAACCCATTTGTCTTGGGAGATTGATTCAGGGTGTGGGTCTAATAAAAATTTGTGTTTTGTGTTTGTGTATATATACAAATATAGATAAAGATATAGATGTAGGAGTTTGGGGAAGATGAGTATATGGAAGAAAGAGGGTAAAGGAAAGGTATTTGGGATGGTGGTTCAATAAGTAACTTGATTCCATTGGAGCTAAACCTCAATTCAAAACCATCCAAGCAAGGGGATTCTACTATTCAACATCTCTTATGTATTTGTACCAAAAAACAAACATATTAAAAGATTTCACATGGTATTCTCTAGCTTGGTCTAATAATCTAACTATAAGATATTATTGTCAATATACGCATAATGATTAATCATAGATACGTACGAGGGATGGGGAAGAAGAAAGGGATGGAGTGTGTGAGATGGAGACCATGTTTTGGGTCTTTCTTAGAGAATATTAGTAGAAAAGTTTATAACCTTTTTCTACAATCATACCCAAATACCAAAATTAATATATGATCGCAAGTCCTAAACCTTGGGATTTCTCATGTTGTTATATATCATGATGGTAAAGATATCAAAACATTTTGTTTTTATAAAAAAAGGAGTAATGATTGGTGGAGCCATTTGGAGAGAAGACAAAAACTCGATTTGTAGGTTGCAATTGCATGAATTAAGGCATGACACTCGTTGCTACTTGCTAGTGCCTAGAAGAGAGACTACAATTTCGATAGCTAAGAAACGAGTAAGAAATCTAATGGAGCTTACCTATTCACAGCAAGACAAAGCCTCGTGATGAACCAAAAAGGGTAGACTTTTTAATTGGTAATGGCATCAGTTGGTGATGATGAAGAATAGTCGAGTGGTTGATTCATCAATCTGCAAAAAGGACTATTCTCCAATCTAAGAGCCTTTGTGATCATATCGTTAATCCCCTTTGGTTGAAACAAGCGAAGCGTATTCTTGATCTCGTCTTTGAGCCCATTGACGAAAACTGCTTCGAACAAGAAATCTGATTCGTGCGATAACTGCGATGCGAGTTCCTCAAATTGGCTAAGATAGACGATGACAGATCCCACTTGTTTGAGACGAAGTAAACGTTCCATTGCAGACCCAGATTTCAAATTATCCCCAAATCGATTTACCACCCGAGATTTGAAATCATTCCAATCTACAAAAGGCTCACGAAGCTTCCAGAAGTTAAACCATCCCAGGGCTTCACCGTCGACGCTCAGATAAACTAGCCGGAGCTTCTCAGTCTCTGTGAAACTTCCGATCTCGAAGTATCTTTCCGCTCGGGAAATCCAGAGGTTTACATTGAGACCTTCGAACACTGGCATCTCAATCTGGATCTTCTTCAAATGAATGTAGCGAGACTCCTTCTCGTCGATAGAGTTATCCACGGCGATCGATTGTTTCTCTGGAGACGCAGGGAGGTTTTGATCCACCGTAATTTGCGATTCCGTCGTCGTGGGTTGATAAAGTGTTGCCCTCATCTCCGCCATGGATTTTAACATCTCCGACATGGAATTGATTAGGTCACCCACCGTCGAGTGAAGCTCAGCTATCGTCGTTTGCACTTCGCCCATTGATTCCATGAGTGAATCGGCGGTGTCATCGACCTGATCGAGAATCATCAGTTTTGGTGCCGCCATTGAAGATGATATTGATAGGTAGGGAACAATCTCTCCTCTATCTTTATTTCTCCACACAAAAAAAAAAAAGGGGAATAACGAGTGGACCCCACAGTCAACTTACTCATCAAAACGACTGTGCTCAACTTGCTTCGACCCATAAGTAAAAATTCCAAACGGGCTTTTCTCTAATGAAAAAAGCTCACAAAATTGTATTCAATCAAAAACGTATGTACATTAAATGTGACTTTAGTTTGAAGAAAATTTAAACTAGTTTAGAGCATGAGAATGCATAGCCGTGCAGGGGAAGAGTCTCAAGGTGATTTTTCTATGGGGTTTGAGCGGCGAACCACATAGTCATACCGTCGTTGTAGTTGAAGTCTCCGAATAAACGAATTGAGATCAATCGATTTCTGACATTCTTGTGGAGGTTGTACACCCCCAATTTCGATGATAAATGCTTAATCTTTGGACAACTGAGGACATTTGTAAGAATCTTGGATATGTTCTCGATAGTATAAAATATTCATATGAATAACTTCACGAACAATGACAACCCATCTCTATATGATTGGTTCTCTCGTGAAAAGCTGGATTAACATAGTTTTGCTTGGCTAATACAATGCAACACTATTGATTGAAAAATGTCGAGACAAACAATGTTTTAATCCATTTGAGCTCACGAAAACGCGAAAAGTTGATGAACAGTAGGAATGGTCAATATGTCCATTCACCTGTGGGATTATTATACTGAGACCTAAATTTGAGATTATTAAGCGAATTGCAGTTTAAGAATTTAGTTTTTTTTTTTGCGTTTAGAGGGGAAAGAAAACGTTTTATGAACAAAAACATACCAAATTAAAGCTAAGATTTAAATACCGTAACTCAAGATTTAGAACAAAAACACTAGGAATGTTGTAAGCTGATGATATACAAGAAGTTTTAAAAATCAATATTATTATCATATTTCCTATTCTACCCTTTAAATTAAATCCACAATTTACAAAAATTGACCACTTTTTTTCTATTGATGATAAAAATCTCTATTGATAATCATCAATCCCAACTAAAATCAAATTAAAAATGGAAAAAAAAAAAATCAGACGACAAGATCGTCTCCGAAGAGGTAGAGAAGCCGTTCGACGACCCAGCTGGGTTCGATCTTAGCCGGCCAATCACCACACGACGACGTATTAGCCGCAAGGAGCGGAGTTCTACAGAGTGGACACGTACGGTGGTTATCTTCCTCTCCGTCGTTATCTTCTCCGCCGCAGCACTCGTAATCCAGCCACCTATCGATGCACTCGCGGTGGAACACGTGGCTACAGTTCCTGAGTTCCCTGACTTCATCTCCGTCTTCCAGATCTCCGAGACACACCGCGCACGTGTCGCTGATCAATTCCGGAGATCTCTCCGCCGCGTCACGGAAAGTCGTCACGGAGAGGCTCTCCTTGATGATCTGTGATGACATCGAAGGAGAAGAGGAAGAAGAAGAGGCGGATCCGGATCTGGATCTAGATCGGTAGCGTAAGATCCAGGAGAGAATCCATCTCAAGACGGTGATGAGAACCGCCATTTTGTAGAGAAGTTGAGTGACTATGAGACCAGAATCTTCGATGAAGAAGCTCATTGTTGTTGCTGAGTGTATGAGACAGAGAGAGAGAAGAAGGAGAAGGGGGAGGAAGAATGGAGAATCAGATGCATTTTTAATAGACGAATAAAGTTTTGCTTTTTTTGTTAGTGGTGGCGACTTTAATTTTCCTTATTTTCATTTTTAGTTATATTTAAATATATGTTTTATTTTGGATTAGTTATTTAATATGCAAGTTGCTCCGGTTTTTTTTTTTTTTTTTTTAAATTAGGTGTTAAGTTTTCAATTGTGATCATGTACACTTCCTTTGCTTTCTTTTTGTGTTTTTAAACAAGTGGTAATCCTCATCGAAATCTTTATTAGTCATGATATGTTTATGTAATGCGAAAATATTAATACTACAAGATTATCTTTATTAGTCAATGACACGTAATGGCTGCTTTACTTGATTACTTCACACGAATCATTCAAGTAATTTAAACAAAATTTGGAGATGCCTACAAGTTTCGTGTCAGAATATGAGTAATAAGGAAATATAGGGGTCATTTTGTAAAACTCAAAACAAAATATTCGTTGCAGTTGGTCCCGTGTGCCGTGTGCGTAATGAGTGAGGAGACAAATTACAAATTTCGTACAAGTTAAAGACTACGACGATAAAAAAACAAGTAGATGACATGGGAAAATTGCAATTTCTTAAAAGTTAAAATGACTAAATAATAATCAAACAAAATGACGTGAGATGAAGCATTTGTGCCGTTCGTGTCATACTCGTCTGGTCTCAACTAATTTAAGTCAGGCTCTTTCTTTTTTTTTTGCTTTACCAAAGGCACCAAAAAGAGAAACATTATTTTATATTTCGTTATCCTTGATTTTAATGGAAGCTGACCATTCGATGACCAAAAAAGAGATAAATACTGTAATGTTTTCCTAATTAGCTTAAAAGGTTAAAATATCATCGACTAAAAAACAAAAAACAAAAAGTTAAAACTATCATATGATGACTTGGTACGTAGTATATGGCGTCATTTCTGGCTTTTGACCCATACGCAGAGACAATTTTCTATAAAACTTAGCGTGATTATTGACCGGCCATGATCTTAATTATATTTTAATTCTTAGGCTTATGCAATAGCTTTTTTCTAATGAATTATATGGAATAATTTAAAGATCAATCCCATTGGTCTTGTTTTTACTCTCGTAATTAGAGTTGTCTATTTCGAGACTTGTTTCTTGACCATACCTGGTCCATATTCGACTTAAAATTTTATAAATTATATTCATATCTATTATAATAGAATATAGTTATTCGTTTGGAACAATATGGATCAGGCATGTTATTTATAATTCTAAATATAATTCTAAAAGGTAAGAAAACATGTTATTTATATAAATAATATGGATCAGGCATGTTATTTCTTATCTTAAAAGGTAAGAAAACATGTTATTTATATGATAAGATACGTAAATTAGCCATTTAGGTGATTTTTTATCAACAAAATGAAAAATTATCCAAAGTATTTCAAAATTCAAAGTATGTAACTAGTTTAAATGAAAATTCCCAAAATTTATTCTAATTATCCAAAATTGTTCAAAATATACAATCACATAACCGATTTAATGAAATTTTTTTAAATAATTTCAGGTATCCGAATGATCTGAACACGGTTTATATCCGAATTTTATATCTTATATTTTGGATAAATATTTTAGAAATTCATATTATTTTTATTCCATCTTTACCGGCTATTTTCTATTTTGATGATACTTGATATGGACAGCCTTGCTTGTGATATCCTATAGTCCAGAAAACGAGGATCACGACTTTAACCAATGGGATGATATAAATCAGAAACATTGAAATCTAAAATCGAGAAAAAATAACAGATTTTTTTTTTTTTTTTTGACGTTTCTTTTTGTTTGTCACTAGACTCTTATGAATTCATGTCGGATCAATATTATTATTTTATTAAAAATTTCTGAACATGTAAAGTTTATGCATTTCTATTAAATCATAAATTGGTGCACTTTTTGTATCTTTTAACTGTTTTGGTTACAGAAATTGAAAGCTATGAAATCATGAATATTTTGTTCGATTCAAAACAAATCATCTATAAAGTTACAAAATCGAAGAAACATAATTTTCTGGTAAGACAATTGATAAAGCTCGCGATTATAATAAGGTCCCATGTTTTGATCTGCTCTCCTTTATAATGTGTGTTTGGTCGGCTGACCAAACTTTACAACGCCAAACCACCTCAACGTTCTTACTTTAGGTGACGACTGATATCTATCTTTTTTAGAAATTTACGTGCGATGACCTTAATGCTGTAAGAAAATATATATTTTAAAACTTTAAATTTAATTTTATATCTAAAACACTAAAAGTAAATAATAATGTGAATTTTTTTTTAAAACGAAACTATGAACACTCGGTACCTATTATATGAAATAAACTCAATATAACATTCTAAACAAAATTTAACAAAGTTTATGTAACAAGACCCAAGGAGATAGATATCATATTAATAATATCAGTAAAAGATTCAGATTATATCGGATACACAAGTAAAAACAGATGACCCAACTGAAAAAGCAGGTGGCCTAGTGGTCGAGAAGAAAAAAAGAGGACAAGTTTAGGGAGAAAAACATTAAGCATTTAAACAAAAACCTCTGAAATCTTAGTCAAAAAACAATATTCGAAAAGAAGACCCAAACAAACAAAAAAAGTTTAGGGAGCAAAACATTAAGCATTTAAGGTCGTTTTTCTGAATCCATATCAAAAACACAAATCTATGGCATTTGAACATTGTCACTGGGGAGGGTGGTGATTGTCGAATCATGAAATTTCTCTCCCACCATGTTCATGTGTTCGGTTTCACATCCTGTCTTCTCTCCTCCTAGGAGCACATGTAATGATCTCATCCACTCGCAGTATCATCTCAGCTGCTTCTGTTGCGGAAAGCAGAACCGCTTGCTTCACTTTGAATGCTTCATAGATTCCTCTCTCCTCCATATCTCCTACCTGTAAATAATCAAATGATTATAATCACAATTCAAGTCTTACCATAACAATCCATACCCAATCCTAGTTTTATTTTGTATATAGAGTTTACTTACAGATCCAGAGATGACATCGATCCCAGCGTTACACCCTTCATTGTGGTGCTCTGCACGAAGCTGAGCCACCAATTCTGCACTGTCTAAACCGGCATTGTCAGCGATTGTTGTCGGTATAGCCACTAGAGCCCGTGAGAAAGCTTCAATGGCGTGAGATTTTTTGCCAGCGGTTTTCCGTGCAAGCTCATCTACTTCCTTTGCCATCACCATCTCTGGCCATCCACCTCCAAGCAACACTCTACTGTCATTCACTGTTTGGGAGAGTACACATAAGGCATCATGGAGTGATCTTTCAGCCTCGTCTAGAACATGGTGACTGCAAGAACAAAGAAACCACACAAAAATTGTCACGAGTGAATTAGAAACAGGATACGTCTACACAAAGTCTTTAATAAATGGGAGTGAAAACAATGGATACCTAGCACCCCTCAGGACAATGGAGCAAGCCTGGCCCATCTCAACACCAGAGAAATGGATCAACTTGTCTTCACCAATCATGATTTCTTCAATGAGCTTGCAATGCCCAAGCTTAACAGACTCTGGGTTGTCAAAGGTCGACGCGATTTCACCGCCTGTAACCAAACCAAGACGCTCTATTCCCTCAAAGTCAGCATGCTCAATAGCAAGTACACCAGCATCTGCAAAGAGCTCCTCGGGAAAATTGTAGATCAACTGCCTGTTAACAAAGCAGTTGATGCCGTGGGCTAGGATCTTCTTCACCTTGTCTTTCATCTTTTCCTTCTCGGCCCCTTCAATCTCAGCAACCTTGGTCATGGAATCGACACGGACACGTGCACCGTAAATTTTCACTTTGTCAGTATCCATTGCAGTATTGGCTACCAAGATCTTTGCATTCTCTATGCGCTTTGGCTGCCCAATTCCTATCTTCTTGTCAAGAATGAACCTAAAGGCATAGATTTAAGTTAAGATGGCATGAGACAAAAATTACAGGATGCACAAAAGGAAGAACGCAACATAACAAGATGAAGAAATGTTTACCAACATTCCAAATAAGACTATACTTAAAAAATTAAAATGCACAAGCTATAAAGCAGAAAAGAAACCGAAACACGACAGAGTTATCATGAACAGATGAATACTAAATAGAGATCTCTAGCTCACAGACACAGTTTTTGAACAGACGCCAAAAGCACAAGTGTTGTCTTACCCTTCATCCAAAAAGGAATCCCTCAGGGACCCTCCAGGTTTCTTGATGATTTGAATAGCTTCCAAGTTTGTGCTTCCCTATTCGAACGACAACACTAGAATGTCAGAGCCAAATCATATAACACTCCAAAACGAAACCATGCATCTACCGGAAATGATTTAATAGTGAAATGACACCAGCCAGTTTTCATGTCGTCAAAGATAGCTCTTCTTTCATGAAATAAAACATATATTCCAGAGAAAGAGAAGGCAGGAACACATTGCTGAATGAGTTTCAAAAGGAGGCAGAGATGGAACCTTTAGCCTGAAAACAGCATCCACGGCCATTTCTGCAAAATGCTCCTTGTCCTGTGAGAGAATTTTGGAACATAACGTAGTCATTGCAATCTTCATCAAGTCTGACCTAAACTTCTCTGCATTGACAGAACACAATACTGTAAATAACAGTGTGGTTTCCAGAGTTAACTTAAAGGAAAGCACCAGTTGAACTCATCATTAGACAAATCACACAAACAAGAGAATTGTACACTTTGATATGTCTGCATAACGAGTATTAACCATCTCTATAATGATTACCTGCATTCTCCTTATTATCGATTACTCTTTTCAGTAAAGCATCACGAGCACATTCTGCAGCCATTCTGTAACCTAAGAAATCAGAAAATGAAACAATTAGACATCATAGGAAGAAGTTGATACAACGTTGTCATCTTTACACTTAAAAGCGCCAGAAGCTTACCTGCTATTATCGTCATAGGGTGAATCTTAGATGCAACAAGCTTTTCTGCTTCCCTCAAAAGCTCGCCCGCCAATACAACAACAGATGTAGTCCCATCACCAACCTCATCATCTTGAACCTTCGAGATGTCTGAACATCACATACACAAGAAGTGAGAAAGACCCACCAAAAAAAAAAAACGAATTTGAAAACTGCAAGCCAGAGTTTTGCAGGAAAGCATACCAACAAGAACTTTAGCAGCAGGGTTGTCAATGTGCAGTGACTTGAGAATAGTAGCACCATCGTTGGTAACAGTGACTGCATGACCTCTACCAGTAGATTGTAAGATTTTATCCTGAAGAACAATAAGATTCAGCAAGCAACAATCAATAGACTGTGAAATTGAAGTTTAAAGAGCTCTTAAAAATATTGGGGATCGGAAGTTTACCATTCCCTTTGGCCCTAGAGTAGTCTTAACGAGATCAGCAACAGCCATTGCACCAATAAACGATGCCTAAGAAGCAAAAAATAAAAGCAAATAAGATTTAAACAGTAGAGTGAATCTGAAAAACCCTAAATCCTCGATGAAAGAAAAAAAAAGGCTCACCATCCTCGCACGATCTCCCTTCTCTTCACTAGCATCATCTTTGAAGATCTTATCGATCTAAATACGAATAGCAAAGTTAATAACCGCGATAAGAGCACTGAGAAAGCGAAAGAAATGAAAGAGAAGACGGAGAATAATCATACCGGCATTGGGATGAGCGGGAAGAAGGAGGAGTAGGGGTTTTCAGTGTCGGAGATCTCCCAAGTCCGATCTGGGATCAGCCAGAAACAATAGAAGAAGAAGAAGAAGAAGAAGAAGCCGAAAGGAAACCCGGAATATTCAGTGTGCTTAGAAGAGCAGAAATGGAGGAGATCTTTCGAAACCCTAAAATAAAAGCCCAAAGACTAAACTACCCTCACATTTTCTAGATTTCGTCCGTCAGCCTTTTTTTTATTTGAAAAATATGAGGTACATAGAAAAAAGTAATTGGTAGTTTGTTGTAGTTGTACACTTGTTTTGCTATTTATAAGGGATTTTTAATAGGAAAAAAATTACTTATAATAATCCTAGGTTATGGTTTTAACTAAATATTTTTTTGTGTTACAATGAAAAAGGTTAGTAAAAGACATATATAACAGGTCAATAAATTAAAATTACATTAGATGTCATTATGTATTATTTTTAGAAAAAAAATATTTAATATTTTAACCCTTCTCTCTCGTTATTTTCTTTCTCATTTTTTTCGGAGATGGTTTGAAGAAGAAACAATAGCAATTACCATTATCGTTGTTCCACAGATCTCGTCCGTCATGGCCACCAAATTTCAAACATCTTTGTCGCAATTTTTTTATGGACTCTCCAACATCATCTCTCATCTTCTTTTCAGTTCATCATGACTTTTCATCTTCACTTTTTTAGGTTTTCTTCTTTGTACCTCTTTCATCGCGAGATTTGTTACTCTTCTTCTTTCATTGCACTTTTCCATGCCATATCCGTCATATCAATCAACAACTTTTTCTCTTACATCATCAATCTTGAGTAACCTTTGTTTTTCTATGTTTTTTTAAAAAAAAAAATCAAATTTCATGCAAATTCATTAGATTAGAAATGTCAATAATGTATATTTTATGTTATTTTGTATTAAATTTACAATTTTTGATGTTGAGCAATCACAGATCCGTAACATCTTAACTAGTTTTTTGTCATAAAGTTTACAAAAATTATGCATAAAAGGTGTTCGATAGAATGCTTGAATGAAATAAAAAAGTCTGCTGATATAATAAGTCTACTTTAAAGAAATAAATCTACAACTAAATGTCACGTGGTTTGAAGTTTTATATTGTATATTTATGAACATGATGTAGATTTATATTATATATATTTATTTGTAATGGTGGCATGATTATGCTAGTTTGTAGCAGATTTATTATCGTAATCCTGATACTTACAGATGACTTATCAATTCCTTATCTTGTAGTACTAGTAAACTTATAATACCACTTGTATTGTAATTGTAGATTTATTTTGTATCGTAATTGCAGACTTACATATCATAATTGCAATATAATTGTAGATTTATGTTGTACTTATGCATCTCCAATTATACACAATGGTTGGCATGTTTATAGTGTAATCATAGATTTATTTTGTATCATAATTATAAACTTATGAATCTCTAATTGTACATGATGGTTGACATGTTCACGATATATTATTAGATTTATTTTGTAACATAGTTGTAGATTTATGTCTCTCTAATGGTACATGATGATTGCTATGTAGCAGATTTGGTTAATATTGTAGAAGACTTATTATATGGTATGATGTTGTAGACTTATTGGTAGTTGACACAAATCTACTATACGACTAAAAACAAGTCATTCGTACTCTATAGTTATGATTGAAACAAATCTATCATAATACTATGAACAAGTCCACCACCAAGTGCAAGTTGCAATAAGTATACCATAATATGACGAACAACTACGACCATGTCCAAGTTGATATTGAACCAAATTTACCACCATGTGCAAACTTGTATTGATATCACTAAGTGCAAATTAGTATTTAAACAAATCTACAATTTCACTAAAAACCAGATAACCACCATTGCAACTAGTTTTACTTTGGTTTATACAATTATGGTAGAAATAAATATACCATTATACCATTACACTATAAAGGTTTATCCATGATCTGCAGCAATAACTTGAGATCCGCAACTATTATCAACTATTATCAGTTTTTTTAAATCTCCAAACCCCACAGACAGTAAAGATTTTCTCTACGGTCATTAAACCAAGGGAGTCGATGTTTCCGAAGAGAAAAAGAGAAATTAAAACAACTTAAGAAGGATGAAGAAATCAAGGATGATATGGAAGTATCAACAATTTTTTTGTACTAAGCGATAAAAGGTAAGAAGAATATGGTGGAGAAAGATGATTTAGTTAGCGGCAACGTTGGTAAATACGAGGGAGTCAAATACATCTGCAATGGAAATAAAATTAAATCTACCAAGAAAAATCTACCGTAATATCTAACAACTCAACATCGCACCAAGTAACTCAACTAAAACACTCTCGTATAAAATAACTCTACAAAACAAATCTTTAGTTTGCTAAATCTGCGTAATCATACTCGTTGAAACCAATAAATATGCAGCGTCAAAACAAAAATCTACCATGAAAATAAACGCAGTCTCCCGACAGCCTAAAACCCTGCAACGTAAATAATAAATCTACCAAATAGATCTACCATTCCACCTAACAACTTTACACGGAACACAAATCTACCATAATATCTAATAACTCAACATCGCACCAATTGCACCAAGTAACTCATCTAAACTACTCTCGTAGAAAATAACTCTACTAACCAAATCTTCAATTTGTTAAATCTGCGTAATCACACTCGTTGAAACAAATAAATATGCAGCGGCAAAACAAAAATCTACCATACAAATCTGCACACTCTCCCGAAAGCCTAAAAACCTGCAACCTACATAATAAATCTACAAAATAGATCTACCATACCATCTAACAACCCTACACGGAAGAAAAATATACCGCAATATCTAACAACACTACATCGCACCAAGTAACTCAACTAAACTACTCTCGTAGAAAATATCTCTACAGAACAAATCTTCAATTTGCTAAATCTGCGTAACCACACTAATTGAAATCAATAAATATGCACAGTCTTCCGACAGCATAAAAACCTGCAATTTACATAATAAATCTACAAACTTAATCTATTATACCTCCAAACAACTAAATATCGTACACAAATCTACCATAATTTCTAATAACTCTACCTCGCACCTAATAACTCAACCAAACTACTCTCGTCGAAAATAACTCTACACAACCAATTTTACTAAATATGCATAACCAATCTGGTTTAAACAAAAAAATCTGCAGCTTGTAAACAAAAATTTACGAGACAAATCTGTATAATATGAAGACAACCTCAAAAACCTGCAAACATCTTTAAGTCTACTAGACACGATTCGTACTTTGTCAAATATCTGCAACGTACATAATAAATCTGCAGCGCATAAACAAAATCTACAAAAAAATATGCACAGTATGACGACTTCCTCAAAAACCTGCAAACATCTTTAAGTTTACGAGACACGATTCGTACTTTGTCAAAATATTTGCAACGTATATAATAATTCTAAAAAATAAACCTACCATACTCCAAACAACTAAACACCGTACATAAATCTACCGTCATTTCTAATAACTTTACATCGCACCTAATAAACCTGCAAACATCTGTAAGTCTACTAGACACGATTCGTACCTTGTCAAAATATCTGCAACGTACATAATAAATTTGCAGCGCGTAATAAAAAATCTACAAAACAAATCTGCACAATATGACGACTTCCTCAAAAACCTGCAAATATCTTTAAGTCTACTAGACACGGTTTATACTTTATCAAAATATCTGCAACGTACATAATAAATCTACAAAATTAATCTACTATACCTCTAAACAACTAAACACCGTATACAAATCTACCATCATTTCTAATAACTCGACATCGCACATAATAAACCTGCAAACATCTGTAAGTCTACTAGACACGATTCATACATTGTCAAATTATTTGCAACGTACATAATAAATCTATAGCGTGTAAACAAAAATCTACAAAACAAATCTGCACAGTATGACGACTTTTTCAAAAATCTGTAAACATCTTTAAGTCTACTAGACACGCTTCGTACTTTGTCAAAACATCTGCAAGGTACAAAATTAATCTACTATACCTCCAAACAACTAAACACCGTACACAAATCTACCGTCATTAATAATAACTCTACATCGCACCTAAAAAAACCTGCAAACATTTGTAAGTCTACTAGACACGATTCATACCTTGTCAAAATATCTGCAATATACATAACAAATCTGCAGCTTGTAAACAAAAATTTACAAAACAAATTTGCACAGTATGACGACTTCTTCAAAAACCTGCAAACATCTTTAAGTCTACTAGACACGATCGTACTTTTTCAAAAATAGCTGCACCGTTGATAATATATCTACAAGTTAAATCTACCAAATCATCTAACAACTAATTACCGAATATAAATCTACCGTCATTTCTAATAATTCTAATCGAACCTAATAAATCTGCAAACATTTGTAAGTCTGCTAGACACGATTCATACCTTGTCAAAATATCTGCAACGTACATAATAACTCTGCAGCTTATAATCAAAAATCTACAAAACAAATCTGCACAGTATGACGACTTCTTCAAAAACATGCAAACATCTTTAAGTGTACTAGACACGATTTGTACCTTTTCATAATATCTGCAACGTTGATAATAAATCTACAAGTTAAATCTACCAAACTACCTAACAACTAATTACCGTATATAAATCTACCGTAATTTTTAATAACTCTAAATCGAACATAATAAACCTGCAAACATCTGTAAGTCTACTAGACACGAATTGTTCATTGTTAAAATATCTGCAACGTACATGATAAATCTGCAGCTTATAAACAAAAATCTAGAAAACAAATCTGCAAAGTATGACGACTTCCTCAAAAACCTGCAAACATCTATAAATATACTAAACATGATTCGTACTTTTTCAAAATATCTGCAATATTGATAATAAATTTACAAGTTAAATCTACCATACCACCTTATAACTAAATACCGAATATAAATCTACCATCAAATCTAATAACTCTACATCAAACAAATTAATTGTTATGGTCCAACAAATACGCGGTGGCAGTTCCGTAAATAACTGTCTCAATAGACTAAAAAATAATTGCACTTTTGTAATTAGGTTTTTCATAACAAGTGTTATAAAGGTAATTTAGGTATGAAAAATATTATAGTCATTTTTTAAACATTGGGGTTAGTTAAATAATAAAATAAAATTTTGGGTTATTATAGTTTTTTTACCCTTTTTAATATCTTCAACTATTTATAAGGGATTTTTAAAACTTAATTTTCCCGAATAATCTTTTAAAAACCTTTTTAGCTATTAGGATTTTTATATTTTTTTTACGTCAAAATATTTAAGAATTGGTAAAAAGTAAAAAATTATTGTTCAGGCTAGGCATTTGCATTGATGCAAAACATAAAAATTTTGAAAATATAATAAAAACATAACAAATTTTATTAAAAAATTCAACTAATTTTTGGGAAGTTATTTTTTTCTGTTTACGATGGAAAATTTATAAATAACAACATATATTGTGTAGGTCTGGACAATGATGATGACAATTTTGATGAGTTAGATGATGAAGAAGATGAGATAGTGGCTTCGATTGGTAACATGCGGAATCGCGTTTAAAAATGCAATTCCATGGATTTTTTGCCAATAAAAATGTTGTGGAATGCTGAAAAAACTCAATGACGGAGGTTTGCGTTTTGGCAGAAAAAAAATAAAAAAAATTTCCATTAGGCAAATAAGTGAGTTTCTATTCGTTTTTTTGTGAAATAGTTGAAAGTTAATTTTTGTATGTATTATAAATGTTTTAAAAGATAAGTGAAACAAAAAGTTGCTTGTATTAAAAAATATTTCACTTTCTTATAATATTTAAAATGTGCCACCTCTTTTAGAATTTTATTACCATAAAGTTTTTTTAAATTTCATATTTTTAATAGTTTTTTATGATATATCAAATAATATTTAACTATACAGTAAATTTTTTTTATAAATATTTATATTCCGCCATTCCGTATAATTTATCCAGTCGTACAATAATTTCATTCTGTAATTTTTTATTATGCAGAAAATAAATCATTCAGAAGATTAATTTTATTTTCCGCCATTCTGCAATTCGAACAAAGGGTACCAAATCTGATGACAATTGCGGTAGTAACGTGTCAAATGCAGATAAAAAAAAAAATGCAGATCAACTAGATGAACATATATAATGTAATTACATAACACACATATATAAAAGGTTAAACAAAACAAATATCATATTCGATCACATAATTTTTTTGTATTCTATTTGATGCATCAATCTTATATGTAAATCATTGGATATCTAAAGGAATTGAATATGAAATGATATTTAATGTGATTGACTCAATTTTTTATAATTTAAAATTTAATTATATAATTAAATTATATTAAAAATATTAATATTATATTGATGATATATTCTTTTCAAATTTCTCACCAATGGAAATGTTATAAAATCAGAGTTATCGTCTAGAAAACGTAATACCATTACATGGACGAACTCGGAAGTAACAACAAAGTAGGAAACCATGTTGATGTGGGTGGATCATCATACTTGAACAATGGTGATGGGGAGTCTAATGAGTTTAATTTTAGTCGTAAAATCATTACAGGCAAAGACAAATCCAGCAGCAACAATGGTGATACCAATGATTATGACTTTGAAAGGATATGCCTTGAACTATCGGATAAAATAATCTTAGAGGATGTGGTTAGGGAAGCCAATGCAAATGTAGGAGCAGATAAGGAGCTTGCTATAATGCTAAGCTAAGAGAATGTACATGGTGTTAACTATGAACCACATTACAAGACGCAAACAACTGCCTTTAGTAAATTCTTTAGACATTTTACAACTAAAACTGCATATATTAATTTAAACTTAAGAAAATAGATTTGTTTAGAGAGATAACCAATCTGATACCAAATGGTTTACATAGAAAAACAAATAATTTCGTGTTTATCTTCATTTTACAAGAAAACACGGACATATAAAATACCCAATATCGCAATATTAAAGTAACTAGCGGACTTAGAAACGGATGATGGCAACGGTTCTTCCTGGCTTCAATCATTGATGGGTTAGTCGCTATATGCCGTAGATCTGGTTTTCATTTTTTGGGTTTCTTTATCGCAAATCACAGTTTTTCATTCGGCATTAGTGGGTCTCTCATCGTGAACCTCGGTTACTCTGGAAGGCGGCTTGAGATGCTTGTATTCGGAAGTGCAAACTCCTAATTAATCAATTGTTTGGAACGACAATCTCAGTGGCTCTGTTATTATCAACAGAGCAATAAAAAGAGTTTTGTCCCGTCTTGGTGACTCATAATGGAGCAATAAAAAGAGAGTGGCAGCCGTGGTCAATTCAGTATAAAGTGTGAATAAATATTTTTGGATTTCTATAAAAATTATTTCAGTGGAGATTTAACAATTCCAAAAGCAAAAGTGGAGCAATTCTTTTTTTTTTTTCATCAAATTTATATATATAAATATCATACAACCAACAGTTTGAAATACATGATTGAATCCATTTATACAAACACACAAGTCCAGTAATACAAAAATACACAGACATATTTCAATCGCTGCAACGCCAAAAAAATAAGTAAAAGTTGCAAGCCTTTAAACCTCATGGTACACCAAAACCTCAAAGTAAGGTTCAGCTAAAACTCAAGCAATATCATCCATACATATATCATGAAGCCATATCGGAAAACTTACTGCCACATATGATTGAATCTTCCATTCTTTTGTGACACTTTGAGCAATAAGAAATGCTCTCCTATTAGCTTCTCTTGTTTCCGAAATCAGTTTCCAACAACCAAAAATTTCCAAGGATTTTAAGAGTTGTTCACTTTGATAACCAAAAGAAGGTCACACCATAGGTCTATTAACTGATCCAACCAATTCCGCATGTTCAGAGGCAAAAATAACGTTGTTTAGTCTATGGAAACCCATACTTTCAATTGTCCATATCAACACCACAAGCTTAGCATCCTCAAAGCACATCATTTTTTCAAAACATCTTCTACTGTGTAGCAAAACAATTCCTCTAGCATCTCTTAACACCCAAGAAGCACCTACCAACTGATTTTTTCTTTACCATGAAAGACCTACATTACATTTAACCCAAGAATCAGGAGGCCTTCACCATTTCTTCACTATCTCAGCATCAATTTTAGCAACAGCCAATGTAACATTCGATTCAACAACCTGAGCAGCTAACCATTGATCTCTCTCATCACAAGATTTCCTAACTACATCCGTAGCCAAGAAAAGCAACCCTTCGAATAACCATCCATTTTTATTCTTCCAAATGAACCAAAATAACTAGGGTATAAGTCTCCTAGATGCTAGAGGAATCAAGCAATTCTTATACGATTTCATCAGGAAAGAAAAGTCAGGGAATAAAGCACAGGAATCAAAACCATTTTCAGGACAGGGGATATTAGTTAGAGCTCATACCTGTCTTGCCAAAATACACGAGAAATCACATGGTTGATGGATTCCCCCTCCAAACCACATAGTCGACATCTTGAGTCAATGGTCATTCCTCTTTTAGAAATCAGATCCACAATCGGTAGAGCTTCACTAAGCATTTTCCATAGAAAGACCTTAATCTTTGGAGAAGTTTTCATATTCCAAATCTCATTCCTAAGCTCATTAGTAGAAAGTTTCATTTCAGCCTCTTGGATAATCCCAGCTTTGTTCCCCTTGTTCACTAGCCAATAACCTGATTTTACTGAAAATGCCCCACTTCTGTTGTATTTCCAGATCCTATAGTCATTCTTAGCCACTACAAGTTTTATTCTAAGTATCCTTTCAACATCCTCGTGAAAGAACAACTCATTTAGTTTATCTCTATCCCATCTTTTAGCTCTATGATCAATTAAATCCTTTACTTTCAGATTCAAATCAATGAATGTGTTCTTCATCAAAGGGGATCTCATCACCTCATCCTCAATCCATAATTCTGACCACACAAATGTCGAACTTCCATTTCCTATTTTCCTCTTTTAAGCCCTTCTGCAATAGTTCTCTTCCATGTAAGATACTTTTCCAACCAAATGAAGGTCTTGTCCTTTCTCTTGCACTGAGAAAATCCGAATCAACAAAATACCGGCTTTTCAAGAACCTTGCAAGCAAACAATCTGGTTCATGCATAAGTTTCCAGGCCTGTTTGCAGACTCGTGCTCACCGTATAAACAAAAAGGCGACCGCCTTAGGCCCCCATAATATATCAAAACTTTGGGGTCCCCTATTTTTTTTACCAAACCCAAATTTCACTTGAATGGTCAAAATTGTTGCAAACTATGTGTATATTCTAGTTTCGAGTTCAAGTAATGATTGTCTTTAAATATATTTGGGTTGTTCCATGTCTTGTTTTTTTAGGCTTTGAGATTTAAATCTTCATTAATCGTCTTAAGTTATTTTTTCTCTATTTAATTTGCATGTTCTCATTTTTCTTATATTTTTTCATATATAATTTAATGACTCATTGAATTTTATTAAAAAAAATTGTAACTATACAATTTGATAAAATATTTTCAAATTTTGCCTTAGGCCCCTCGAAAGCTAGGTACGGCACTGTCTGTTTGGCAAGCAATGCTTGATTAAAACCTTCAATATCTTTGAATCCCAGTCCCCCTTATGCCTTAGAAAGACACATCTTCTCCCAACTAACCCAATGTATTTTTTTTTTCCTCTCTTGAATTCCACCAAAAGTCTGACATTGCAGAAGTCAACTTACCACAAGTGGCTTTAGGTAATCGAAAACATGACATTGCATAAACAGGAAGTGCCATTTCCATAACTTTAATCAAAATTTCTTTCCCACCTTGAGAGAGCATCCTAGCAAACCAACCATACATCCTAACTTTCATTCTTTCATGGATATAAGATAACAAATCAATTTTGGATCCACTAAAGCATTCTGGCAAACCTAAGTAAGTACCAGCTCCTCCTTTATTTAAAATTTCAGTTACCTCTTTAATATTCAACTTCACCTCTTCTTCAATCAGACTACCAAATGTTAAAGAAGATTTGTTGATATTGATAGTCTGACCTGTTGCATCACCATAGACTTTCAGGATTTGTTGAAGAGCTTTGACTTCCTCTACTACAGCTCTACAAACAAATAAACTATCATCTGCAAAGAGTAGATGATGAATTGCTGGACCTTGATTCGAGAATTGTATCCCATTGATCACTCTATTCTGAGTAGCCTTGCTAATTAGGTGGGAAAGACCGTATGTGCACAAAACAAAGAGAAAAGGGGATTAAGGGATCCCCTTACCTCAGACCTCTGCTTGGTGTGATCAAACCAAAAGATTGCAAATTCATCAAAACTGAAAAAGTAACCGATGTAACACAACTCATGATCCATTATACCCATTTAACATGAAAACCCAAAGCCACCAGCAAAGCTTTCAAATAACTCAATTCAACCCTATCATAAGCCTTTGACATATCCGATTTAATAGCCATATATTCCTTTAGACACAACAGGATGAGATCTCAACCCATGCACCAGTTAATGAGCTAGCAGTATATTCATTTGCTCTAGTTCGAGTTTGGATGGATATGGATTTTGGTTAGTTTAATCTGTTTTTCTGAAACAAAAGCGGATTGAAATGGAGACACTAGCAAGGGAAGATAAGGCTGCAATCTCTTAACTAAGAGTTTAGAGACAATTTTATAACATACCGAGCATAAACTGATAGGCCTAAGGTCACTCATCTGAGAGGGTGCATGAATTTTTGGAATTAAACACAACTGTATGTAGTTCCATTCCTTTGGCATAATACCAGAAGAGAAAAATCTCTTAACCTCTAGAGTAACCTGGTCTCCAATAATAGTCCGATATTTTTGAAAGAAAAGACCTGTCATTCCATCTGTACCAGGACAACTAGTAGGATTGATAGCGCATCTTTAATCTCATCTGTAGTTATTTCTCTTATCAACTGCTCATTCATCTGTCGAGATACCTTTGATTGGAAGCCGTGAAAAACTTCACTGAAATCAGAGGGATTTGTAGACTTAAACAGCTCCTGAAAATACGATACAGCTACATCTCCCTTAGATACTTCATTTCTTTGAAAAACACCATTCACATCTTTAATTTTCTGAATTCTTTTCTTTTCCCTTAAAGCTTTGACTGAAGCATGAAAGAATTTCATGTTACCATCACCTTCCAATAGCCACTTATCTCTGCACTTTTGGCTCCAAAATGTTTCCTCTTCTCTATACGCCAATGTCATATCATTTTTCGGCAGAATCATCAGCACAAAACTTGGAAAATCCTTAGACTGCTCTACTTCCAAAGCTATCTGCAGCTGAACAATCTTTTCTCTTGAGTTAACATTATTTTCTCTTTTCTAATTACTCAAAGCCTTACGACAACATCTCAGTCTATCTGCAACAGACCATCTTCCTTGACCACTTCTTGTACCTTCATTCCAACTTGAGATGATAGCTTCTTTTACTAATGGTTTGTTCAAAAATCTCCTGTCAAATCTGAAACAACCTCTATAAGACTCCTTAGAGGAAACCAAACTAATAAGCACAGGTCTGTTATATGATCCCCTTTTCTCTAAGAATTTTTTATTAGAAGTAGGATACTGAGAAAACCATTCTCTATTTCCAAAGCATCTATCAAGCTTACATTGGATCCACAGGTCATTCCTTTTTCCTCCCCAAGTCAGGCTGTTTCCAATGCTTGACAACTCAGACATACCACAAGCTCTAAGCATATCATTAAACGGCCCATATACTTCATCATTTCTGCTTGGACCTCTAACTTTTTCACCACCATGCATAATATCATTAAAGTCACCAAAAATACACCAAACCTCCTTTCTAGCAATCCCAATACGAGATAATCATTCCCAAATCACAGCTCTAGGGATTACACCAGAAGGATTTCCATATATACAAGAGACAAAAAAGTTAGATTCGCCATATCTAACTTTTAGGTCTAGTAAGTTCTTATCATGAAATTGTATCTCTACATCCACATTACTCTTCCAAAATAAAGCCAGACCACCTCTTCGACCAATAGGATCTACAGTAAAGACCCTCTCATATTCTAGGAGTGGCACTCCTGCAAATCAACTAAAACATTCCTCTTATTCATAGTCTCCATCAAGAACAGTAGCTCAGAGAGATGTTCTTTACGCATTTTCTTGAGTTTCAGAATCACCAAGTCTTGAAACCGTTCCAAGCCTTGGCAATTCCAACTTAGAAAACTCATTAAAAACTGGACAGTCCCTCGTCTGGAACTACCATAGTTTTTTGGCCTGAAGAATTTTCGGACATATATACCCAATAAAATGCAAACTCTTGTTTGATCAAGAGTGAAATCTCTCGTTGTCATTGAGATTTTCTACAAGGTTGTTTTTGTGTGGCTATTTACTTCGTGCTCCAATTGGTAGATCCTTTTTTCTGGTTTTTGTACATCCCTTTAGTATTTTGATTCTCTTAATAAACTATTATTCAGTGTTAAAAAAAAAAAAAAGTAATACGAAAATCACAAGTAAATTAGACACGTTTCCGGTTCTGATTAACCGAAATAGGAATCCCACATTATGCAACAAACAAAAACGGCAGCCTATCGTATTCGCACACGTTTTAAAATTACCATGTCTTTTAGTAACGAAGTCAAACAAAAAAACCAAACATAAATAGCCACGTGTCAAATAATTGAAGCTTTATGAGGAGGATAATCTGGGATGTTGTCAGAAACGCCGCGGAGACGAAGCGAACAAACAAAGCAGGAGAAACATCAAAATCTTAAACGGGAAGAAGACAGATCTACGAGTTTCGAAAGACCGGTCATGGCTAAGGTGGAAGATGAGCCACGTGTTTCCGTTCAAGGGGGATGTGGCGACGGTGACGGCGGCGAGGAGCATCGCCGGGTTGAAGTAGCCGGAGAAGGTGGATTTTCGGTTGAGAAGTCGATCCATGAAGCTAGGTATGAGAGTTGTGTTTGAAATTGGTGTTGATACGCATGTTTTCATCCGTGTTCCCTTTGATTTGAGTCTAGTTCTGGGAATTGAGTGGGGATGCCAACAAAATTACGGATCAGCATTTCGATCTGTTTACATTCGGATGTATGAAAATAAAAAAAGAGCTGTTTTAAGGATTTTAGTTACTATTTAGGGAAAGTCAGGAATCAATTTGTTGTTAAGCTGGAACATTGGCTTCCACTTCTTATATCACTGTATTTGCATCTGAGAAGAGAAATCATATTCATATATCATACCAAGGCATCTTTGTTAACGGATTTGAGTTAGAGAAGTCACTTGCCTTTGTGATTTTTAATTAATGTGGAAATTGCCTGATTCTTCTGATCATTGATATCATTTTGTTGCATCAATAGTCTATCTTTATATAGTGTGGTACAAGTTTGATGGATCATCTGCTATTGAAGGTCCACGGAGATCCTCTCCTCTGAGCGAAATGCTTCAACGGTCCTTCCAACTCAACTTACTATTTTCTTTGGTGGGAGTGTTAGTGTGTTTGATGGAATTGCAGCAGAGAAGGTTTAAGTCCATTAGAGCACAAATATTTGTTTTGTTTTGTCTGGTTTACCTCAAATTTCATCTTTACACGGTGATCCACACTTGCAGATTCAAGAAATTCTCCGCATTGCTGCTGCTGCTGCTGCTAAACTCATCGAGACAAATAACTCTACGACCATCAGTCCTGTCCCATCGCCAGCACTGAACAGAGCTCCTTCTTTCTCAAGCACATCTACTGTAGCTTCACCAGCTGCACAGTCATTTTCAATTCAGCAAATGTCGTTTTGCAGATCCGCGGCTCGTAAGTTTTTGATTCAACTGGTTACAGTAATCTTTAAACATTGAATATGGACATTCCCATTAGTTTTCCATTAATCTGTTTGCCGTATCAGATTTACCAATTGCAAGGAGGCATTCGCTTCAACGATTCCTTGAGAAAAGAAGGGACAGGTATGCATCTTTTATAACTACACTCCATCCTTCTCCATTTCCCTCGACACTCAAATCTCATCTGTTTCAAAAGTTGCTTATATACCTGAGGGACTTGTAAAGACAGATTGATCATAGTTTTTACCTAACAGCAACATTCACCTTATTTATTTGCAGATTGGTCAACAAAAACCCTTACCCTGCTTCAGACATGAAGAAGAAACAAGTCCCAACTGACAATGCCTCTATCAAGGAGGAATATCCGACTGCTTAGCAGAAGATCAAACCTCAAGACAAAGTAAAACGTTATCTCAAAATGGTTGATATGATAGTGTATCATATATGCTGCTGTGTTGTATTATAGTGTCTGTATAGGGTTGTTATGTCAAAACCGAAGATTTGTTTGCATGTCTCGAATGGTCGGACATGTTTATCATTTTACATTTCCTCTGGTGGTTATGAAGACAGAGGATCATCTACTGAAGAACAAACTATTGTGGTTTTAGAAACAGTGTCCTAGAGTCATATCTAACTAATGTAACTCATGATGTTGTTATGTTATTGAACTTGTTGTCTCTTCCAGACACAATTTGTGTGTAAATTAAGTATGTCTTGTTATAAGCATTCATACAAAACAGACCGAGTCTATGTAAAATACGATTAAGATTGTGAAGTACGAACAACAAATGGGAGATGTAAAAACAAATATTGTTGAGGAATGAAACAATGGAGTGTCATTAATCTAAACGTACATATATTCACCTCCACGGACAGCATTCTCTGCGCCTTTACGCTCTTCCTCAGCCTCTTTCTCCCTCTCTTTCCAGCTCTCGTATTTCTGATCATCTGTCGGTAATTCATGGCGGCATATAGGGCAAGAGTTATGCTCGTCCTGCCACAAACAATTTGATCATAAGCTTTTTGTTCTTACTTACTCGTACGATATAAAGAATGCTACTTTTTTTGTAACTCTGCACAAAGATTGGGTTGTTGTTTTTACCAGCCATGGCTTTACGCAAGGAGGGTGAAATGTGTGCTTGCATGGCAACTCCTGCATTTTGTCGCCGATCACCAGATTCTCCTTGCAGATGCAACATTCTACCTCTGCTCCTAACTTTTTAAGCATTTCCTCGCTGAAAACAATCACTGGAAGTTTCTCGACAACTTCTTTACTCGCCGGTGGAGCTCTTGGTGGTCCACCATCTTCTAGTATCTGCATAAAACACATCATATATATCATTTCCAATCACGAGGACAAGAATTAAAACGCTACCAACATCATATTAGAGGTATGGGTTAAATACTCTTGATACAGAAGAGGGAAACAGATCGCTAGCTATATTGGAACCAAGTAGAGAAACCTAATTTGCAGAAAAAACAACATACGGTAAAAGGCGGAACAAATATTGCTTTCATCTCATCCATAGGTGAAGAATCTCGTTTTATCAGCAATGAGTGATCATACAAAAACTATATCATCTAAAACTAGCAAGGAAGAAAAGAGAAAGGTAATGCCAAAAGATATAAAATCTACCTCTGGGATGATACTGTCAAGACCGTTGATAAGCTCTTGCATCAAGCTGGCTGTTTCCCCAAGAGCGTTTTCAGCAGGACCGTTGGAGGATTCACCAGCAACGATTGAAGCGAAAGCAGACATGAGATTCTGCTGCACAAGCCACTGAGGCTGTGGCGGCTCCCGATCAACCGTTAGATGTCCCTCAAAAAGATAACCTGGAACAAATTTACAAGAGAAAATAAAATCATCCCAGATACTTTTTAGTTAACCGAAAATAATGTTCACAAACCTTGTGAGGTCTCGGTCGGCACATTATCTACTTGGCTTAACTGGTCTTTGGCTTGAGCAATGCAAGATTTCAAGTGTTTCTTCTGAGAAGCATCAGACACAAGTCGCTCAGCCTCCTCGAAAAGGCTTAGCCCCGCAACCCAAAACCCAGTAGCTGTATATCTTGTCTTGAGAACCGTTGCGACACGAGATACAACTATATAGAACTGCAATGTCCATCAAACACATTCGATTATACACAATTATGAACAAAACGCGAAATCACAATTGCATAAGGATCAATTGAAGATCCTTGACATGAACATGAACTTTCTTCATAATTGATTGATTCCTAACTCAATCCTCAAAAAGTATCAAACATTAAGCAATGAGTAGACATCAATCAAACATTCAAAACAGCAACAATTCACCATAATCAGGATAACCCTAAAATTCCTGAGTAATCTTAATATCTATATTCGTCTGAAAAACCTAAGAATGAAACCAACCTGTTTGCGGAGAGAAGGAGAGGAGGAAGAGTATCGATCAAGAAGAAGAGAATGAATAGACCGAACAGATGCTTCGAATCTAAGCTTTTTGTTCAGCTGTTTCTGCAGGTCATCCAGTTCAAGCTTCAAGCTTTCCTCGGAAAGAGATGGTGAAGACGATGCATCCATCAAAATCTTCCTTTTAAGAGTTAGGGAGAAATCAGGGGTTTCGAATGAAATTGGGGATTTTGTAAAGCTTCGAAAGATTTTTTATCAAATGAGCAACAACGATCTCGTCTTTCTGGGATTTTTGTAGCGGCTGAGTTTTCTTGATCAAGAGGAAAGGACAAAGTCGGTCGGGTCCAATCTGGTACGGTTTTGCTTAATCCAGTTCACTTCGGTTTGGTTCGGTTCGACAAGACAGAACAGACATTAAAATTTGCCGTTGACCGAAGAAGCGCCGACGAAGAAAAATCGATTGATTTATTGACAAATTTTTTTAACAGTGGATATGTAAATTGATTTGTCATTTACAAAATCCTCAGTTTTACTTTCAAGTTTTATAACTTATATAAAAAATAAAACAAAACAACCGTACGATTACAAACCAAAAACCATACATAACACCACATTACTATTGATGTCCAAAACAAAAAAACACCACAGTACTATTACAAACCATTAGGCTACAAAAAAACAATAAATTTTTATGCTTTGACTAATTCTCTTCATTTGATTTTTGGACTATTAAACAGTCTCTGGACATTATTGTCCATTGATGTTAAAACTAAGCATTTGCAATCAGAAACACATGATAAAAGATAACTTCACATGAACAGTGACACAAAAAAGTCTCCATAGATTAACTGATTCGACCTTTGAGTTACCACAACATAAATCTAACAAAGTAGGATGTTTTGAACCTATCCATATTTGAGGTGAAGTCATAAACTGGAGATTTTTCAGCATACTCCAAAACAAAAAACAAGACAAATATCTCAACTCATAGCAAGCTACCGAAACAGTATCTGAGAAGCATAGCACCGACTTCATAACAATCTATTTAGTTCCCCAAAACAAAAGACCACTCACTTCACCGACTGTTTTCTCAAGTCTTCCTGCGACCAACACGGGCAACAAAACCAGCTTTGATCTGTGCCACAGATCTTCCAGATCCGCACTGCAAAACACGTCTCCCATTTGTTCATCAGATTTGTAAATAGAAACACAGAAAGCTAAGCATAGCTAACAATGTGGATGAAGCTAAACACAGAAAGGTAAGCAAAGCTAAACAGATTTGTTCATCTCTTCCAGCCTCACATGGTTCATCAGACAACCATTGAAAAGCGGTTCTCTCATAAAAGAGAGAGCTTACATCACTGCTAAATCAAACAATGTGGGCAATTGGTAAAACTATCAACAGCCACATCTAACGATAATTTTATGGGATGAATACAAGAGAAAGGCTTTGGCTTGTGAATTTTATGGGATGAATACAAGAGAAATATTTTGGCTTGCGAAGCATGAAGAGATGACAATGAAATATATAAGCTTCTCCTAAAGTTTTCATGGCTCCATCATTATATGATAAAACGATGTAGGCTAGAAGAGATTTTATTACTTAGTTACGCAAAAAGCAAAAAAAAAACAATGGCATGCATGTCAAGGTAAAAAAATATAAACAAAGTTTTACCTTCTCGCATCTCAGGAAAAAGAGACGATTCTCCTTTGAAAGAATTGTGTCAGGGCTCTTGCAACCAAAGCAAATGACGTACTCATCTAAGAAAAACCCAAGCAGGGAATTACATTAAGAACTCCAAATATATTCTTTTAAGGTAATTCAAATTTTGAGGCGAAAGAGAAAGATGCTTACTGACATATCGCCGCAAAATCCCTTCAAAGTTCTTGGGTGCAAACCTTCCCTTAACAACCAACCTTTGCTGCCCATCAAGCGAACCACTAGTACCCAACTCAGCAAGCAAGAAATTCATAACATGATCTGGTTGACGATGCATCCTGAATTTTTTTTTCAACCACAGATAAAAACATGCCATAAAGTCATCAGAATCGCTAGGTATTAGTATTTATGGTTAATCGAACATTTTTGAAGAGGAGGATAAATGATTTTGTTCATACGTCTTGCAAAGATCCATAAAGTTGACAAACACTGTCTTCTTTGTTCCCTCACGAAGAACTTGAGGAGGCCTCATAACTGTACGACGCCTATCTCCAGCAAGCTCCGGATTATTTTCACGGAGAATGTTAAAGACTCTACCAAGAAGCTGCAAATATAACTTCCATAAGAAAAACCAAGGAGCAGGGAGGGGTATTTAGGAAAAGGATACATTGACTTAAGGAAAGTGTCCTCTAAAGCAATATACATTTTTCGTAACCAAAGAACATCATCAATCAACTCTGGTTTAATGCCAAAAAATCATCTAAGATATATTCACCTCGTCATATATGTAATCTCTATCACTTCCCTCCCAGGGATAACGTTGCTGCTGCAGATCTATTCCTTCCGCCTCTTCCTCATCATTAGCATGCTCTGCAATATATTCTCTGTCAGACTCAAACAGGGTAAAAATCCTGCTGAGAGAAACGAGTAATTAGAAAAAAAAAAAAAAAATATACCATCCAAATCTTCTCCAGCATCGACACTCTCGTCATTCAATGAGCTCGATTCAACCTAACCATCAAACAAAAACAATGTGAGGCAAAGAATAATCAACACACAAGTTTATATAATTAAGAAACTTAGAAGGCGTGAAACGTCAAACACTCACTGGCTTCTTCTTCTTTTTCTTCAGTCCAGCAAATGTACTCTCAAGACCATCGTTAGCTGCAGTAAAAGGAATTAGACAAAGTAAACATAAACACCACTGAAGAGAAACAAAGATGTTTCACACAGCAGATAGACTTTCATCATACCTGGCAACGAATCAGATTTATCCGTCTGTGACTCTGTTGAGTCCTCGACAGGGTCCTGAATGACAACTTTCTTCTTCTTTTTCTTCTTGGTTGGATCAAAGGGTGCAAGCTGATGTAAAAAGATGACCAAAAACTTAAAAACCATACCAATCATGATTTTATCAAAGCTGAGACAAACATAAATTGAACTTTAAAAAACCACAATCTATATGGGTAACTTGAGCCATATCGAAATCTTTAAGCATTGGAGGATCCCTTATGAACAAAAAACCCAACTTACTTCTTGCTCATCCTTCACCTCTTCCTTCATCTCATTATTTTCATCAGCCATGATTGCGACTGAGAATAAAACAAACAAACACAAAGATAATAACAAGAACTCAGAAACCAAAACAAATATTAGAGTGAAAACAGAATGGATATGAACAACATATGCAACATCGATAACGTAAAATCATTCTGAGGGTGTGTAAAACTGTATACGACTGCATAGGATACCCCAAAAATTAGGGCTTTTTACATCAGAGAGATAATCGATACCATAAACTAGATTCCAGCAGAATAAATTTCGATTCCCAAAAATAAAATAAAAACAATACGATTATACCCAACAAATCAAGGTCAAGACTTTACAATAGAACAGGAACAGCTAGGTTTATCAATCCCTTTTACTCAATTTCCCCAAAGACGATTTACTTTGAGATCAAAAAAAAAAAAAACAAGGAAGATCGAAAAGGAATCAAAGGAGACTCACGATATCAAACGAAAGGATGTGAAAGAAAGATTGGTTGCTTGTGAGGAATCAGAGAGAGAGAGAGAGAGATAGCACGCGGCGCAGAGTAAGGAGGGTTTGAGAAACGGAAGCTATTAGGTTTGTCAAGTTTAAGAACAAGGAGACTCCGTCTAGCTCAGAGGCTTTATGAGAAATTTGTCTTTTTCTTCTTTCCTTTTTTTTAAATTTTTTTTTTGTTTTGCAATGAAAAAATTGTCTGTTTTTTTTTTTGTTCCAATAGGGGAATGGTTATTCTTTTTTGTTATTGGCTGCCTATAATATTTATTTTACAACAATCAAATATTCTAAACTCATTTGATCGGTTTCTTAACCAAGTTTATTAGTTTTATATATTAATTTAAGCGTCATTCTAAAACTCTAACATTATTATTCAAAAGCTACCACTTGTTCTTGCTAGTAAAAATTGGTCTTGGAAGAGTAAGTAATTATTTAAATTACAAGGTGAATTGTTTAACCAAAAATACGAAACCACTTACCTAAAAAAATTCAATAGAACAAAGAGCTATTTACGTCTAAAGACATTTTCCTACAAATAATTAATTTATTTACACATTTTAGTGAAAAATGTATACTTTTTAGTGGTTAATATCAGTTTTACCCTCAACTACATTTCTCTCATCAATTACTTTCCATAACTAAAAACTTAACTTTACCTATTAAAATATTTAAAATAATTTATATAAAAAAACTAATTTTTTTTTGTTTTCTCTGATGTTTATATTAGGAGAATTTTTACGTTGGCCGATTCCACCTATCTGTCATCTCATTTTACCGCCGGAAACCTTCTGTATCGTTCCGTGTCGGCGGTGTCTCCAACCATCTCCATCAACCACCACTTCATCCATCTTTATCCTCTCTGATTTTTGATTTGTTACACAACTCATGGTAATGGTTCCTTTCCTCCTGCTGCTTAATGTTCTAACGACTTGACATAAATCTCTGCCGCCATTTCTGTTTTTATCCCTATTCTTTATGTTGCTTTTCTCGATCGATTGATTCTCTCTGATTTCAGGTAAGAGATTCGAGGAGGCTGAGGAAATCTGATCATATGAATAATTCTATATGGACAACGTCATATGGATAATACAACTGCCTCTGAATTCGTGTTTCGTGGACGGCGGGAGTGGATATGTATATGTGGATGGTACGTTTGATCTCCTCTTTTTTGTTGTCTTCCTCATTGTGGATATGTATTTTTGGATGGATCATTATGGACATATATGATTAGATGATAATCCATGGATGAGTTACCATGGACAGAAGAAACAAATTATTCAAATCATTCAATACAAAATGTTCTTATAACAAGGGTGCTTTACTCTCCCAACAAGGAAAACTCAATTAATAACCTTTTTTACTTGTTTCTTTTCTTCTTGCTCGAAGCAGGTGCTTCTTTTGCTTCGAAAGACATGATCAGGATGAAGTCGAGCATGCGAGCCAGGATCAACATAAAGGCTTTCGCATAAACCGTCTATGTGGATAGATTATCATGGATATATGATCATGAACGAATAACCATGGACACAAATTTAACATTAAAACTCGAAGTTTCAAAGCCTTCTTCGGTTTATGAATACTCTAATCATGATAATGTCTTGGCTTTCTTAGTCCTTACAGGTTATAGACTTTGATCAAATCTGATGAATTTGTTTCTCTTTCAAATATCTAAATTTGATTGCTTTTTGGGTTCGTATTTGGTTCAAGACTCATGATTCATGTATAGTGTTTGATCTCACAATGCAATGATTTGGAGTTTTTGGGTTTGCACGATTCAGCTTTGTGCCACTGAAATTATTTTTGTTCTAATGTTTTTTGTAGTGGTTTTTTTTAACTTACTTAAGAGACTAAAAATAATGGAAAATAAATATTTTATTGGTTTACAATTGGATGGTTAGATCTAACTTGGATCACACAAACGTGGGCTTTATTTTCTTCGTTTGTTATAAGTTCTAACCACATGATTTCTAGAAGACATGTGAATGTATGAGCTCATGAGGGTAGCTGATAATGTAATTTTTTTTTATAGTCATTTTTTTGAGATTTTTGGGATCATGCTCATGATGATAAAGCTTACGGTTAATGTCTGCACACCCTGAAAACAAGATAATTGGTGAGTCCAAAATACGTATTTCCATGATAATTTGTCCACCTAATTTGTCCACGATAATATAAATGGTTCTTTGTTTGCTCAATTATTTCTGTAATCTTTTGTCCATTTAGTAGCGAACAAATGTTTGAACGTGAACGACCTGTGGTACTTCAAACACTATAAAAAAATTTAAGCGTTGCTTAAAATCCTTGGTAGCTTAATGTTCAACATTTTATGGTTATAAATAGAACATATCCACGATAATCCGTCCATGGTTACAATGACATTTCACCACAATAACAAATCAATTTAGTTCTTATTGTGTCTATTTAGATGTGAGCATGGTATCGTGGTACCGTGGACAATTGATTGTGTACAAATTATTGGTAGGTCTTTATTCTGAGATCAATGATTGTTGTTTAACTACAAAGGTCAAGCTGTTTCATCATCTCATGTAGAAAGAAAACAACCCCGTCTAATTGTTTGGCTTTGTTTTACCATCTCCTATCGAAAGATCTAATGCTTGGCTTTGTTTGTCCAATATAATGTATCCAAGATGGATCATCCATGACACTATATCCAACCTGCATTATCCACGACATTATTTTTGGTGGTATCATGGATAAGTTAGTATGGATAAAGTATTTTGGACAAGTTAGCGTGGACGACATATGATTATGTAATCTTTCAAACTCCACCATCGTCATGCTATTAGAATATTATTATTTGTAGAATGAGAACTTTTTGGATCTTGTCGATGATATTGGTTTAGATATTATGGAAGATTTACGATAAAAACAACGAGAAACAAAGCAAAGATGCAATTAGGAATCATGATTTGGTGTACCAATTTGATTTCTTTGATTCTATGTCTTATTCATGTCTTATGTGTGTCTGTATCAATGAATCATGTAAGTGAGAATTGGCAAAAGGGTTTCTAATTTGAAAATTGAGTTTCTAATCATGTTAATGAGAATTGGCAAAAGCCTTTTTAATTTAAAATTTGAGTTTCGATTCGTGACCAGATGACTGACATACATCATTGTCCATCCTAATTTGACCACGATACCCTATCCATATATATATGAGTATCAACAATGAGAATCCGTGGACGAGTTACCATGGACACAAGAAACAAATTATTCATATCGTTTAATACAAAATGTTCTTATAACAAGGGTGCTTTACACTCCAAAAATGGCCATGAAGATGAGAAACAAAGTTGCAAATCCCGGTTTTGATTTTCCGAAACCAACTTACCAGAGATTTTAGACCCATTCTCCATCATCTCCTTAAAGTTTATGTTCCAAAAAAATCCACACAACAAGAGCATTCAAGTTAGAATCCGATCAAATCTTCTTGTCTGAATATTAAAGTAAATGACACTAAAGTTAAGACACTTTTGTGATAGTTTCATCTTGGGGTTTTTACTTACATAGAGGGACACAATATTTTTAAGTTTTTGTTGTTTCTCGTATCGTCCACATGGATGATCGGTAATATCGTCCACATAATACCATCTGCATGGATGATCGATAATACCGTCCACGTAGAGTGAAGGATTGTGTTTTCTAAGTACGGTGGTGTAGTCAATAATGAGATTCTACTTACGCCAAGCTTCAAATCAATGAGCAAGCAAATGAGAGTGTCATGTATGGATCGATGTTGATAGATGATCATCATCACATGTTCATGTTTCCTCATCACAAGCTCTCGATTTCACATTTGTTTATGGATATAACGATAAACCCAAAATCCATGAAACATTAAATTTTTATCAATCCTAGTTTAATTCCAATTTTTGCCAATTCCTTAGATAGATCCACTTTTGTGGTCTTAGATGAACCTGCACTTAATCTTGTGATCTGGGACATATGTCATGCAATTGAGTGGAATCTGACATGGATCCCTGAAAATCACGGAAGAATAGTTGTAGCTACACCGACGTCGAAACAACGGTGTCTCCGGCGAATGGATCTTTATCGGAGAAGCAAGTGTCAAATCAAAGATCTTAAAATAGTCACGAGAGAAGCTATATGGGTGGCGGCAGACGTGTCGGAGGCGGAAGACAGAGGAGGTCTTCAAACCAGAATCCAAAGCTACGAAGAAATGGGCAGAGCTCGATCGGTGGCTTCACGGATAGCTATTTCCCATTTTTGAGCCGTTGAAGATGATGTCGCGACGGAGGATATGAGGCATATCTGTTGCAGCGCCTGCATCAGCTTAGCGGAGTATATCCATTATTGCCTCATCGATCTCCATCGCCTGTTGTTCTCGTCGTCTCCGATAGAGACAAAAGTTGCGTTTCTCCGACATGATGCGACGGAGGAAGTAGAGAATCTATTATTCTTTAGAACGAGATATGTGAAACTTGGGTTCAATATCTGGGATCCGAAACGCCATAACAATTCTGATCTCATCAATCTTCTCTTCAATTTTCGTATGGATGAAGAAGAAGATGAACTGATATTAACGAAAAAGAGAAACACATATAGGGGAAGATAATTAGAATCTAATTGTATAATATCAGCCACAATATGCTCATATACTTTTGATTAATGAACAGCGCAGATCTTTCCTCATGTAAAGAGATTTCTCTTTGTTTCTTTCTCCCAACTCTCTAGTTATTTTTACACAAGGGTACTATGGTATTAAAAAAATTTGAACAGTTGAAAAAGTGTACCCTCTTTAAAAAATGTCTATCTTAAAAAAAGAAGTCCTAGAAATGTCTATAAATGTTATTAACCCTAGAACAAATTGGTCTAACATAATCAAAACAAATAATTTTGATAATGTTTTTAAGATTTAGAACATGTTTGACTAAATAAATACATAATCTAGATGTAATATGTTTACAGATCCAACCCAAATTTTTAAGTTATTAAGGAAAAAAAAAATTCAGGCCTTTTAGTACTATAAAAATAAAAATTGGGCATTTTTTAAAAAAAATTTTAATTTAAGTATGAGTCTATAAACGTAGACATTTCTGTTCTACTGATTTTAAAACGTTTATATTAAATTTCATCAATAATTTAAATAAAATGATCGAGTTTATTAAATGAACTTAATTTATCACGCGCGGATTTATTTTCTAATTTTAGTAAAACAAGTGAATTAAAAAATAAATATGTTGACAAAAACAAAAGTGTGAATAAATTGTTTTTAGCTGATTAATTAATCGAGATAGCAGAAAAATACATTTTTATATTTTTTCCCAATCAAGTAATAGATCCTCCCAAATTAATACCCAAAACCTCATTAGGCTAAAATGTTCACCAGTGTTAAAAGGAACTTGTGTTGACCACATTCCTCTCTTTCCCTCCTAATTCCTTAGGGTTCCTCAATTTCCTTTTCACTCCCATCTCTCTCTCTATTCTCCTTCAAAGACAGAAAATTACCTCAAACCCATTCATGGGTTTCTCATTGACATCCAGATTCTAGGCTTCAGTTTCGGTATTTCTGCATATAAAAAACCCTAAATTTTGTTCGAATTTTTGCTCTGTCTGATCTGGTTGATTAGGGAGTGTAGCGGGTTTGAAGTTTGATCAAGTGTTTGGCAATGTCGGATGATATGGTGATGCATTTCTCTTCGAATTCCTCTAATCAGTCGGATCACTCTTTGCCCGACAAAATCGCTAAGCTCGAAGCCCGCTTAACCGGAAAGACCGCTTCGTCCGCGAAGCCACAGCAACAACAACAGCAGCTCTCTGTCTGGTCATCTACTTCCTCCGCCGCTGTCAAAGTCGTGGCTTCCGCACCTGCGGGATTGTCGGAAGCCTCTATCAGTGATTCCGACGACGAGGTAGCTTTTACATGTTTGTATAAAAAATTGTTCAGATTTTTATGTCTCAGAGTTGAAAAGCGTGGTTTTATTGATAGTATTCCAGTTGTTGCTAATGCCCTTATCATCTCGCTTCTTGTATCGATTGGTTTGTGCCTAACAAAAAAGTGATAAAAGGGTCATGCTCTCATTTCTTATTGAGGTTTATACAATGTGGGGATACATATCCTGACATATACATGGATGTAACAAGAAGCATAGTCCTTTTTAGCTATATCTTATTCTCCTTGTTACTGTCTCAGAATACGGGAGATTTCCTGATCCGAGCCAATACCAAAAAGCGCCAAAAAGTTCAAGAGTCTAACAACTACAATGTTGTTGATCATGCTGAGGTAAGTAAAGAACTTTCTTTTCGTTCCTTACCTGGTTGATGTCTTTCCATGTGATATTGAAACAACTTATTATGATGTAAGTTTTGTCTCCTTGTATCTCTTTTGAACTTATAATGTTGAATTGAAGCCCCAAGAGGCAGCATATGATGGAAGGAAAAATGATGCTGAGACCAAGACAGGCCTTGATGTAAATAAGAAGAAACAAGGTCGAGGTCGGGCTTCATCAACAGGCAGAGGGCGTGGTTCTAAAATTAACAATGATGTAACAAAATCTCAGCTTTTGGCTGCACCAGTATCAGCAGCAAATTGTCAACTGGATGTCTCTGATCAAAAGGTTAATGTTGTTTACTTCATATGATCTTACATGCAACCGCTCTTCTCGTCATCGAGGATAGACTTAATTTTATTGAGAAAACATGGACATGAGTTTTATGTTCTTAATTGAAGTAAAACCGTCTAGTTGGCCTATGTGGAAAAAAGTAAGCAGGGCAAGAACGAATTACCATACCGTTTTCCCACTTTTTTTTAAAGAGAATATTTATCTAGATATTTGCATTGATCTTGGCAACCAGACGCAGTTTACCGATAAAAATTCTGCATTTTGATTCTTCAGGATTTTAGGCCTGATGGACAGCTCAGGAACGGTGAATGCTCTCTCCAGGATGTAAGTTTCTCCTGCCTAAGAGAATAATGTAATCATCTCATTGTCTAGGACTTATCTGCATCTTATAAGTCTGTTAGAATAATCGAACAGGGTTATTATATGTGAGTATTCTCAACAATGAGAACATATGGTTATATCTTTCTTTATTCACTGTATTGGTCCTTGTTTATAAATCAGGAAGAGGTGTCATCTTTGCGTGCAAAAATCGCTGCGCTAGAGGAGGAATTGTGTAAAGCTCGAAAAGATTCTTCTGAGTATCACAACCTTTGCCAGAAGCTTGAGAATGTATTGTGTGAATGCCTTTTAAAGTTAACTAATGCCTATTCTCATTCCCCTGCTAAGCTTAATCATGATCTATGCAGGAGGTAAAAGATATAAAAGATCAGGAACAACAAAGGAAGCAAAAGGTGGGCAAAATTTTGTTTCCATGACCCAATAAGGGTTATTGAGAAGTTTTATTATCTTTTGTTAAATGTACCACGTAGTCTGGCATGGTTACTTTTAGTATTATCAATGATTCTGGGAGAATCTTAAAGTAACATTTTTCTCCAAAAGAAGCATGGTAGCTCTTTCCTGAAAAAGGTAAATCATTGACAGTCTCATGATTTTCTTAGAATGCTCGCTGAATTTAATGATGTTGCTGCTAGAGAACTGAAATATCTGTAAAGTGTGGGTGGGATCAATTGTCTACGTCACATCTGTAAAGTGTGGGTGGGATCAATTGTCTACGTCACATCTGTAAAGTGTGGGTGGGATTAGTAGTTCTTTAAGTAGACATAATAGGCAACCTATTGCGGATAAGATAGATTTCTGGGTGCATTGAATGTGGAACCGAATTGTAACGGCTAATGATCAACATTTTGGCCTCCTAATGGCTCTAAGTTAATGCGTTTTTGAAAATGAACTGGGTATCTTCATATCAACTTGGCAGAAACTTTTGCGCACCCTCTAGTAGTATTCTCTTTAGCGTGGTTAAGAAATTATCAATAATCTCTGGCTAATTCTCTGTTTTTTTCTATTAACTTTTACATTCTTAGGTAAAACATGCAGAATTATTTTGGTCTAAGCTAACAGTGCATTTTCTTTTTCTTGATGCAGACAACTAGAGTAATATCTGACCTTCTCATATCTGTTTCTAAAACTGAGAGACAAGAAGCAAGAACAAAAGTCAGACATGACTCTTTGCGATTAGGCAGTGTTGGTGTACTCAGGTCTGCCATAATGTATTCATATGAGTTCTTATGGTCTTAGTATATATCCAATATATCCTTCATTTCTGTGATCATCGCACACAAGTATTGAGAATATATTTGATGGGGAAGTATAGTAAAAGCACGTATAGCAAATATTTAGGAGCATTTCGTAAAATTACTAAACCATCGGTAATTAAGTTTTTGGTAGGAGTTAGTTTCCTGTGTCTGCATAACCTGCATCTCAAAATCTTCTTTGCTAAGTTATGGGATTAATTTCTTGAATCTGTGATGAAAGCTCAATCTATCAGCTGTGTGGCTATTTTGGTGATTTCAGGACGGGAACAATCATAGCTGAAACATGGGAGGATGGACAGATGTTGAAAGATCTGAATGCTCAACTTGTAAGTTTAGCTGCGTAGCAAGAGATTCTATTAAACTAATATCAATACTCCCTGCAGTACCTGTTCTGATTTTTCTGTATAATTTGCAACGAGAAGAGACAATTGCTGGAAACCAAGGAGGCTATTGAGAGGCAAAGAAAGTCCCTTAAGAAACGACAAAATAGTGGTATGTTTCCCTAAGCATTCTTAGTTTGTCAGTCGCGGTCTCGTGTACTGTATGTTGTCATCTTTTCCTTGTGAAAATTGTAATGATGTTTATCACCCTTGGTTTTTCCCTTTGCTTGTAGATAAGAGTGATGGGGCTGAAACAGAATCAGGAGCACAGGAGGAAGATATTGTCCCTGACGAGATTTACAAGTCTCGTCTTGCTAGTATTAAGCGGGTATGGTCCTCCTTATGCATCACCTCAGCTTCTTACTTCCTCTACGTTAATTTGTTTTTGGTTTCTTATTATTCATCTGTGGATTTTACCTTTCAGGAAGAGGAAGTAGTTTTGCGTGAGAGAGAGAGGTACGAACTGGAGAGGGGACGGTTTATACGGGAAATGAAGCGCATAAGAGATGAAGATGGTTCTCGTTTCAACAACTTCCGAGTTTTGAATTGCCGATATGCTCTTCTAAATCTTCTTGGTAAAGGTGGATTTAGTGAAGTCTATAAGGTCAGAATATTGACAGATACTACATTCTTTTACATGTGAGAAATGTTTTACAGTAATTTGATGTTACGAATTTTCAGCAGGCATATGACTTGGTGGATCATAGATATGTTGCTTGCAAGCTTCATGGTCTAAATGCTCAGTGGAGTGAAGAAAAGAAGCAAAGTTACATCCGACACGCCCTCAGGGAAAAGAATATCCACAGAAATCTTGTGCATCACCACATTGTTCGACTTTGGGATTCATTTGAAATCGACCTGAATACATTCTGCACGGTTCTGGAATATTGTAGTGGTAAATCAGAATTCTCTGATCTCTTTGTAGATAAAAGAAGGATTTTTCTGTGGCGTGCAGTTCTCATTTTTATGTTTTGAATTTCTAATGCAGGAAAAGACCTTGATGCTGTTTTAAAGGCGACAAATGCGCTTCCTGAGAAAGAAGCGAGGATTATCATTGTACAAATAGTTCAAGGCCTTGTATATCTGAATAAGAGATCACAGAAGATAATCCACTATGATCTGAAGCCCGGGAATGTTCTGTTTGATGAGTTTGGAGTAGCAAAAGTGACTGATTTTGGTCTTAGCAAGATAGTGGATGACAATGTTGGTTCCCAAGGAATGGAGCTTACATCACAGGGAGCTGGAACATACTGGTGACTATTCTAGTTTTCGTCTCCTTGATATGGATCTTTTTTCTCTCTCTCTTCTACTTGGTGACATCTTATAGCTAACAAGGTTGAAAATTCTGGATATTAGGTACTTGCCCCCAGAATGTTTTGAGCTTAGCAGAACTCCTATGATCTCATCAAAGGTTAGCGATTGGTCAGTGATGTCTTAATCAGAATGTGTTAGTAGTTTCGTGGTCCTAAATTGTGTTGAAATTCAGGTTGATGTATGGTCGGTTGGTGTTCTGTTTTACCAAATGCTATTTGGGAAGCGACCCTTTGGACATGACCAAACCCAGGAACGGATACTACGAGAAGACACAATAATTAAAGCCAAAAAGGTTGAGTTCCCAGCAAAACCTGCTATCTCAAATGAAGCAAAGGTAAATTAGCTGTGCCGGTCTTTCATTGGTTTCAGTAAATTAAAACCAAATGGTGAAAAAATGTCTCTGTATCTCCATGAACTCACCGTTGCTTTTTTCTGCAGGATTTGATTCGACGGTGTCTAACATATAACCAAGAAGATAGGCCTGATGTTCTAACAATGGCACAGGATCCATATCTTTCCTACACTAAGAAATGAGAGTGTGTAGCCTTCGCAAGCGAATCAGAGATATTAAAGGACCAGGTCCTAGACTGTTTTTTTTGTTTTTTGTATAGATTATAAAGTTTTCGGTTTGTCTAAATCTTTCATCTCCTGGACCTTTGAAACATATTAATTTCGGGTGAATTTAATTTGGTCCGTCTTCCTTTAATTATGTAACATGTTATGTATATTCTTCATGTTTTTGAATACAACATAAACTGAAAGTTGAAACAGGCTTCATTGCATTCTACCGTCTCTGTTTTCAAGTTATAAGACAAGATGAAATGTGGTCAATTGAAGAAAAACAAATCCGGATGGAGACTATTGGAACTAAATAAACCGAAGTGTAAACCAAGGCAAAACCGGAAATTGGTACAAAAACTGAGACCATTGGCTTGCAAGCAATTACTACTCCAAGACAAAAGTCTACTTATCCACTCATACCACCAAAAAACTCCCTTGCTTCTTCTTCTTCGTCCATGGCTTTATCCTTTGCTTCTTCAATTAGATTCTCCAAGATGCAATCAGGGATATGGTACAGTGGATCATCCTACATGCCACGAGTCTCTGTGAGATGCTGTGAAACCACAAAAGAGCCTCCACGACCAAAACCGAAGCTCCAAGTCGGATCACCAATCATCATCGTGGAAGCGCCCCAAGTGATAAAAACGGCCGCTTCAATGCCTTGTCTTAGGGCTAACGCTGGCTTGGTCAAGCCCGGAGATGTTGGAAGGTTTTCTTCTTCTTCTTCATCTAAGAACCTGCGGAAAAAACGGATTTTCTTGCCATTTAAAATGTTTACAATGTAAATTTTTGTGTTACTATTGGTTTTTCTCAGGGGTTAGATAACTAGTTTCAGAGCGAATTCGATCATATAGCTTAATATCATCTAAAATACCATAATTTTAGATGATTAGTATCGTTAGAATATGAATGCATCCTATAATCAAACATTTGAGGTCTAAGGAGATTTTTCATATCTTGATCACTTAATCTTTGGTTATACCAATTTTGTGAGTCCTCTACATATCTTACACCCATAATCAAAGTAACTTATCTAGAGTCAATCATGAATTTGATGTTTTTAATTAATCACATTATTGAAGGTGCAGAAAGTTCTAAAGTTGAATTCTTTTAATTTACTTTTTCTTTTGGTTGTAGAATCGTCTCGAGAAAACCTAAGGACTTGTGGGCAGTTCGACTCTCCATTGGAACATATCTTTTAGATGGTAAATATTTCAAAGCTTTGGAGCTTGAGGAAGAAGCTGGTGACTGAGATCAATGTCACGTAACGATTAGCACTTAAACTTTTAAACCTTGCGACTGCCTTCAAAAGAGATTAGTTTGTCAATAAATTATAAAACCATTTTTAAAATATTGCTAATATTCATATATTAAAATTTGATGTAAGAAAAAAAGAAAAAAAAAACTATAATCATGGTTTAGACAATTCTGATTCGAAATCCAAAATCAGAAATTCCAATCCAAAAATTTGAAATTTATCATTTTAAGCCTTTTTATTTTATTTTTGCCAACTCTCCTAATGGCGCGCAACAGTCTTACCATATTCATAATCCAACCCTTAAAGCTGTTTATTTGGCTTTGTGACCAACCCGAATCCAAACGGGTACAACGGGTCGTAATTCGGGTCACCCACGTTCATAGGCAACTGATCCACTGTCTGAAACCTAATGGTCTGTCTGTCTTGTATGTTGTTATATGATGATAACTCAAAACAAATGAAGAAAGAGATGATAGATTTGAATGGTGAGATTGTTGCCTCTGAGGCCTTGCCAAGTGATTGTCCAGCCAACACATTGGTATCCCAAGTTATCAGCGTGTGTTCCCGCGACAAGGATCTTGTTCGTTTTCTTTGGCAGAGGAAGCAATGGCTCATCCGCGTTTTCGCCATTCTTCAACAACACCAGAGATTTCCTCACTGCTTCCCTTGCCAGTTCCCTGTGTTCCTGTTCAGTCATCTGTTGAACTATTCTCTGTGATCCTCACTGTAGCTCTCATAGCATCTTCCCCATCTCGGATCTCTACACACCTGTTCAGAGTGATTAATTACAAGAACTGTGTTTCGGCTTTGATTCAGATCAGATTTTACTTACTGCAATACATGGAGCAAAGACATATTGGATTCCCGTCGCTCTAACTTCAAGCGCAGTTGCTTCACCAATCCTCTTCACAAGTCCAGGGTCCCTAACCGATGTATAAAATCAAACAGTAAGGAAACAATGTCGATCGGGTCTAATTAACCATTTGGAATGGGGATTCTCTATAAGAACTTTCCTGGTGACTCCGAGGTCTATATTATGTGGAAAAATGGTGGCGTTGTACGCGTAGTGGTTCTTTGTTAGCTGCCACGGCACAGCAGAGCAGTAAAATCCCTAACGTATGTAGCAAGTAACTCAAACTCCCCATCTTTACTCCTTCGCTATGCAGATGACCAACAATCAAATAATTCAAGACCTTTTTTTTTAGTTGAAGACTGTTCATTGATTAACCATTTGAGAAGGAGAAAGGAGAAGACAAAAGAGTGATATGATGATGACGAGGACAACGATGAGGATGATGAATATTACAGTGTTTCGAATGAGACAGCAATAATAAAAGGTTAAGATTTTTGTCTATATTCGTCTACTTGTCTTGTTATTCTTGTGAAATTATATGTTGAGACGAGATACCATTTCCGTTACTAAACATCAAAAAGCAAATTTGATCAACCAACTTTTTTGTTGTTATGATTTTATTATTTATTCCTTTATTTTCATACCATAAGAAAATAAACCTTAATAAGAATTTGTTAAATCAAAAATATTTTGATAAGATAACATGCTAAAAAAATGTGTTTGAATAAGTTAGTTTTCAAATAAAACAAATTTTTTTTTATATTTTCCATACAATATAATTGTAATTATTTGTTTCTTTTCTTATGCGATTTATTTCTTTTCATGTTTAAAAGACTGTAAGAAAATATGGACAATAGTATATCTTATTATATAAAGCTTGATGCGTCAAACGTTGTAATTAACACGATCGTGACATGTGGCATCCGATCGATCAGATTTTGACAAGTGTAAATTTTTATTTCCAATTATATTTTGCCATATGCCAAACAAACCTTATTTTAAAAAAGCCCTTATATATTTGTATTTATCAGATTATAAAACAAATCTTATTCTAACTCAAATAAAAACAAATATTATTTTAATATATATAAATATGAGTAACTACATAATAAAAGGTAAACCTAATTCAAATAGGAATATGAAAAATTAATTATTTGAAAAAATGTGAGAAAATTTAATTGAAAATAATATAATATAAGAAAAATAGGAGAATCAAAATAAATAACTAATTGTTAGGTTTCTCTGTTAGTGATTTCACATCGATTTTTTCAATCTTATTTTATTTATTTTTATGGGTGATCTGATTTTGTTTTCTATCTTTTCGTGTTTAGTTTTTTCTCCGGTTTATAGAATATTAAAAGAGTAACAATAGTTCAAATAGAAATATGATAATCAATTCATCAAAATTTTAAAAATAGATATATGAGTAGCAAAATAGTAGAAAACTAAATCTAATTCAAATGACAATATGAAAACTAATTATTTGAATATGTTATAGAATTTAATTGAAAATCCGCTAATAAAAAACATATAATTCGTTTCTCATCAGAAGAAAGATAATATGTCAATTTAGAAATGAAAAATAAAAGTCAAATATGATTAAAAATAAGTAAATTTAATTCAAATAGAAATATGAGAATCAATTCGTCAAGATTTTGAAAGTAGCAAAATAGTAGAAAACTAAATCTAATTCAAATGACAATATGAAAACTAATTATTTGAATATGTTATAGAATTTAATTGAAAATCCGCTAATAAAAAACATATAATTCGTTTCTCATCAGAAGAAAGATAATATGTCAATTTAGAAATGAAAAATAAAAGTCAAATATGATTAAAAATAAGTAAATTTAATTCAAATAGAAATATGAGAATCAATTCGTCAAGATTTTGAAAAAATATATAAAAATATGAGTAACTACATAATAAAAGGTAAACCTAATTCAAATAGGAATATGAAAAAATGTGAAAAAATTTAATTAAAAATAATAGAATATAAGAAAAAATAGGAGAGTCAAAATAAATAACTAATTGTTAGGTTTCTCTATTAGTGATTTCGCATCGTTTTTTTCAATCTTATTTTATTTATTTTTACGGGTGATCTGATTTTGTTTTCCATTTTTCGTGTTTATAGAATATTAAAAGAGTAACAATAATTCAAATAGAAATATGATAATTCATTCATCAAAATTTAAAAAATAGATATATGAGTAGCAAAATAGTAAAAAACTAAATCTAATTCAAATGGGAATAGGAAAACTAATTATTTGAAATATGTTATAGAATTTAATTGAAAATCCGATAATAAATGAATCAAAATAAATAAATAACTGTTAAATTTCTCAATCAGTGGTTTTGTATTAGAGTTCTCAATTTTTTTTACGGATGATCTGATTTTGTTTTCTATTTTTTCGTGCTTTTTTTATGTTTTCACAGATTATAAGATAATAAATTATAAACCCGCATATATGCGGGTCCTAAATCTAGTATATATATATTCTACCTTTCAAAGATGATAAGCAATTTCACAAACTATACTAGAAAGAATTTCCAACACATTTTTTTGTTGAAAATCGTAATTATGCCTCTCTTTTTTGTTTGGCATCTGAAAAAAAGGCAATAACAATCGCAATGATATGTATATTGATTATAGTAGGCATATATCATTGAGATATGGTACATTTGATGCACATGATAAACATATTTCACCGTTGTATCTATTGTTCATGGCAGATATGTATCATGATCATAAATTTTTGAGGTTGCATTATAATGATTTACCAATCCAATCTTTCACACGAACAAGTGTGGTACACGTTCATGTCCAAATCTTAGTTATCACAAATCATATGGAACAAAATACAGATTGATAAGGACAAATAACAAAAGCTGGTCCAACTCATCGATGCTTATAACACTAGTTTAGTAGACAAGACAATCTCAACCTTAATATGAGCTTAAAACCAACAAAATTGTTCAACCGAAATTTATTTCGTTGGGCCCTTAATATCTTTCATTTTCCCTTGCTCAATAACTAAAATTATTGCCTCAGAACCAGAGAAAGGGTCTACAATTTGTATGCTTTTGTGGTCAACCCAAAACCGAATGGGTACAATGGGTCGTAATGTAGATCGCCAACATTCATCGGCAGCTGCTTCACTGACTTAAACCACGTCCGAGCTAACTTTCCGGTGAACCCGTAATCACCAAACAGAGCATCAGCCACTCCTTGACCTTCCGTTCCCGGAAGCCAAGCTGCGACGAGGGCATCAATGGTCGAGACATAAGGCTGAATCACCACGGGACGGCCAGAGACCACAACCACCACACACTTCACTGATCCGCACACGTTCCCTATTGTGCTAGGACCAGGTTCACTTATGGTCAGGTTTGTGCTGTCCCCAAACATTTCAGCATAAGGCGGCTCGCCAACCACCACAATGGCGTAGTCAAATTTACCCGACTTCACAAAGTTTGCATCGGGGTTTTCGTTGTAGACGACTTGTGTGGTCGGAGCCACCGTATTCTTCACAGCCGTCAGGATCGTTGTACCTGTGTATTTAACCAAAGTCAAGCTTATATATATACATCCAAATGGCCGGTCCTAGCCAACAGAGGGCAAAGCAAAGTTTATGAGTAAAAACATACCAACGGTGAGGTCATTGCCATTAAGGCCTTGCCAGGTGATGGTCCAGCCACCACATTGATTTCCCAAGTTATCAGCGTGTGTTCCCGCCACAAGGATCTTTCCCGTTTTCTTAGGCAGAGGAAGCAAAGGTTTATCGCCTTTCTTGCCATTCTTGAGCAGCACTAAAGATTTCCTCACGGCTTCACGAGCCAGTTCCCTATGTTCCTGTCAAAACCGCAGACGTGTTTTATTCAGTTCATGGCAATGATTTTGTAAGAAGTGGTATGATGACTAAGGATAAAACATAACAGACCTTGCTACCAAGCTGGTTGGCAAAGCTGAGATCAGCCAGTGGTTCCTCAAAGAGTCCCATTGTGAATTTGACCCTTAAGATTCTCTTCACGGCATCATCGATCCTGCTCAGCGGAATCAGCTGTTTCTTTATCTGACTGTTGATTTCGTCTATGAACTCGGTGTAGTTGTACGGCACCATAATCTGCAATTAGAGAGCAACACAACAATCAAGAAACCGTGGAGACTATACTAAATAAAGGTGGATTCATTTCTTTTGGAGACCAACCATGTCGATTCCTGCACTGATTCCCGCGTAAACAGAGTATGAATAGTTAAGATGTGGAGGATTTGTGATCCTATCAATCCCCTGCCAATCCGAGATGACAAAGCCCTGCAGAGAAACAGAAAGAAGAGCTTTTAGAACCAGGGCACAGAAGATTTAAATGAATCCACATGTATGATTTCTTACTCTGAACTTCAGCTTGTTCTTAAGGTAACCCGTGACAAGTGCCTTGTTAGCATGCATTCTCAAACCGTTCCAGGCAGAGTAAGACACCATAACCGTTGCAACACCCTTGTTTACAGCATTGTAATATCCAGGCATGTGAATGCCGAACAGCCCCTTCGAGTCAATCACTGTGTTGTTCTCGTCTATCCCTCTCACTGTACCTCCATCTCCGACAAAGTGCTTAGCACAAGCCGCCACTTTTGTCCTGTAATAGTAACAAACTCATTCCAGTCAAACACTAATTCAATTACTTAATTGAAATGAATCTAGCTGAAACGACACACCTACACCAAATAGTTTTAATGAGACATTAGCTCAATTAATTGCACCCAGATGTAAAGGATATAAGTAAGTAGGGCTTTGTAGATGAAGTAGACAATAATAACTTCACACTGGTCCTACAATGGCAGAAAATTCAAACCAGGACTCTTTAAGAACCTGTCTAAAGTCTAAACCCTATAGATAAGAGTTGAAAACATAGCACATGGAATGGAAAGGACCACCACATTCTAAACAAAAGCAAGCGTGAGCACGACCAAAGGCTTTTCCCCACTTTGATCATCAAGACTCAAACATACAGAAGCAAAATCAAATCTTAACCAAATCTAGTGGAAAAAGAAAGCAAGTTAAATAATAACAAAGAATGTTCCTAGAACATGTCAAAGTTATCGAAGAAAACATCATAGATGATTTTATTACAGGGCAAAGTTACTTACTTTCCACCTACAAAAGGAACACCCTTTCGCTTGGTAGGAATGTCGCCTTGCAAACCGGGTATAATCTCAGTCATCTGTTGGACGATTCTGTAATCCTCACTGTAGCTCTCGTAGCATCTTCCCCATCTGGGATCCCTACAAACCTGTCAAAAAGCAGAAATATATAAGCAGACTCGTTCCTGACCAGACTACTTCAAACTGTTAGCTTCATTATACTTACTGCAATACACGGCGCAAAGGCATACGGGATTCCAGTCGCTCTAACTTCAAGAGCGGTTGCTTCCCCAATCCTCCTTAGAAGCTTAGGGTCCCTGAAAAGATTAGTCAAAAACAAACACAAAGTTGTTCAAACTCCATAGTCTTACAAATTCAACTTTGAACAGTTAAGGACTTCTTGGACAAACTTGCCTGGTGACTCCAAGCCCTACATTGTGCGGGAAAATAGTGGCACCGTACACATTGTTGTGACCATGAACAGCATCAATCCCATAGATCATCGGGATCCCTAAACGGGTCGAAAGAGCCGCCTTTTGAATCCCATTGACCATGTTCACCCATGTTTCAGGAGTCGCCTTAGGCGCAGGTACACTTCCTCCACCACTCAACACACTCCCTACACATACATAAACCCAACAGTGTCCCACTCACTTAGACAATACATCGAACACTTAACAGACATAATTTCCCTCAGATTTTTCTTACCTATGAAGTATTTCTTCATGACTTCAGGAGTTGCCACGCTGCGTTCGATCTGAACCATCTGACCAATCTTCTCTTGGAGGGTCATACGTTGCATCAAATCTCTGATTCTTGCACCCAAAGGCTGCTTTGGATCTTTGTACTTCAAAGGAGCACCAGCGGCAGCAGCCACGACACAGCACAGCACCAGAAGACATAAGGCCTTACTCAGAGTCCCCATTTTTCTTCAACACAACTGCAGATTATCAGATCCAAGCTCTTGTCAGAGGAACTGTTTCACTGTAGATCAAAGACAGAAATAACATAACATGATAAGCTGGAGGAAACAAGAACAAGAATCTGAAGAAGAGTGAGGCAAAGTTGGTTGTGAAACTGAAACACTTGGCAAATCCGAAAACTTTAGTTGAAGGCAAGAAGGTGCATTTACCGGAAAGAGCTGAAAAATCAAAACTTTTTTTCTTCTTTTTGGAAAAATCAGATCTTAATTAACACTGATGAAGAAAACAAGAAGACCCAGAACAATTAAGGAAAAACAGACGAAGATATTTGAAACCAATACGAAAAGAAAGGAACAAAAAGATTACGATTGGAGAAGACGAAGGAAAAGGATAAAGAAACTTACAGTCTTGGAAATGGGGAGGGAGAAGAAGATGGGTTTTGTTTACTGTTCTGATTGGTATTTTTCTTGGGACTGTCGAGTGATCTCTCCTCTCTAGGAGACGATAGTGGTAATGGCAGAGAGAGAGAGAGATCTTGAGAAGCGTGAAGCTGCTTCTTCGTGCTACTCTCTCGTGGTTTAAAAACACTGAAAAGTTGCTGTCCCTTTTCCACGTAATAATTTCTCCCTTTCTTCTTCTTATCAAGAAATCTTTTTTTACTCACAAGTTTTTGTCTCTTGTCATTTTACTACTGATTTTAAACTAATAAGTTCTATGAAAAAATAATTTGGGTTCTCTAAATCTCATGTCAATTTCATCTATTAACATGATATTTTATGCTTATTTCTAAAAAATATCATATTAATTGAAATTGAATTTAATTTATAAAGTTTTATTAGATTATATATATTAGTACAACAATGATCTATTATTGTGTTTAATTATAAGTGGTATGATAATGATTAGTAATTTTACAAAATATTCTACAACGAAATAGTTTTCTCCGCAAAATTGACACGTTTACGATTAGAACTGTTAATTCGGACTAAAGTCTGCGGATTGTAGTCCGGTTCGCTCTATAATCAAGTGGTTTAGGATTTTATTTTTCTTATCCGCGGTCTAGCGGATTGAAACCACCGCGATTCGCGGTCTGTAGCGGATTGATATGTGCGGTTTATGGAATTTAACGCGGACTCATAAAAAAAAAATATTAAAACTAAAATATATCTTTTGCAACTATTTCACTTCTAAGATTTTGACTTATAAAGTCATTTAAGATGGAAGAAAGACATCTTAGTTACTTCTCTTGTTTTAAAACTCATAAAATTATTTCTGTTACTTGATACTTTTCTAGTTCTGGTGCTTATGAGATTACTTCTTCAATTTTCATTACTTGATATTTCTCTAATTCTCTTGCTTCTGAAGTTTCTCTTTTAATTTTCAAATTATTATTTAGTTTTTATTTATGGTTATAGACACTAAATTATAGTTATGGTTTCTAAGATCAATTAAGAACAAAAAAAAATTTCCGATTAAAATATTAGTCCGCGGATTGATCCGTATATCAGCAAATCTTAAACGGTTTGGATTAGAATTTTAATGTTTAGTACCGCAGTTCGCCGCGGACCAGTCCACCAAAATCTAGGAAAAAAAACTGCCGCAATGCGGATTGATAATCTATTGATTAATCCGAATTAATAGTACTATTAATGATAAACAATTTTAACAGCATCACATGAAATTCCAACCATAATGTAAAAGCTTTAAATTCAAATTTTTGATCAATCAGACAATCACTAAACCAAGGACCATCTACAAATCCTTTTTGCAAAATTACTATTTTAAATAAATAAGAGAAAGTGTGAAAATAAAATCGTAGATTTAATTATCCACTATCGCGAGTCTTAAAGTTCGGCACGAGTAGTGGGGACATTGAAGTCAATGATACATATCATCATCATTTTCGTATTGACAAAACCATATAAAGCCAATTATGCCATGACTTAAATTATCAATGTTTATATCAATAACAGATTGAAAAGTTCCAAGAAAAACGAGTAGTATTTCTTTTTGTCGAAATGTTTCTCAAAAAAAAAAAAAAAATTTAATTATGAAAAGAAAAAAGGTTACGGAAATGGAAGTTAAGCTAAAGAAACTATTAAAAATCGCAAGACGACCGAAATAATATTTTTTGAAACATGAGAAGCAAACGTCCAAAAAAGTTATTTGATATGGAGAAAGAAAAGTATTTGTATGATACATGTTGGTTATCTGAATAATTTTACAAATCTCTCTCTAAATTTAAGAGCGTTCGTGTTGATGCTAGACTGCAAAGTGCAAACTGTATATAAAATGGAAGAAACTTTATATAAATGTACCAAATAATTATATTTTTAAAAATCGTTTCAGTCGTTCTAACACATAAAAAGCATTTGTCTCGTTTTTTTTTCTCTTACGATTGCATCAACTATAATTTTTAATCGACCAACTATGTTGGTTATTCCATCACAAATACACATTATTTTTTCTTTCTTTCTTTTTCCTCGACGTAAATTCATTTATCCAATATAATAAAAATACAAAATTACACATTCGGTTTATCAGCATCCACGACAAACCATAACCATATCGGTATACAATTACTTGGAATATATAAAATATGATTGGTAATTTTGTATCGTTGTAGTACAAGACATGCCATTTTTATAACTATCAATTATAAAAAAGTACCAAAAACATAATCAAAAACATTATATTCAATTTTTGTACCATTTTTTTTATCGCTGTATCGTTTTGAATATAGAACTTGGGTTATTGAAATGGATAAAACAGATAATTGGGAAATATAATAATGATACATAGAAGATAATATGAAAGCGATTTACTATTGACCAAAGACTATTAGCATCAATGAGATCCTGTTAAGATGCTTTGCCTTGCAGGTCCCAGGTTACCCACGTTACACTCAAACGGTCTCATTTTACTTTCCAGATCTCTTTTAACGGCTACAATTTCTCTCACTTTTTTTTTTGTCCTTAGATAACAGAGAATATTAATATTAATATATTCTCTAACGACTAGTCTGATTTTGTATGTAACTTTTGGTTTAAAAAAAAAAAAAAAAATCTCGGGGTTTGATTCTTTGAATGTGATTTTTTTTTTCTTAGAGATTATTGATTTCTTTTTAGGATGATTTTAGGAAGTTCGTAGTTTTCCTTTTCTAATCAAGACATGTGCATGATTTTAATTATTTTATTTTATTAATCACGAGTCTATATATTTCCAGAAATATTTAAGAATAACATATTTTTCACTTTGTTTTATTGATTGGTTATTTGATTATTTGCCTTGTTGAGAAGAAGTTATTGGGTTCTGGTGTTTAAAAGAGAGTTTTGTCTTCTAATGATAGATAGAATAAACAGTTTTAATGTCTAAAAAAACCAAAGATTAATGGTCGGTTTGCAAGAACTAATTTTTACCTCGTTAAACTGTATCTAAATATTTTATATTTTTATTCACTTATGCATTATAAATAAACTAGATTAGGACATCCCACGTATTACGCGGAATTTTAATTATAATTTATTTATAAATGATAAAAAATAAAGTAAAACGTGTCGGTAATCGATTAAATTTAATAAAGATAAAATTTATGAAAATGTAAGAAATATATGTTAAATCTTGTTGATGTAAATATTTAGATTTTGATTGTTACTCGCACACTTATTTTAGATACTGATTAGTAATTTTGTTTCAAACTGAATTTCAACTCCACGTATTTCATCTCGCAATACAACTCATGTATTTCATCCATAATATTAAAACCATATTTTTACTCCATGCATTTCTTGTCAATCAATAATACCCAAAATTTTCATATCAAAATAATATATGCATAATGGATTCTATCAAATTTCATTAGTGTTAAACAAATAGTAAGAAAATTAACAAAATATATTAGTAAATAAATTTAAAAGTATTAACAAAACATGTCGTAATCTCATGAATATCAATTTTTTATATGCCGCACTAATACTTTTAGAAATTGGAAATAATTTGTCTTGTTTTCCTTATTTAGTTTTTTATTTAGTATTCCCTTTTAATTTTTTAATAATATGTCTTATTTTTTTTTTTTGACTATTATTTCATTTTAGTTACACTGCAATTATAAATAATTTGTCTTCTTTTTCTTTTTTTAGTCTTTTTGATTTACTATTTCCTTTTAATTTTTTTAATAACAAGTCTTATTTTTTTTTAGACTATTATTTCCTTTTAGTTACACTACACTTTGATTTAAGAAATAAATAATTTAGAGAAAAAAAAATATATTTTTATATTAATATATTGACACGTGTCACAATCTCAATTAAAATTAACACATGTCACGATCTGGTGAGTTACGATTTTGCCTACGTGTCACACTCACATTGGGAAAAATTTAAAGTAAAATAGCTTTGATCGATTTGTGGAATTCTCGAATTCATGATTTGCTTCAATGATGTATTTTTTTCTTTTCTTTCTCGCTTAATTATGACGTTTTTTTTTTAAACGTATTGACATGAAACAAATTTCTTTTTTTAATGATATTTTTTTTTTTACAAATTTTCCCTTTTACCTTTTTTCAATAACATTTTTTACAAATTTTCCCATTTACCTTTATTTAATGACATTTTTTTTTACAAATTTTTCCAATGATGTATTTTTTTCCTTTCTTTCTCGATTAGTTATGACATTTTTTTTTTTTAAACGTATTGACATGAAACAAATTTTTCCTCTTTTTTAATGATATTTTTTACAAATTTTCTCTTTTACCTTTTTTTAATGACATTTTTTACAAATTTTTCTTTTACCTTTTTAGTGACATTTTGTTTACAAATTTTTCTTTTTTTTAATGACACTTTTTTTTACAGAAGGACATTGACTTTTTTTTTGTTACGTTATGACATATTTTTTTTGGCGATGATGTATTATATTTTTATATTAATATATTGACACGTGTCACAATCTCAATTAAAATTAACACATGTCACGATCTGGTGAGTTACGATTTTACATATGTGTCACACTCACGTTGGACAAAATTTAAAGTAAAATAGCTTTGATCGATTTGTGGAACTCTCGAATTCATGATTTTCTTGAATGATGTATTTTTTTTTCTTTTCTTTCTCGATTAGTTATGACATTTTTCATTTTTTTTATTTTTAAACGTATTGACATGAAACAAAATTTTCTTTTTAATGATATTTTTTTTTTACAAATTTTCTCTTTTACTTTTTTTTTAATAACATTTTTTACAAATTTTCCCATTTACCTTTATTTAATGACATTTTTTTTCTTTTCTTTCTCGATTAGTTATGGCATTTTTTCTTTTTTTCTTTTTAAACGTATTGACATGAAACAAAAAATTTCTCCTTTTTAATGATATTTTTTACAAATTTTTTCTTTTATCTTTTTTAATGATATTTTTTACAAATTTTCCTTTTACCTTTTTAGTGACATTTTGTTTACAAATTTTTCCTTTTTTTAATAATAATTTTTTTTACAGAAGGACATTGACTTTTTTTGTTACGTTATGACATTTTTTTTTTTGCGATGATATATTTTTCTTTTAACTTTTAGATAAAAAGGAAATATTATTTAAATTAAAATTAAATTTATACATTAGTATATTAACACGTGTCATCATCTCAATTAAAATGACACATGTCACGATCTAATGAGTTATAATTTTGAGTCCATTCTCTTTTATATAATAAGATATCATAGTCTCGTATAAACTTTAGAACATTTTTAAAACACTTAGTATATCAAATACTGCTGTTTGAGATTTGCATTCCCTAACGAATGAGCTAGAAAAATCTCAAATACGAAAACAAAGTAACAAAGCGAATAGATAGCATTAGCGCTAATAATGGACATTTGCTTGATGGGCCTAACCTATATACAATATCTAATGGGCCTAACCTATACATAGTCTCTAATGGGCCGATAAGGTTAATATTGTACCTGATTACTAATTGGGATCTTAAGCCCTTTTTTTTAAAAAAAATTAAACATTCATCGACAACACCAATGACTAATTTCAAAACATTTGGGGAAGAAAAACTATGTCCTGTAGTATTAAACAAGACTGCCAGTCTGAGACAATTCTTTAAATTAATTAGGTTTAGATATTTTGAAACTGGTTTTTTTTGACAAAAGGTTAATATCTAGAAACAAATTTTAAATTAAATTTGTCGCTTTAAACGAAACTCTCAAGTATACTACTAATAAAGAAGAGATCAATAGGAAGTAGATTAGTACAAGATCTAAATCTCCAGTCTTCACTATCAGTCTATCATAGACCACATTATACAAGCTATCGTCATAAATAGACAAGACATTAATCCTTTATCCTCCACGGTAAAAGATACCTTGGATCTAAATGGTACCGGCTGAATTATGCTGAATTTTGTTGAATTGTAGAATTTGGCTGAATTTTTAGTGATTTCTTGCGGAATCTGGCGGAATAATATCAAACTTAAATGGTAACTGTGGAATATTGCTGAATCTGGCTTAATTTTTGACAAAATTAATTAATTAAATAAACTTATGAAAAAATTAGTTAAACAATTTTTTTTTATCAACAAGATTAGTTAAATAAACTATGAAAATAATATATTTAATAATTTTATCAAACATAATTATCATATAAAATTATAAACTACAAAAATTAATTATTAACTGTTTATTTTTATTAAAATTAAACTATTTGATTATTTAAATTTTTAATGTATTATTTTTGTACTAACAATTTCGAATAGTAAAATTAAAATATGGATAGTTTTAAGAATAATAATTTAATTTATCTATGAAATGAAATACATGTTATGAATATAAAAAATTGTACACAAAACAATAATTTATGGTTTGAATTGTCTTACAAATAAAGCAAATTAATTCAAAAATATTATTTTCATCAAAATTTACGCAAGTTGCTGAATTTCATTTAAACAAAAAATTCTCGAGTTTTTATCAAAATTATATTACTCGTTTGATTTGATTTTAAATATTGGAATTATCCATATCATACTCATATTATCCGATCCATTTGTAAAATTTTAGATGTGATTTTCAATATCCTAAATATTCTTACCCAACTCTCATATCTGTTATTATCCGATTTTTTAATCCAAGGTAAACATATCTACGTATCAATTGGTGATAGAAGAATTGTTAAATCTATCGATATTTTTTTGTTGCATTGCTGAATTTAGCTGAATCTGGTGAATTTTTTTTTGCAGAATTGCTGAATTTAGCTGAATCTTGCGAAATTTTTTTTTTATGTTACCATTTAGAGCCTTATTAAAGAAGAAAGAAATTTTTCTTCAACTTTTGTCTTTTAGTAAACATTCAACACATTCTTCAAATTCTTCAAATTATCAAATGATAACACAAATTTTTTTATTCTTCAAATTTTTCAAAATAATCAGTTACCATTTAGAGCTCTTATCTTTGTTTTTGTTTTTTTTTCAACTAAACATTAATCTATACAAGTCGTTGTCATAAAAATCTTATTCAAAAATACAATCTCGAAAATACTTAAATCATTCAAGAAAATCATAAAAATGGTATCGTTACAACGACGATGTCTACAATTTTTGAAATAAACGTTTTTTATTTATTTTGAATGAAGACTTGTCTGAAGTAAAAGATAAATAAAAAATGAAAATTTGTCTCTAAGCTGCACATGTAAATATGATTAGTGAAAAAAACATGATCAGTTAGAATAATATTTTGTAAAGAAATTTGTGTTGATTGTATCCACCGTTGATTTGTTTCATCATTGTGTCCACCGTTAAGAAATAGTTTAAAAAAAATTAGCTTTCGAGATTATATTATTACCCATTCAAAATTTTCTTCCCCATTCAAAATCACCTTTGGAATTACACCATGACTAAAACATGGTGTAAATACTTACCGACGAACCAATTGCTTTCATTGGAGCCCAAAAGAAAATTGTGTATAATTTTGTTCCTTGTGAACCATACTGCTTAGTGCTAACCATGAATATTGAATCTATTTCGGCTGCTCTGACTATTCCCTCCAGAGTCACATCAAAATCCATTTCACACACTCACACTGATGAGTAAGGTTAATCACTAGTGATGAGTTTGGCTCAATATGTCGAATTGATAGAGAAAAATTCTGAAAATAATTATAACACATCAATTGGGTGGAAAAACAAGATTGGCTGAAAGCATGAAATTTGCAGAAAAGATAAAAGTGGTTTAATTGACTGAAAGGGAGGAATAGTCATGGATGGATGACATTTAAGAATACTGTTTTCTTCTAAAATAAATATTTTTGTGTGTGTGAGATGTAACAGGTGAGGGTATTTTTATCATTTTCTATCAATTTTAGATCATTTAAAAATTATAAAACTGCCATCGTCCCTTGGTCTTAATTATTTTGATCGTCGTTGGTATGGGATGCAATTATTTTGATCGTCGTTAATTAAAAATAGATTTTAAATGACAAATATGTTATGTTTGTTGACCAAAAATATATAGAATAAATTTTTTTTATCAATCTTCTCTGTCATCACTTTTGTTTCCATTATATAATTATAGATTTTTGAAATATTATAAAAATGATTTCAAAATTATTAGATTGAATTACTAATCATATATTTTATATTTTTGATAAAGGTATTTACAAATATTTTACTTTCATTGACCAAAAAAATATTTTGGAGAATTTTTTTTTGATTAGCTTTATCTCTCACTACTCTTGTTTTCGTTATATAAATAGACATGCATTTTTCTTTTTTACAACTGGGACTGATTCTAATTTTTTACCATCCATCTAATTTTTTAGGATGAATATAGCCGGTTTATTTGTCAGATTTTTTAATGGATAAATCATTACAGACAAAAATTGATTCTTGGTCTAAATCAACATGTCAAATCTTCTTTAAGTGGGAACCACTAACCACTGCCACTTAGTTTAGAGATACATTTTGCTAATTTTTTTTTAGTTTTTGGTATTTTGAATAGGTTGTGTTTATGTATTGTTTTCGTATTAATGTAATAAAAAACATATCTATAAAACAGAAAATAAAATTCCAAGAAATTTAGACGATTAGACGAGATTTTCCAGGATCAATAATCGTGGGGATTAACTTATCTCACATATTTAAATGCATAATACTTTTTCAATAAAGTTGAAAAACTGATTATTTAATTTTCAACGTTCATTTTGTTTTCTTTTGACATATTCAACGTTCATATATCCGATGCAAAACGTGTGACCACTAAAAGTTGTACACAATTTATACGTAGGAATAGGTCTTGAAAATTTTCAAGATATTCAGATTCGAATCCCCAGATGCCAGATCTGAGCTACAACTAGTAGAGCATGTAAACAATTTGTAATAGAAAAAAAGAAAGAAAATACAAGTAAAAGTTTGATTAGTCTAAAGGTCCTTTAATCAAAAACCAACAAATTATGGACATGACGAGCCCTTTTTCATATATTTAATTAATACTAGTTGTTAGCATTATCTTTTCATTGACTTACATAATCCAACACTTTCACAATACGCCACTCATATATAAATATAAAAATATATTGATGACGATGAATCTTATGGCGTATTCTTCTCGTACAGAGATGAACAATAAAGACTCTTGTCAGTTACACATCGCAAAAAAAACAAGTGTTTAGACAAACATTCAACCGTGGAGGTAGAATGAGTAAGTGATTGAAGAAAGAGAAGAAAAGCCATGAAGAGCAAGACCTCTCTTGTTTTCGCCATTAATGGAGAAAGGTTCGAGCTCGAGCTCTCTTCCATCGATCCTTCGACCACACTCATCGATTTCTTGCGCAACAAGACTCCTTTCAAGAGTGTCAAGCTCGGTTGTGGCGAAGGTACGATGTTACAAAGTTTAACTCTCTATCTTCATGTTCTTGGGTTTTTGTCTTGTCTGAGAACAAGAGTTTTAGATCCAATAACAACAAATCTCCAGGAATACTGATTAGATCTGCAGTCTCTGTAAGAAGCTTTAGCTCTCATGGGTTCTTTGTCCGATTGCTCGAGAGATTATAGCAAAGAGTAGAAATTGTAAGATTTAAGATTTATGCATTTTCAAAGACCGATTCGATTTTGACTCTGATTTTAGACACTAATTAATGGGTTAATTTGGCATATAACAAAAAAAAAAAACAAATTAAAAAACTAACCAAAATTCCCCAAAATGAGTGGCCATGATGTTGCCACATAAGGAATTTTGGTTAGATAACAAAGGGGAGTTTTTTTTTTGGTCATATTTGCCAATTTCTCCTAATTAATTTCAACGCATGCAGTTTATATATATGTAAGAAAAATTCATTAAAAGTTAATATCTTTGGAAAATAATTTATTTTCCAATTTTCAGTAAATATTTTTTGCAAAGTGTAAAAATAATCGCTAATTTTTATGTTTGTATTTGGCGTATGCGTTTGCAAGCAAGGAAGTTTTGCTTTATTTAGTAGTGCTAAGGGAAGTGTTATTTGATAAATGATTCAAAATCAGTTCCATATGTTTTTATTAAGAAATTTTTAAATCATTTGTAAGAATTTACAGTGGTCTATTCAATTGCTAATTGTTATTTCTTTTAGCCATTTACAAATATCAAATCAGATAACATAAATGATTAGAATTGAAAATAACAATTAACAATGTGAATTGTGTTTAGAATTATGGTCTATTCAATTCCATGTGTGAATAAAATCCCTAAATTTTGTATCAACCAACTTAACCGTAAATGTTAAGTTGTTGATAGTTTGTGTTTGGAAAAAAACAACCCAAACAAAACTCTTTGCTTTACCTTTTTGGTTTTGTGTCCTAAGTAATGTATCTTCTCTGGACTCAGGTGGTTGTGGCGCTTGTGTTGTTCTTCTTTCAAAGTATGATCCATTGCTCGAAAAAGTCGACGACTTCACAATCAGCTCGTGTCTCACGCTCCTCTGTAGCATCGACGGCTGCTCCATCACTACCTCAGAAGGTCTCGGAAACAGCAGAGTCGGTTTCCACGCAGTCCACGAGCGAATCGCGGGTTTTCACGCCACGCAATGCGGTTTCTGCACACCCGGAATGAGCGTTTCGATGTTTTCCGCTCTCTTGAATGCTGATAAGTCTCATCCGCCTCGCAGCGGTTGCTCAAACCTCACTGCTGCGGAAGCAGAGAAGGCTGTGGCCGGGAATCTATGCCGGTGTACCGGATACAGACCCCTCGTGGACGCTTGTAAGAGTTTCGCAGCGGATGTGGACATCGAAGACCTCGGTTTCAATTCCTTCTGCAAGAAGGGAGATAACAGAGATGAGGTTTTAGGAAGGTTGCCATGTTATGATCATACATCATCTCAGGTATGTACATTTCCGGAATTCTTGAAGAACGAAATCAAGATCGATATGAATCTTGAGCCAAGAAAGTACAGATGGTCAAGCCCTGTTAGTGTCTCGGAGCTTCAAGGGTTATTAGAGGTTGAAAACGGAATGTCAGTTAAGCTGGTTGCGGGTAACACGAGTACCGGGTATTACAAAGAAGAGAAAGAGAGGAAGTACGAAAGATTTGTCGATATAAGGCGGATTCCAGAGCTCACTGTGGTAAGAAGAGATGAGAAAGGTGTTGAATTAGGAGCTGCTGTTACCATATCGAAAGCTATTGAGGTTCTAAGTGACAAAGAAAATGGTTCTGTTTTGGCGAAAATCGCGAGTCATATGGAGAAAATTGCAAACAGATTCGTGAGGAACACGGGAACGATAGGCGGAAACATCATGATGGCGCAGAGGAAACAGTTTCCTTCGGATCTCACAACCATACTTCTTGCTGCTCGAGCAACGGTTAAGATCATGACTAGCAGCTGGGGTCAAGAACATTTCACACTGGAAGAGTTTCTTCAACAGCCTCCTCTTGAAAGCAAATCTGTTCTTTTGAGCCTCGAGATCCCGTCTTGGCGCCCCGCGAAGAAGAAGAACGGTTCTTCTTCATCTTCTTCGGATACTCAATTGCTCTTTGAAACTTACAGAGCAGCGCCACGTCCTCTGGGAAACGCATTGCCATTTCTAAATGCAGCTTTCTCAGCTGAAGTTTCTTTAAGTGAAGCACTTGATGGCATTGTTGTAAATGATTGCCAGTTAGCTTTTGGGGCTTATGGGACCAAACACGCACACAGGGCGAGGAACGTCGAAGACTTTCTTACAGGGAAAGTGATATCTGATGAGGTTTTGATTGACGCTATAGGCTTACTTAAAGATGAGATAGTACCTGATAAGGGTACTTCGAATCCCGGTTATAGATCAAGCTTGGCTGTTACGTTTCTCTTCGAGTTCTTCGGATCTTTAACTCAAACAAACGCTAAAACTACTACAAACGGTTGGCTCAACGGAGGATGCAAAGAGAACGGTTTTTATCAGAATGTTGTATCATTGAAACCTGAAGCTATGTTGTCATCTGCACAACAGATAGTTGAAAATCAAGAACATAGTCCGGTCGGAAAAGGCATTGTAAAGGCTGGAGCTTGTCTCCAAGCATCTGGTGAGTTCTACATATAATCTTTGATCATTCGCCGGGTGAAAATGGGGAACATTGATTCTCTGTTGTTAATGTTTTGATAAATTTGCAGGTGAGGCTGTTTATGTCGACGACATTCCTTCTCCGGAAAATTGTCTATACGGCGCATTTATTTACAGTACAATGCCGCTTGCGCGGATCAATGGTATAAGATTCCACCAAAACAGAGTTCCAGAAGGAGTTCTTGGCATAATTACTTACAAAGATATTCCAAAAGGCGGGCAAAATGTCGGTAGCAAAGGTTTCTTTGCTTCGGATCTTTTGTTCGCAGAAGAAATTACCCATTGTGCGGGTCAGATTATCGCCTTTTTGGTAAGTTTGGTGAAGACTTATTCTCTTTTCCTCTGAAACATTTATGTAGAATAATAAAACTTAGATTCAATATGTTTTGTCTGCAGGTTGCAGATAGTCAAAAGCATGCAGATATTGCAGCAAATCTTGTTGTGATTGATTACGACACCGAGGATTTAGAATCACCGATACTGTCCTTAGAAGAAGCTGTCAAAAAGTCTAGCTTTTTCGAGATCCCTCCACCTCTGCGTGGTAAATCGGTTGGTGATATCGCCAAGGGAATGGCTGAAGCTGAATATAAGATTCTTGGATCGAAGGTGGTTCCTTTCCAAGATGTCTCTCAAGCCCTGCTTCTTGTTTAATCATCATATTAATGTTTGTGATTGCGGTTTATATGTAGGTAAGTCTCGGGTCACAGTACTTCTTCTATATGGAGACACAAACGGCTCTTGCAGTGCCGGATGAAGACAACTGTATGGTGGTTTATAGCTCGACTCAAGTCCCCGAGTTTGTACATCGAACCATAGCTGGATGTCTTGGAGTTCCTGAGCATAATGTCCGTGTCATCACTAGAAGGGTTGGCGGCGGATTCGGTGGGAAAGTCGTGAAATCAATGCCCGTGAGTTCGCGTTTTGAAAGTACTCTCTGAGTGTACTTTATGTTTATTTTAACATGTCTCTTTCTATCAACAACATGTTTCAGGTTGCTGCAGCTTGTGCACTTGCAGCATCCAAAATGCAGCGTCCGGTGAGGATATATGTGAACCGGAAAACGGATATGATAACTACAGGAGGAAGACATCCGATGAAAGTTACATATAGTGTTGGATTCAAATCCAATGGAAAGATTACTGCTTTAGATTTAGAGTTGCTACTTGATGCAGGGTCAAGCGAAGATATAAGCCCGCTTATGGCATCAGGGATCCAAGGAGCATTGATGAAGTATGATTGGGGTGCTCTCTCTTTTGATGTGAAAGTATGCAAAACAAACACTGTGAGTAGAACCGCGGTTAGAGCTCCTGGGGATGTACAAGGAACATATATAGGAGAAGCTATCATTGAAAAAGTAGCTTCATATCTTTCAATTGATGTGGATGAGATCAGGAAGGTTAATCTCCATACATATGAGAGCTTAAGATTGTTTCACAATGTCAAAGCTGGTGAATCCCCTGAGTACACTTTACCATTGATTTGGGACAAACTCGCTGAGTTCTCCGGATTTAACCAGCGGAGGAAGGTGGTTGAGGAGTTTAATGCATCAAACAAGTGGAGAAAGAGAGGGATTTCGCGTGTGCCTGCGGTTTATGGAGTGTCCCTGCGATTAACACCGGGTAGAGTAAGCGTTTTGAGCGACGGATCAATAGTGGTTGAGGTTCAAGGGATTGAGATAGGACAAGGGCTATGGACAAAGGTGAAACAGATGGCTGCATTTTCCCTTGGACTGATCCAATGCGGTACTACAAGCGATGAGCTTCTCAAGAAAATCCGGGTCATCCAATCCGACACCTTGAGTATGGTACAAGGCTCAGTAACTGGTGGTAGCACAACCTCTGAGGCGAGCAGCGAAGCGGTTAGGATTTGCTGCAATGGCTTAGTCGAAAGGCTTTTACCCGTCAAGACCACTTTGGTGGAGCAAACAGGAGGACCTGTGACTTGGGATAACCTCATCAGTCAGGTCCATACTCTTGAAACATTCATGCTTTTGATGTTCTCTGGTTATCTTGAATGGGCTTAGAATGGTTTTACTCTTGAATTGTCTGGTGTAGGCTTATCAGCAATCGATAAATATGTCGGTTAGTAGCTCATACTTGCCGGATTTCTCCACTGGCAAATACCTTAACTATGGAGTTGCAGCGAGCGAGGTAAAGCTCCAAACATTGAAGAACAGCTCTGCTTAGCTTACTTACAATTTGTGAAAGTTTCACTTCTTTGGCTGTAATCGACAGGTTGAAGTAAACATTTTGACGGGCGAAACAACGATTCTGCGCACGGATATTATCTATGATTGCGGGAAAAGTCTCAATCCTGCTGTGGATTTAGGACAGGTTAAACCCGGGAAACTACTCTATATGTTTCTGTTTCTGGATCTGGATTTGTAATGTTCTATTGTTCTGTTCCATGGTTTCTTTGTTACACAGATTGAAGGAGCATTTGTTCAAGGACTTGGGTTCTTCATGCTTGAAGAGTACCTAATGAACTCAGACGGTCTCGTGGTAACAGACAGCACTTGGACTTACAAGATCCCAACAGTCGACACAATCCCAAGACAGTTCAACGTCGAGATTCTCAACAGTGGACAACACAAGAACCGTGTTCTATCGTCGAAAGGTGATTTTTTCTCTTTATGTTCTTACTGAAAACCCAGAAGATCAAAACTCAAAAAGTCTTTCTTCAAACTTTTTGTTTATGGTTTTGATACAGCTTCGGGTGAACCGCCATTGCTTTTAGCGTCTTCTGTTCACTGCGCGGCACGAGCAGCTGTTAAAGAAGCCAAGAAACAGATTATGACATGGAGTAATAACCAACAAGAGATTGATCTGACCTTTGATTTGCCTGTTCCAGCGACAATGCCTGTTGTGAAGGAGTTTTGTGGACTCGATGTTGTCGAGAAATACTTGGAATGGAAAATCCAGCAGAAGAAGAACATTTGATATCCCTGTGTTTGTGTTCTTGATGTGAATGTAGTTGTTCTACTTTTTTGTTGGTTTTAGTGTTTGGAGCAATGTTTTTATTGCATATTTGCATAAGGATGTTTCGGATTATGATATTACCAGTGTTTGTGTAATAAGCTGCATGTATTGACTGAGAAAACCTCTTCAACTTATTTGTACATCTCTTTTTTTGTTATTCTACAAATCTTATCAGTTTTAAAATATTAAAATCAAATTTACACAATCTAAAAAAGAGTTTTTTTATATCCCATAATATGGAAGGCAGGACAGAATTTAAAAGGATCGTGAGCATGACAATGGTGGTGTATATGTACAATACAGTATATCATCTCATATACAAATATATAATTATTATAATAATATACAATAATAAATAACTATCCCGTATCTTAAAAACTCTAATTTTGTCGACAGACAAAAAAAAGAAGGATACTTAATATTAAACTCGATCCAAAGAATCACAAAAATCTTCGAGACAAAGAAAGCTCAAAGAAGACGAAAGAGGAAGTGGAAAACCCAAAGAATTAAGCCTTCGTTCCTTCAAACTAAAACCAAATCACAAAAACTCTTCGTTGTCTAATAATCTTTCTTTACCTATAAAACCATAGAGATCTTTCCTCTACTCTCTCACAAAACAAAAACATTACTTATAAACCAAATAAAAAGAGAGCAACCACAAAGATATAAAAAGAGCGAGAGAGAGAGAATGGCTAACTTTGGAACGGAACGGGTTTACCAAAACTTTGAGCTTGCAACTAGATGGACCTCTGAACCAGACGCCGAGATCCTTGTCGCTGATCTTCCAGGTTCGTTTTCTTCTTCTCTATCTTGTTTATTCATTTTCCTTTTTCTACATTAAACACAAAGAACAGAGAGAAAGAGTTTAGTAAAAGCAAGAATGTTCATAAGCATTGTCTTCTGTGGTTAGGATTCAAGAAAGAACAAGTTAAGGTGGCGGTAACCGCAACGAGGAAGCTAAGACTAACTGGAGAACGTCCAACTGGCGGAAACAAATGGATTCGCTTCCACCAGGAAATTCCTGTTCCCTTGACCGTCGACATTGACTCGGTTTCAGCTATGTTCAAGGATAACAAACTCTACATCCGGCATCCCAAAGTCAAGACAGAAATCCCTCAAACTAAGCCACCATCACCGGTCATACCCCCGGTGATCACGAAACCCCATGATCAGCACGAGACAAAACAAGGCCAGGGTTCAAAAGCAAAGGTTGAGAAGCCGAGCGGTGGCAAAATCGATCAGCTGAAACATGATGCACAGCAAAAAGCAAGGGAAATACAGAGTGGAAAAAAGGAATTAATTGGTGAGCCAAAAGGACCTTTGAGATCCAAGGATGGGGAGAAAGACAAAGTTGGAGCGAAATGGTTCGAGAAGTACAAAGAGGCAACTGGAAATGTGGTAAAGGAAGCTAAGAACAAAAGACAGCTACTTTGCAATTTGGCTGCTTCGGTTTCATTGGTTCTGCTAATCTTACTGTATGCTAGAAACGCAGTCCGTTCATCCCTTGTGTGGAAATCCGAGGAGTGAGTGACCCTTCACAAATGTATAAGATTGCTCATGCAGAAAAATAAATAATATTTGCTAATTCCCCTCTACATGTCTGTAAAAAAATGTGTGACGAGAAAATATGAAAAACTCCATTTTACAGATTTCTAATTAGCCTTAAATTCCAGTGCCAGAAACTTTTACTAGAATTGACGAAAACAATCAGAACTGTTAAATAAGTGCCAATCCTAAAGGAGTTGCTAACTGATTAAAAAGCAAAACTCTAAAAGTGGAGAAATTCTACAAAATAAGATGAATATCGACGAGACTTGATGCATGCGTCATAATAAAGAAGTAAATTCCAGGCACTGATAGAGAAATTTTATTTAAAACCTAATCAACGATTATAAATTAAGGATTGAGAGAGAGAGACAGAGAAGGCATTGTTAGTATGAGCAAGCTTACTTGAGGAAAGGCTTTATGACTTATTTAGCTGAGAGCGGATTAGCTTGGCAGCAGCAACCATGTTGCTAAGTGCGGATTTAACTTCAGAGTACTTCCGTGTCTTTAGGCCACAGTCAGGGTTCACCCAAAGGACTTTGCTGTCCAGAACTGCAAGCATCTTGTTGATACGCTCAGCTATTTCTTCAGCAGATGGGATACGAGGAGAGTGAATGTCATAAACCCCTGGACCGATCCCGGCACCGTATTTCACTCCTTCATGGAAGACTGATAAGAGCTTCTCATCTGACCGTGAGTTCTCGATAGTGATCACATCAGCATCCATATCTATGATTGAGTGGATGATGTCATTGAAATTTGAGTAGCACATGTGGGTGTGAATCTGCATGAAGTACAAGGAGAGCATGACTAAAAAGGTTTCATTTAAATAAACAAACCTTATTGAATGAATTAGATCTCTTCCATAATTCAATCATCGTTTCACATCCTTCATCTTGATATCACATTCCATTTTATCGTTGCATGGTCCACGATAATGGCAGAAACCACATTACGCTCAACATACTGGTAAAAAAATTAAGGAGCAATAAAGTGAGATACAGATGACCTGAGTAGTGTCTTGCACACCGCAGTTTGTGATTCTGAATGCATGAACGGCCCAGCCAAGGTAAAACTCTTGCTCGGACCTCCTGAGAGGCAATCCCTCTCTCAATGCAGCTTCATCGATCTGGATAACAGTGACACCAGCCCTCTCAAGTTCCTCAACCTCATCTTTGATGGCAAGTGCAATTTGGAAACACGTCTCATGCCTATAAACAATCATAGTGAAACGGAATACCATAGAATAGAGTGAACGAAAAACTTGTTAGGCTTAGTTGTCACACCTGGGTTGGTCATTTCTAACAAAGGACCAATTAAGAATTGTAACAGGGCCAGTGAGCATCCCCTTCATAGGGCGTTGGGTCATTTTCTGTGCCATTGAAGACCAGAAGACAGTCATTGCCTTTGGTCGGGTGACATCACCATATATGATAGGCGGCTTGACACAGCGGGACCCATATGATTGGACCCACCCATTCGAAGTGAAAGCAAAGCCAGACAGTTGCTCACCAAAAAACTCCACCATATCGTTTCTCTGCAGGACTATCGGATATTAGGGGGGTAAATAATGGAATAGTTCGCATAATAAACTTAGGTTTATGTATATTGCCACCTCTGCCTCCCCATGCACCAATACATCAATCCCAAGCTCTTCCTGAAGCTTGACAACTTTTGCAATTTCCTCATTGATAGCCTGGACATATTCATCTTCTGATATCCTGCAAATGCAGCGGATGCATGAGTATTAGAATAATGGCATGTTAGAATCTGTCAGATACATCATTGGATTAGCTAGGCCTACTTTTTAGCCTTGAATTCCCTGCGTATCCGTCTGAGATCCGCGGTCTGAGGAAAAGATCCAATTGTAGTTGTTGGAAGAGTAGGAAGGTTTAGCTTCTTCTGCTGGGCTTGTAGCCTAACACTTACTTCTGTAGAACGGCGGTGATCAGATTTCTTTACTTCAGCAACCTGAGTAAAAAAGTAATTAAAGTTACAAGTCCAGCGTACAAAATGTGGAAGAGCAATTTTTTAGAAAACCCCTTACAGCCTGTTCTACAGATGCATTTGTCACCCTTGGAGATGATCTTCTAGAAGCTTGACGCATGGAATTTGAAGCAAATAGTGTCTACAAAGGGACCAAGACAATACAATGCCGAAGGTTAACTACTTCTGTATCAAAGAAAAGCGAAGTCCCAGCAATGATCCATTAGATCAGGTAAGAGTCCAGTAAATGAGATATAAATTCATTGCGCATCGATGTAGTTGCAGTCACACAGACATGTGTTTAAACTGATAACTTTAATCGTGGGAAAAAATAATAACTCAAAAGACCTTCTAAAACTAGAAACGCAGAGCCTACAGCATGCTCCAAGATAGTATGCCTTGAAAGTTGTACATAATGTAATAAGCAAAAATGTACCTCATCCTTAGCTCCAGAGAATGCTTTGGCAAGTGCATTCACTTCAACGACCTTTTGTGCAGCAAATGCAAGCCACGATTTTAGTTCTTTATCAAGTTTAATTTCATTCACCAAGTCCACAGCCGTATGGAGCAGAGAGCAAGAAGTAGAGACCACAACTTTTTCTGCAAAGAGAAGAGAAAGGTTTACATCATTCTGAAGCTAAGTAGGAAAAAGAAGTGAAAGCAATCAATTAAAATGTTTTTGAACTGACACCTTTTCCAACAATGTCTTCAAGAGTCTGTAATGTCTTGAGTGAAGCAAAAAGATCATTCGCCCAAATGTTCCTTCCATCAACAACTCCAGCAAATAGTAGCTTTCCACGAGGAAAATTCACCTTGATTAAATCAAGAGTCTCCAGTCCACGAACAAGGTCAAATCCAAAGCCAGTTACACATTTCAAAGACGTTAATGTCTTGTACGTTTCAGCAGGAACATCTGCAAAGTATGTGGCAATAAGAACATTCAAGCCCGCCAAAGACGACTCCATGTGAGAGTAGGCATCATAAAATGCCTGCAATTGGCTGGTATCAAGGTCCATCACAAGTATAGGCTCATCAAACTGAATCCATCGAGCACCAGCAGATTTGAGATCAGCCAAAACTTCTCTGTCAAAACAATCGCCAGAGAAGCATGTTAAAAGGTTTCGAGCACTATCCAAATGAAAATATATCTTTCAAGTTTATTTTGGTCTAGCTAATTTCTAAAAACCTCGCAGTTGGCCTCAAAATATTCTTACTTGTAGACAGGAAGAATCTTGTCGATCAGAGAAAGTAGACAGAATGATTTTTCAACACCCTTTGCTGGCTTCGACAGGAGCAAGTAGGTCAAGGGACCAATGAGAACAGGAACTGTGTCTATGCCAAGCTGTGCCATGAACAGCCAAAAGCACAGCTGTGAATAAGAACCTCGGGCCAAAAAGAGGAAAGCTGAAGAGAATTGTAAAAGAAAAAGCAATACCATGAATTATCTATATGCCCGCATCAAAACTGTAGTAACAGCTCAACTAAGATCTATTTCAGGAAAAATAAGTGAGAAAGGTTCCAGTCAACTTACTGCTTTTGCCTCCTTAAATTCAACGACAGCCTTGTGAGATGCATATGAGAATTTGACATCAGGACCCAACTCAGGAACAATGTAATGGCTGTAAGGGAATTTATTAGCATTATAACCGAGAAATAAACTTTACAAACAGGGAAGAAAGAGGACTCATTACTTACTAGTTCGTATCAAACCACTTGGTCATTTCCATAGCAGGAACAGTAGCATTTCCCCGGGCCATGGAGAAGTAATTATCAAACCCGATCTCACCACCTTCCCAACCATATCTAGGGGGAACAGCCCCAAGCATCGCTGTGGTATCCAACATCTGATCATAGTATGAGAAGGTGTTGCTGGGAATATATTTGATTCCAGCATCAGCCATATGCTTACATATGGATTTTCTCAGGTTAGCAGCAACATTTTGCAATTCCTCAACATTGGTTTTCCCATCCCAGAAGGACTCCAATGCAAACTTAAGCTCTCTCTTCGGCCCAATACGGGGATACCCGACAACGTGGGATGACATTGCTCTATTTTATCACAAACAAGAGACAACAAGATGAGGGGAAAGTTCATGAATGTAACAAATAATAGAACGAAACATCAAGAATTTTTTGGACGCCGATACAAATGGGTGAACAGAAACAAGTATGGTAACAAATCGATACTGTAAACAAAGAAAAATTAAGCTCTCTCTTTGCCCCAGATACCCAACAATGTGGGATGAAAATGTTTTCACAAGTAAGAGATAACAGGATTCGAGACAAGTGCATGAATGCGATGAGCAACGCAACGAAACCATCTAGGAAATTTTGGAAGCTGATGCAAAAGGATAATGAGAAACTATGTGTCCTAACAAACCAATACTGAAAACAAAGCTTAATATAAGCATAGAGAACACATTCATTTATCGACCAAAGGAAGAAAGCCAAACAACAACAATTGAGTCTCAAACTAGATCAACAAAAACAAAGCTTAATATAAGCAAAATATATATCTTTGAATCCATAAATACACCAATTAGAGAAATTAAATTCCAAGTAAACGCAAGAAACAGAAGAGGAAGGGAAAAACCCGAGGGAAATAGAAGAAAACCTGGCGACGTAGAATCGGTGATGGAGAGGGCGGCGAGAGACAGTGGTGGCGCAAGGGAGGGACGGAGAAGCCGAAGACGGTGGCGGAAGAGAAGGAGAGCGTCTTGGAAGCGAAGCTAACGGCGGGAGTCTCTGAAGAGCGAGCTGACCCATTTTTATACCTTTGCTCCTATTTCTCTTCCCAGTATCCGGGGAAGGAGGAGACTCGCAACAACTATTTGATTTCGTTTCCCAGGTTTTTATATAACTTATCCACTAATAAACTTGTAAACCAAAACCGATATGAAAATTTTCAGTAATCCAATTTTAAAATTTATTAGCTAGTATATAAATGTGTAATTCTTGGATTCAAAAATTTCGACAAGCAAAATCCGCTTTTCAAATTTTTTAAATTTTCGACAATCATATCAATGATCTAATTTGGTGTAAACCAAACAGTTGATATTTTGTGTGTGTTATTGGCTTCCGACATGATCATATAATAGTTAGTACATATGCATATTTCTAACACATTTTATTTTTCTCATGGGGACAGGCATTTTTACACAAAGTAGACCTTATTACAAAACTACAACAATGCCTTCCGCACCATATACAGTAGTTGGGTTTCATGTAACTCAGTCAACAACAAAACTTCTCAAAAGGTTTTACAGTCACACAAGTGCAGAGCAAAATCACTTGGGCCTTTATTTCAAGCTGGAAAGTTTCAGTGAGTACAAGAACGTCCAGTTTCTTTCTTCTCTTCTCCCTCATAGGCCGACTTATAGCTTCGGTCCCATGTATCAGTTGGTGCGGTTGCTTCTGCGTGAGGTATGTGCTTCGGATGTTTCTCTCTCTTGTCTCCTTTTATCTGCTTCAGTGCGTGCTTCAAGGCCGGTAACAGAGCCTCCATACACTCGGCCACTGCGTTTGGGTTCCCAGGCATGTTAATTATCTGAGAGACCAAAAACCATAGAAACGTGAGTTATGAAAAATTAGAGATTGCACCAATGTGAAGTTAGAGATTTGTACCAATGTTGAGCCTCTGATTCCTGCTGCAGAGCGTGAGAGCATCGCAAATGGCGTGATCTGCTCACAGAGGTAAAGGAAAACGAAATCAAATGACTACTCACCACCATTCTTTTACAGAATGGATAAGATGAACCATGTTCTATCCAGGTTTCGGTACGTGTTATTCAGTAAAATAGTTACCGAATCAAAACCAGTCTAATATGGATCAATTCAATACGGCCAATCTTGGTTTTGGTTCGAGTTTGGTTTCTTATTTTTTTTAAAAAATTAAATTTTGGTTCGTGTTTCTCTTGTTTCAGTTCAGTTCAGATTTGGTTTTTCGGGTATAGGAAAAGAAAAATTATTCTAACCGTATTAAGGCTCAATTTGTTTTTTCGGATTGGACTGGAATTATCTGGATTGAACATCCCTAGAAATAAGAGGTAAGTATTTACCTTTAAGCTCTCTTGCATCATAACAAAGAGAAGACCGGGTGTTTCTCTCTCGATCACCTCTTTCGTTGCTTCAGGTGTTACATCTCTCGGAGTGAAGCCGGTGCCACCTAGTTTCAGCAAGTTAAGTATATAAATATGATTCAAACACGACAACAAATCTACAATAAGCAACTAAAAAATGTTAATATACCAAGTGTGAGAATGAGATCTATTTCGTCAACATCGCTCCATTTCTGGAGAATGTCTTTGATTCTTTCCACTTCATCGGGGACAACAGCAGTCGCAACTACCTTAGCTCCTCCCAGTTTTTCAGACGAGGAATCAACCACAGAAACAGCCCTGGGCCCACTGCACCAGCATAAGAAAACCAATTCAGATATGATCACAAAATAAATGAAAGGAGCAAAATTTGAAGTGAATAGAAACAAAAAACTATCAGGAAAGGGTTTGAGCATTGCTTTGAGAATTAAAAATGAGGAATGGCATCGAGATGAGATTTTACTTAAAGATGTAGCAAAGCACTGTGATGCTTCCCTGTCTCACTATGACAAGGAGCAATATCACTGTGCAGTTTTACTATGGCATCGAATAAGTGACCTCACCAGAATAACGAACTGGAGAGGTGTATCTAGATGCACTTTTTTAACCGAAGAAAATGAAGTATTGGGAAAACTCACTGTTCCAGAGATTTCACCAACTGCATTTAACTACGGTGAGGAGATTATCTACTCTATATTACTAATATTTGCATCAATTATGCCACATTGAAGGAGAAAATTAACAAGGTGAATCTACACATTTTTCACTCCGACTACAAATTTCATGTTTTAGCTTATTTCTTATCAAATAAGTCGGCCAGTAACAGGTCATCTAAACCAAAAAGTACAAATATATTTACCGACAAACAGAACTCTACTACAAACACCCATCAACAAGCCACTGTCGCAATTATCAGAAGGTAAGGCATGTGAGACAAATAGTGATCATGTTTGTATAGACGCAAATAAAAAGGAATGCATATCTGTTCCAACAGCCCTACACAACTCAACTCATCCAGATTTGCAACAGACAATCAAGAAAGTTTAACAGTAATCATACCTTCGATCAGGTCCAGCCCCAATTGAGACAGTATCACTGACAGTAAGAATAGCCACTTTATACTCAGGCCCAGGTACTTCATCGTACTTTACTTCTTTTTGAATAGAATCTGGTTCTGATAATGAGATTTTCTTGTCTATAGAGAAGCCACTAATATCAGAAACAATTACAGCTGATACAGAAGTTCCAGCAGAAAGCACATTGCCCGTAGCAGGTAGCTCTAACAAAGCATTAGCTGACCTCATGCTTAAAAGCCGACTGCTCATCTGATGTCCAGTGCTCTCAGCAACAAATCTGACATCCAGGTATATCTCATTAACCCATTTAGGACAGTAACGCATACTGGAACTTCCAAGAGAATCTAGGAAGGTCAGGCTAATGACTCAAAAGCAGTGATTCTAAAAACTCACCCAGGAGTCCCCGATCCATCGTTGTCTTTCCACTTGATGATGGCCCGATGAAACTCCGGACGGATGGAATCGGACTTTATGGGCTCCTGAAGTCGAACTCGCACTCTGCACAGTGATTAGACGGTAATTTACCCTTTCACTGATGATCATTTTGGAATGAGTTCATATGGAGAAAAACATATTATGAAAACTTCAGCAACCTCAGTGGATGGGGGCTTGTCCATCCTGCAAGCTGGCGGATTGTAGGCACAACAAAGAGATGGAAACAAACCAAACAGCTTACAGGATTTCCTGGTAATCCAAATGCAAGGACTGTTTTCTCCATTATACTCTCAGTTGGTTTCGCGCTGATCTCAGCAAACGTCAAAGGTTTCCCAGGTTTCATCAATACCTAAATGAAATTTTTTTTTTCTCAGTTCAATCTATATATATAACTAAACATTGTCACCTTGCTGAGCTCAAGTTGCGAAATGAAACAGTAGAGTAGCAAAAAAGATTGTCAGAAAACATAGTAGCGAACTCTTCTGCTTTTAAGCAGAGAAAGAAATAAACTTCACATAGATGATTCAGGGAACTAATACTGCTTATTTACCTTGCTGAAATGTACTTTCCCTTTCTCTTCGAACAATGGCTTGACAAAATCTCTGTCTCCCATTGAAACACCACCAGAAGTTATAATAATATTGACTCCAGAGGATACGGCCTCATCCAAAACTTTCTCAAGTTCTTTTCTATCATCTCTAACAATTCCAAGGTCAACAACTTTGCATTGCTGCTGCATCACTGCTGCCACTAACATTGCTCGATTCGAGTCCCTAATCTGCAAAGAGCCCATTATTTAGCCACTAAAGATAATATTGGGGTCCAATATCTTTCTCCAACTAATACACAGGCATAAATATCACATGCATCAGAAATCTTAATTCTGCAAAATACCTGACCACGACCTAAAGTCCCAGTTGTCGGCTCGACAAGTTCATCCCCAGTAGATAGAATAGCAACTGTTGGCATAGGATATACCTACAGGGAAGTTTATTTTTTCTTTTTTAGGACACGTCCTCTAGTAAATTTGCTAAGATACTGATATAGAGCAATACCTTCACCATGGTTACTCCTGCAGTCGCTAGCAAGCCAATTTCTGAGGCACCAATCCTTTCTCCAGTTTTTAGTACAGTTGCATCTTTCTCAATGTCACAACCCTAGCATATAAATTGAATGGATCTTATGGAATCCTCAATCAAGTAAAAAAATAATGAACATGAAATGATTGTATCTCCTCCAAACAGCTGGGAAAAACTGCTTTTTTCATCAACTTTTTAGGTTTGATGTTTGATAATAAAAGGGAAACATGCTTTAGCTTCCTCAGGTCTTCTAGTGATAACCTCAAGTATGCTAATTCTAAGTTGCAGAAAGCGTCTTTTCTGTAAGCAACAATGCAAATTCAGACCTATGTGGTAGCAAAAAAGGGGATGGTGTCCGGCAATTCAAATATACATCCAAAAATTGCCCGGCATCTTCCATTTTTTACAATAATAGAAAGTAATGACTTACCCATCAAACGACAAAACAATTCAGTTCATTTAACAAATCAGTCTCGCATGAATCCTAAAATTTTCTTAGAACAAGAAATGGCAGTACGTTAAAGAGAAGAGTACGATACTACAACTATTTAGCAAAAAGTCAGAGATAGAGGAAACCCAAAGTTATCAACTACAAGACTGATTATATAAGCTAGAAAGAAGAAACCATACCACTCTACGGATGTCGGTGCCTTTCTTGGTTTGAAGCAGTATTTTTACTCTTTTTGATTCATTTGAGGCGTCTCCAATTACTTTAGTGTCCTCAACTTGTACAACTGCATCCGCACCATCAGGTATAGGTCCTAAGGAGATACAAATAAAAGAAAAAATAGGTTAATATCAAAGAAACAGCTACTTTTCTGAGACTTCCCCGAACAGACACTACCAAATTATAGTAAGAAGTGAGTAAGAACAGAAAATAAGAAGCAGATGCAAATACTCTGAGTGTTTTAGGTACGGTTGGACTTTTACAGTTAAAAGACAAAAGACAGGTGCAAAGTTCTCATATGAGCAAATGATACAAATCATCAGTAAGAGATTATTCACCGAATGCAATATACTAACCACCAGTTGTTACATAAGCCACAGTTCCAGGAGTAACAGTCACACCCAGTCCATCATTCCCAGCTCTTGATTCTGTAATCACCGGGTATTCTCCAGGACCATCTGAAGCAACAACTGCGTACCCATCCTAAACAAGATACATAATCACAATGTAATGTTATTCAAGTAGTCAGCGAAGTACTGATTAACATCTTTCTTTTTGATTAAAAGCTAACATGTTTCATTTCTCTAATTCTCAAATTTCCATGGATCAACACATGTGAACTCAAAGTCTATTAGATTGGTTCTCGAAAAAAAAAAGAAAAAACATATCGACAGTTTACAAAAAGCCTCCATTTTAAGCACATGCAACCTCACTCGCACTAAAAACTGATAAGGTTAATTTCATCTCAAGACGCTATAGTGTTCGTTAATCACCTCAACCACACAATTACATATCCTCAAGTTTACACAAAACAGTAACAAATATAAAAATCGTTTAACGAAGATCAGCAGAGAGGAATGGAATGTAGGTCAACCGTAACCAATCAGACAAGAAAAACCAACAGGCAGTCAAACAATTTACCGACAAATCAATCGCCAAACTCGTTTCGTTTTAGGTTGAATGCTATTCACCTTGACGGAAGCAGGATACGGAGGTAGAGGATCAGGAGCACGAATATCCTCCGCCAACACTTTCCCAAGCGCTTCATGCAGCGATACGATTACCGGAGGAAGCCTCTCGGAGACGCCGAGTACTATCCTTAGAGCTTCCTCCGTCGTTATCATCTCCGTCTTTCCGACGCCGCCACAACAACCTTCGTAACCATCCATTGTTTCGCTGTTTGATAGAGAGAGACGAGCGTGACTTGTTAGACTCGAAAAGAAGATGAGAGCAACGTTGACGGTTTGTTTGGCAATCGGATTAAGTTTGTGAATTAAGAGAACAGATTTAAACCCGCAACCAAACACTCCTTATAAACTCTCCCTGATAAAATGGGTATGTTTATACAACGTCTTCTTAACTTCCCTCTTTTGGTCTTCTTTGCGATTTTTCTTTAAACGGTCTAAAACCAGAAATTGAAATTGAAGAACCCTAGAATCTTGTTTCTGGAGATCGATTCTGCTAAAGGGGATAATTCCTTGTCTTTTTGATCAGATAGTAATTGATCTTCGCTATCTCACCACTAAATTAGCCGCGAATTTCATAATCCCCGATGTCCGGATCACTGATTCCGGGGACGAATCCGGATCGGATTCCATCTCCGACGAGCTCGAAGTCGGTGACGCAGACGGTGAACGGGTCGCACCAATTCGTGATACAAGGTTATAGCTTAGCGAAAGGGATGGGTGTGGGGAAACACATAGCGAGTGATAACTTCTCCGTCGGAGGGTATCAGTGGGGGATCTTCTTCTACCCGGACGGTAAGAATCCGGAGGATAACTCGTCGTACGTCTCTGTCTTTATCGCGTTGGCTAGCGAAGGCACTGAAGTCAGGGCGCTTTTTGAGCTAACTCTTGTCGACCAAAGCGGAAAGGGAAAGCATAAGGTTCATAGCCATTTCGAGAGGTCACTTGACAGTGGACCTTACACTCTCAAATACAGAGGAAGCATGTGGTACGATTTTCGCCTACTTGTTCTTGCTCACTGTTTATCTTGATTACAATCCATTAAATGATAATTAGCTCGTTTGTAGGATAAGTTTTCTTTGGCTTTTGAAATTGATGCATGTTTGTTGGATAATTCCGACGAGGAAGAACTACTTTCGATTAGGGTTTCCAGTTCTTGTATTAGGATCTCCTGGCTTATTCCTGTAACTGAGCGTTGATCTAAAAGGACTAGCTTGTTTCCCTTACTTACGTGATCACCTCATCTAGCTGCACCCTTGTGCTAGATTTCTATGGTAGATATTTGTTTACTGGCTGTGAGATAATGAAAAAAAAAGGAGAAAGATGTGAAATGATCACATGAATTAGAACATCATCGTGTTAATCTTTAGGGTACTGGAAGAGGGGGTTTTCTTAGAGCTCAGTTGCCATACTGAGGAATCCTGGGCTTGCTTGGAAATGACATTGTGACATCTAAATTTGAAGTCATTCAGTGCTGCACGAAGTTCCAAGTTTGTGATTTAAAGCATGAAAATTGAAGAATTCAGCTAGTCATAGTCAGTCTAGTAACATTCCTTCAACTCATGAGTGGTGCGGGTTCTTGCTACCGTTCCAAATCTTGTTTGTGAGAACAATATTGTGGCAAAAAGAAAGATGTGGGTTGTTTTATGTTCGTGCTGCAAAGAGAATTGAATGGGAAATCTACAATTTCTTAGGTGTTTAGGCAAACTGGATTGTCTGAGTGTATTATATCTGAACTGGAAAAGTTTTCTTAATTTCAGCGAAGAAGCTGCCTCTTCCACTCTTCCAATTTCCTTTGATCCTTTAAAAAATATATATATTTGATATTCTCTTTGCATTTATCTTTTTCTGCTCTCTTACGAGCTGGTAACTTAAGCTACTCTAATTCTCTTTTCTTCTTTGTGTTATGATTAGGGGATACAAACGTTTCTTCAGACGTAACATGCTTGAGACATCTGACTTCCTCAAAGACGATTGCTTGATTATCAATTGTACGATTGGAGTTGTGGTTTCAGAAATACACTGCCCACGGTTACACTCTGTTCAGGTCCCTGATTCAGAACTTGGATCACATTTTGGAGTTTTACTGGATAGCATGGAAGGTTCTGATGTCACTTTTGACATTGCTGGCGAGAAGTTTCCAGCTCATAAATTAGTACTGGCTGCTCGATCTCCATTTTTCAAGTCTAAATTTTTCAATGAGCCTGAAGCAAACAATACAGAGGTTACGATCAATGATTTGGAACCTAAGGTTTTTAAGGTACATCATTGGTGGTTTATTCTTTACTTGTTTCTGTTGTTCAGATCGTGCCTGTACTTATGATCTGTTCCTTCCAGGCTTTGCTACAATTCATGTATAAAGATTCTCTTCCGGAAGATGTGGAGCCTGTGACAACTCATACATTTGACATCTTAAAGCTGTTTGAAATATACGAGACATTGATTGTAAAGCTTTTAGCAGCAGCGGACAAGTACAACCTGAATAGGCTTAGGTTATTGTGTGAATCTCACATCTGTAAAGGCGTATCAGTCAAATCTGTCGCCAAGATCTTAGCATTGGCCGATAGATATAATGCTACGCAACTAAAAAGTGTGTGCCTAAAATTTACTGCCGAGAACCTAGCAGGTATGCTTCTGCATCGCATTTTAAAATTGCATATAATATTTTGCAATTAAGGGTGGGCAATCCGCTTTACGGTTGTAATGCATATCAAGTGTATAATCGATCTTCTGTTGTGTTTGAATTTGGTGGGGCGGCCTTCAACATTGCAGCTGTCCTGGAGACGGACGCTTACAAGGAGCTGAAGGATGAATGCCTTTCCCTGCAGTCCGAGCTTCTGAAAGCGGTGGCTGGTTACGAGGAAGGCAGCAACAGTACCGGAGGAGCAAAGTCTCAGAGCGTTTGGGCCCAACTATCAGACGGTGGTGGCGATACCAGCAGCCGACATGTTAGACAACGAACCACCTAGAGCCTCAATATGCATTTTCTCAGGTTAATAAACCATAGAGAGGGGTATATAGTTGCTTTGCCTGTATGTTTTTTGTTTCCCAATTTTTAAAAAGGTTTTCTAGACTACTTTGAAATATCGTCCTAACTCTATGATAGGTAAAATCTTTCACTTTTCCCTTTTGTAATTGTTTCATATGTATTCCTCTGTTTGTGTATTACATATTTTACATGCCATAATAGTTTCAAATGCAACTCGAATCTTGAATTAGCAAAGTCCATTAAAATCCAACCAACGCCCACAAAAACAGAGTCAAGAAGCTAAAAAAAGGTCAACGAAAATCATAACACCAGTTTTGGTTAGTTGAGCTTCGTCAATTGTCCAAATTTTGTTTCAGCAGAAGAACATTGAGGTAGCAACATTCTTGTTCAGCTTCGGCATGGGAGGCACAGGAACTGGTCCAGGTGTCGTGATCCCGCTATGGCTCGATGACTTGTCGGAGTTGTCCTCAAACTTCATCACAGTTCCCATCTGTGCAGCTGCCAAATGAGCATAACAAATAGGCGCAACTGCAAACAAAAAAACAAAGGAAACTTGAGCAATGACTCTGTAACTATCAGCAGCAGCAATGCAGAAAAGATATGAGAATTACCGACTGAGATCGCAGAGGTGCTCCGCTGGTAGCTACAAGTAATCAAAACAGAAACTCAAGAGATTATTTGTCTTAACTTTAGTAGACATTGCAACACCACAAAGAAATGTATGAGATAAAAGAGTTAAAAGGTGTTCTGATGCTTACACATAGGATAAAGAGTGGACTAGTTCTTGGAGGTCATCTGTTGAAAATCCAATCTCGTCGTAGAGCACATGGTAATGCGTTGGCCTTGTAGTTCCCTATCATATCTCAATTCATTACACATACCATAGAAAAGTGCTTTTAAGTTTTTATTCGAATCACAACGGATTTCTTGCAGGCGACTTTTCACTTACAATCATTCCAGCATGAGCACAAAGATAGAAGTCGTTGTTGCGCGGATGACAGATCTTGCTGTCAATTATTGTTCCTGCAGGTAATAGAAAACAGGTTTCAGCTCATTTCAACAAAATCAGACAATCAAGGTTACAAAAATGGATATGATTTTTTACCTGGAGGAACATTATCAGGGCCTCTGGTCTGAAAGAACCTGGTGTGGTGGTTTTTCTGAGCAATGATCACTGTAAACTTGGGATCCCACTTCTCATCAAGGAACTTGCATGCCTAATAATGTAACAAAAATACAAATTTAAACTCCAAAAAATGTCCAACATAGGCTTTTATATTAAGAGCTTAAAAAGGTATCCAGAACCAAAAATCCTTACTTGCATCATCTGATCCAGTTAGATATTAAGAACTTGGTTAAACTGAGATTCACCCACACCATCTCTACATGTTTTATTAGAAAATTGCATTAAACTACTTTCACAAGATCATTTTATCTCTGGAGATTATATATGCATACCTGAAAATGATTATGTGATTGGGTTTCACTCTAGAACTTGACTCAAAGTCAAGCAAGAGCTCTCTATAAAACAGCAGTGAATCTTTTTAATCATAATCCATTATATAATAAGCAGAGCTAATTTATTAGAGTTACAAAACAGTCCAGGAATATTATTACCTACCTCATGATACCTTCATCCTTTACATCAGAGACGCGTTTAAAGAGATTACCAATCATTTCAACTTTAGGCGACTGTGTACGCACACAAGCCCTGTATTTTGAGATTAATGGCCATTCTCTAGAGCTCACAACCTATGCATTCCATATAGATATAAGTATCTCACATGAAACTATACAACACAAGAAAGCAAATATAATGTTACCGTGGCAATCGATGGTACATCAGACTGTCCCGGAGAACCATGAGATACATCCATCCCAATAATCATGGTAGGAACTCTCATTACCAATGGTATTGATCGTGACCGCTCGATAGCTAACACTGAATTCAATCCACCAAGCTACACATAAATGGTAGAGATTAAGATAATTATATCAGAAACTACAATGATTGATAAAAAGTGATCACCTTGGCATTTATCTTGAGGAGAACATTGGTGAGATACTGATCATTTACTACTTTTGTGAGAGGAGCAATACACTGAGTCACAATTCCAAATTCAACAAGATTTTTCTTTTTCCAAGGACCTATAAATTAGGGATTATTTCTGAGACTTCTCATATGAGGAAAAAAAAGTATACCATGTTTCAAGAATGTGATATAAGTGTTTGACTGTTACCATAAACATCAGAGTTTTTCCTTTCTGAGAGAAAGCAAAGAAAGAAACTTGGAGGCTCTCGGAGTTTTGATTTTATATGTTCAAACATCTTCTCTACTCTTACATAACCAGGTGCATACTTTTTTTTTTAACACTTGTTTTATATATTAAGAAAAGATGCAGAGCAACGTTTGATGAACTCACCAACATAAAGAAAAAAAAGAAAACCAACACACAATGCCAATCGGCATATTACAGAAAACAAAACACACACTAAACCCCTCCAGCAAGGGATTTGACCAAAAGGTTCTGCAACAAATATCTAGTAATATCATTACCCGAAGCCATCGGTGATATTAGTCTTGTGCACCTGCAGCTTCCACAGCCACCATATATCCAAGCCAAACCGAAGCCATCGGTGATATTAGTCTTGTGCACCTGCAGCTTCCATAGCCACCATATATCCAAGCCAAACTGGAAAATCTCGAGCTATGTAAGATTGGTGACGCTCATCACGAATGACACTCTGAGCAATAGTAAACGCAACCTGATTACAGTAATCAGTAGTAAGCACCAAACTCCAAAACTCAAAGGCTTTTAGCTGCTCCATGATCCGATCAATCATCAGTCGATATTGAGGGAAGAGATGAGGGTGAAGGAGAGCCTCTCTTGTTTGAGCATAATTTGTTTCAAAAATTACCCGCCTAAAGCCGAGATTAGAAGATGACTCTGTTGCCCAAATAATACTCCATAGCTCTGCTTCAAGACCAGAAGAAATGAAGGCATAAGAACGCCTACTATGAAACATAGTTTTCCCCGTATGGTCCCGAATAATCCAAGTCACTCCTCCCACATAACTTATATCATTCCATACAGCCCCTATATTGCATTTAAACACATCGGGAGGTGGTTTTTGCCAACCAGGTGCATACTTAAACTGAGGATTTTCTTCAAAGACGGCGTAAAATGGAGAATCTATGTTCTGAGATAAAAGGTAAAAAAAGAAACCAAGAGTTGTGAAGAGTTATATGATCTTTTGTTCTTTATTGTAAGAAATTATCATGAAGAAAGAAAAGCTCACAATTCCTTTCATCTTTCCACATCTCATCAAATCAGAAACAATCCTGCGCGTGTCAGAAATTTTGAATTAGTATCAGAAGTTTTCAAACATCTATGAAAAAACTAGTGGAGAAGAAATAGGAATATGTAATTAAAGACCTTATTAGTGAAGTTCCAACGCCCATTTCGAGGAAACAAGTCCTCTCCATTTCCCACTTTCAGCTGTTTTGGGATTAAGAGACAAAGAGATAATTATACAATCAAATCTTCCATAACCAAAAAATGAAATAGAAGACTAATAAGAAGAAGAATTACCTTTGGTGTTGGTACTATACGTCCTTCCACTTGAGTGAAGTTAGAACCAATTCTAACACCACATTCTTGCAACATTGAATCATCATTATAATTACTGTTCTTCAGAGCCTATGAGATGAAACTTTGATATAAAATAAAGAGTAGAAATGGAAAATATAAAAAAAACCTTACTCTGGTTAACACATCCATCTTTTCTAGCGCCTTCTGTCTTGATTCTTTTACTAGATTAGTCCTTTGAAAACTGGTAAGAGCTTTAGTATAGCGTTGTAGAGAGACAAGTTCACAGAGCTTCCAAATGTGAAAAACCAACAAGAATTTTGTCAAAAGCTTTTAAACATGAAATGTGGTAAGAACATGAATATGCACTTTGATTCATTACCTCAATGGGGATGTAATTAGGATGCTTAGGCTTACCAACATTGATGCAAGGGAAGTCACCTGAATTGTTGGAACTCGTCTTTGACAATATGGTTTTACACCATCTTCCGCTGAATTTTCCAGTGGAGACGTTCATCGGAATGACCGGATTTCAGGCACGATAGAATCGTCGCCGTAAACACTATAACGTAGTGTATTTACTTGTCAAAATCGAAGTTGATTTGAATGAGAAATAAAGCTCCAAAGTGGATGATTCGGAAAGCTTATAAAGCTTCCAAAAATTTGATTAAGTGTAAAAACTAGCAAATATCCCACATTGGAAGTTTGGATTAAAATTCCTCAAGTATATAAAGTGAAAAACTCTTAACAAGGTTCAAACCCGTATATATACTTTGGTGTATAGAAGAAAGGAGATACTCGGACCGGGCTTTGGCTTTGGGCTTTGGGCTTCAAAAATTGTCAAATGGGCCTACGGTCTAAAAGATTTATTCTTTTGGCCTAGATTCCTTTTGAACTAAGTGTTGATCAAGTCAAACACATATCTCTTCAAATGATGACTTTTAAAATCAATTGATATTAGTATTAAAATGCAAATTCAATTTTTGAGTTTGTAACATAAAATATTAATTCACATTGAAAAAGTCATGATGAGATTGAATTCTCTTGTCTCCTCTTTATTGCTCTGTCGAGCACTTGGGCTATATATTAAGCCGTCATCTTTCTCATGATTAACAAGATCAACAACACAAATCACTCACAATGTCTTTTATTTTATTTTTGTGTATGAGAGTATAACACAGAAAAAGCGTTCGTTAGATTCTGTTTTTGAGTTGTGCAAAACAGAATCGATTGCAGTTGTATCCTGGGATTCAGAATGCCACACAACCGTCACACTACGCGGAGTTTTCAGAATTAAGGATAAAGACCATATCTTGCCTCTGCAAATCCATCTTTTTCCTAATTCTTGTATCAATATTTTTGTTGTATTATCGATTTATTTTATGCAATTCCTTTACAAATATCAGTTTGCCCATATTGTAGTAATTGAGTTCCTACATGAATAACGAAGCTTCATTTCGCGGACTTTAGTGAAGTAATCAAACACTGTAATCCCAACCTCCTCAACTTCCCCGTTTTCCTTCTTCTGCCTCAGAGTAAAGCTAAACCAAAGCAAGAAAGAGAGATAAGTGATAACCAAATCAAAGCACCTTACAAAGATGTGATCAAAATATCAAATCACGAACATACGCTTGATCTTTGCAGCGTAGTCCACTTAGTCCGGTTATCTTGCATTCTCGATTCGAGGGGATGACCTTAACTCTCAGATTCTTGAGAGTACGTTTAGCCTTAATAAGAAAAAAAAAATCAGATAATTAAGCACTTCACCTCAAAGACATATGCTAAAAAACACCATTAAAGATCTTAAGTACCTTGTTCCAATCCATAGAGAATGGATCTTTCACATTTTGATTTGCAATAAGAAAATCAATAACAGGACCAGGTTGTACTATCATTGTAGTTGAAACATCTGATGAAACAAAAACCAAAAATGTTACAAATTAAAAAAGAATCTAAATGCCCAATTAAATCATATAAAAAAGAAAGGAATTAACCAATATTGAGGGATAAACCCTCCTGAGTAGTTCTGAAGCTTGAATGGAATCCTCTGCAACAGTTAACACCTTCACCGATATTCGCAAAGTACTTCGCGTCATTGCTAGGAAGAGGACCGACAGTGAAAAGATTCTTGTCGCCATCATAAGCAAAGTGTTTGAAACCCAAATCAATTTGATAAGTCTCTTGTACTTTTTCAAGAATCTTTCTGCCAATACCTTTAGCCTCCATTAGACTCCCATCTTCATATGTGATGGTAACCTTTATCCAAAGATCAAAGAGACAAAATCCCACTGTGCAAACTATTTCAAAGCAGTGAGTGTGCAATAGGACATTAGAGAAAGCAAGAGAAGCATCACACACTGTAATGGAAGAAATATTGATGACTGTTTGGTTTACTGAAGTTGGCTCTAAAGTGTTTAGTAAGCAGATGAATCTTCTGTCCTTTGGAACCGTTTCCACGCCGAGCCATTGGAAGAAGAATGTTTTTGCTCTTCACAGGTTCCAATTCCATAGGTGTAGGAGACAAATCCATTTCTAGAGTTGCAAAAACCCACAAGGTCAACTTTTAAAATAAATAAAATCAGGAAACAAGCAGTAGAGTTTAAGCCAGATTTTATAACAAACTTTTTAGTATGAAAAACTTAGAAAATGCTATGTTCTATTATTGTTCATTGTTCATGTCAAGAGATGCTTAAAGAATGTAATCATCAAAATTTTACTTCACTTAGAAAAACAAGTGGAATTAAAGTTCTCTGATGCATAAGGCATAGCATAATTGAAATGAAAGTAAGAAAAATTGGTACGTAGATTAAGCAGGAGATTATTTGAGCGTTAATGTAATGGAGATCAAAGCCAACTATTCTTTCGTCTTTATATGGTTTTTTTTTTAACTAAGGGAGATCATGAAATTAGTCAAATTGATTTCTGTGTTACGTTCACTATTATTTAAGTTTATTAGCACTAACAATGTATGGTATGTACACCTATGCATTGCCACCTTTTCTTTTAGATTTTCTGCTAATGTTCTTTTTATGGAAAAACAAATTAAAAGCTCTGGATTATATATATAATACATAATTATCTTATAAGATAGAAAATACTTGTGTAAAATAACTAATATTATAATATTTTCCAAAAAGTAAAAAATTTAATAAAAAAAAAGATTGGAACATTAAAAATGATTAAGGAAACCTTAAAAAAGTTGGTTAAAAACATATATATTGAATGGATGCATGTTTTTTTTAAAATTGGTTTTTGTTCTTCAATAAATCATTTAATCAACCAATCAATATTTTCGAATTTTTTATTAAAATAGGAAATATTTTCTTTTCAATAAAATTTGGTTTTTGTTCTTCAATAAATCAACTAAGGGAGATTTTTTGTTTAAAAAAACTTTTTTTCTTAATCTTTACTATTTATGTAGGCACTTTGACACTCAAATATAGGCATGTCCAGACGGGTTTTTTGTTCCGACCCGTATCCATCCCGAATTTTCCGATCCCGTTCAAATAATTATCCGTTCGGGATTGTTTATTTTATTCAAACGGATATGAAAAGGATACAAGAAAGGAACATGTATGAGATAGGGTACCCGAATCACCCGTTTAAAGATTAAAATTTAAAAATTATTTTTAATTTCCCGTAATTTCCCAATTTTTTCCGTAATTTCCCGTATTATCCAAATTATTAAAAGTTTGGGAAGAGATTTTAGCTACGGAAATTTCACAAACCCATCCCTTTATCCGAACTTTCCGTCCCATTTCTTATCGGAAATACTTTGGGTATTGTTTTTCAATATCCAAATTACCCGTTCTCGTTCCGTCCCATTTTCTGAGATTGCCTAGTCAAATAAGTGTTATGAAATACTTATAAACCCATACTTTTTTGGGTGCGGATACCAGGTCTTTGGATCATGGCTCGGATTCCATCTTGAAAATAATATTCGGTTGGTGGGATTTTATAACATGACCCATCAGTCGCTAGGGAAGGAGTACAAATGGTAAAGACACGGACGCCGGTTAGGTTCGGCGGAATGTCGTAATGATGTTTATGTTTTTATGTCGTATAAAAATTCCGAAAATTTTGTTTATGTAATGATTGTGAGATTTATGAAAATTTCCCTAACATTTTCTTTTTTTTTTTGCAATTTTTTCCATACGGAACTTAATGTCCGAAACATATGATAGAACAAGCGAGCTAAAAAGCGAATCTTCTCATTTTCCACCAAATCATAAGGCCTTAGTTAGCTCAAAGGCTTTAAATATTGCTTCACTGAGTGTGTACGAATCGCATATGCTTAGGCCTTGGCCTTCCCGCTTGCTCTTCGTTTAGTATGCCAGGCTCGGTTCCTATCGCCATTGATGGGGTTCTTATGAGCAGCAACGGAGCATTGGTCAGGCCTTCCACTCTTTGCATTCATCTCCATTTGCATCCTCCTTCGTCTCATCCTGTTCTCAAGCCTCACTCCTTTGAGAGCTCGAGCCCTTTGCTCTATCTCCAAAGCTTGTGTGAAATTCCATATCCGTACTACGCCTTCTTCACCTCCACACACTATACGGTCACAACCTATGTCTCCAGAGAACAAGTTTGATCCAAACCCGTGCAGCATTCTTTGTGGCGGTTCCACAGTTTTCGAGGAAACCCTTTTGAATAAGGCACGACGGTTAGTCTTCAACAACTTCCTAACGTCGATAAGGGCGAGTTTACCATCACCAGATGCTGAGACAAGCCAGGGAAACTCAAATGAAAGAGAGTAAACAGGACCAGTGTGAGGCATCCATTGAGATATGAGTACAACGCTTGTTTCGCTACCATATCTTCTAATCTCAAACATTTTGATCCCTCCATCTTCTCCACCAGTAAACAGGAAATCCCCAGTATGGCTTCTCGCTAAAGAGAAAGTGTTACCTTCATGAGCATCATGGATGATTGCCAGTGGAGTCTCACTGCTAATGTCCCAAATATATACATTAGAACCTGATGTGCTAGCGAGGCTGTTTTCATGAGGCGCAAGTCCCCAAACCCAATCACTATGCCTCAAGGTTTTGATACACTTCATTGAAGATCGATCCCATATCCGAACAGACATGTCCCATGAACCGCTAAAGATACTGGTCATGTCCAGGGCAAGAGATGTAATAGGACCCTCATGTTCCCATAGCCGAAACTCGGTCTTCTTTTTCTGAAAACCTGTGAGATCAAACAGGTTCCGCAGACCATCCAGTGATTTCCAGCAATGTATAAATCCATCAGTACCGCCAGCTACCAACAACTTTGTGTCAGCCGCAACTGCCCTAATTGTGCAACCGAGTGGTTTAGATGCTGCAATAGATAAACCTTCTTCCATGTCCCACATCCGAACAACGGAATCATATCCGGAAGTGAAAATGAGCTTGGCAGAAGCTAAAAGGAAAACAGTCCGGACTGCTTCAGTGTGACCATACAGGGTATCGATACTATAACGTCCTAAAAAGGTCTTACTCCTAAATTCCCTTTCAACAAACAGCTCTTTCCATGATCTCTCTTCAGAAAATCCTAAACTTTTAGCCCCAAAAACTACGGGGAGTCCCCATCTCTCGCGGTAGAATTCTTTCCAAGCATGATGCTCCGATGCTAACCTATGCAGACTAGTTGAAACACAAGACACTAGACCTAACTCCTTTGGGTCAAGGCAATTAAGAATCTCAGATATCAATGCCTGAGGCAAATCAATAATGGAACGTTGATAAGTAGTAATAGACAAATCCTTGTCAGAGAGCAACGGTTTTGAGCCACTGGGCACCAAAGTTGCCTTCTTTTGGTGACAAGATAACTTCACACTTGGAATCTCAACAGACCCATTTCCTAATCTCAACTCCGAATTGAAAAGATGAGACTCGGCTCTTGGTTTGTACAAACTCTCGCCAATATTCGATGAATCATTCGCAACTTCGACTCTCTCTTGGCACTCAAATGCCATGAAAAGCACAGCAAGCGTCCGATGCAGCCCGAAAACCCCAACCAAGGAGCTTGTCACAAATGACCCCGACCGGATCTGAAAATCTACAACCCCAGAGACGAATCCAGCTAAGCCTGAAGAACAAATTAAATAAACCAGGAACACCCGAAAATCGATTACAATCAAACCCTATACATCATATATGAAGAAAAAACGAAGAGATTCGTAAATGTTAGCCAAACCGAAACTAAAGAACAACGAGAAAGCCCTAGAAACAGACAAGAAACTAAATAAACAGAATCGAGACAAGAAACGTACCTCAAGTAATAGAAAAAAGGTATTCGTAACAGAGAAGAGATTTTCCCCCAAATTACGTTGCCCTAATTTCTCTGATCGAATTGATAGGACGAAGATGGAGAAACAGTCGCCAAGCAAAGACTTTGCCGAATTTCTTTTATTTATTTATGTTTCTGGTCCTTGTACGGTGGTATAATAACCGTCGGATGGAAAAATATCGGACGATCCAGATCGTACGATATGAGCGAGATATATAAATATATATTTGATCCTATTTTTGCTGCGTAATCTTCTCAAAAGTTTCATATTTTCGCCTCCAACCGATCAACCTTCACCTCCTTCTTCCCCAAAAATGTCTGATTCTTCCTCTAGCCATGACTCTCCACCATCTCCGGCCATCGACGGCGGAGATTCAGAAACCACCGTGGCCAAAGATTCTACACAATCGGATTCCAATGCGAAATGTCAAACGGCGATACAATCATTATCCTCAATCGTCACAACTACAGATATCCCTTCCTCCATCGCTCTCCTCCTCGATGACGACGCCGTCTCAGCCGCGATATCCACTCTTCTTCTCCGTCCCGATTCAGGCTCCGGCGATAATAACCTCTGCCGTTGGCTTTACGACACATTCCAATCCTCTGAACCATCGCTACAGCTTCTCGTCCTCCGTTTCGTTCCTATGATCGCTGGTCTCTACCTCTCCCGTGTACCTCTCCGGCAACCTCAAGCCGGATTCGAAGCCGTCTTGCTCGCTCTCTACGCGCACGAGACAACCTTACGCGCCGGTCAAGCACTCACCGTCAACATTCCCGATCTCTCTCACCCAAGCATTTACCACGAATCCAAAGGACCCACGAGGAACAACTCAACGTGTCTCAACATCGCCGTGATCTCCTCCACGCTAGATCCACACGGTACGGTGAGATCCACAAGACGCGCGAGGATCGTCGGAGTCGCGTTGGAGCTTTACTACAGCAAAATCTCGAGAATGCCTCGCGAATCAAAGCTCAATTTCTGCGAATCTTGCGAGAAATGGGCGGGGCAAAACGGAGAAACGGAGCAATCACGAGCTGTGATCCCTACATTGAGCGACGATTCATGGAGAGAAGAAGAGAATGTCGCCATGGGAGGAAGATCTGAGAGAGATAGCGGAAGGATTCCATTGCCATGGGAGCTTCTGCAACCAATTCTGAGGATCTTAGGGCATTGTCTCTTGGGGGTCAAAGTGGAAGACAGAGAAGTATCGGAGGCGGCGAATAAAGCTTGTCAGAGTTTGTATCTCCGATCACTGCACGATATAAACCCCAAGGCAATTCTGGCTATCGGAAGTCTTCTCCGGCTCCGGGAGATGGCTCTTGACCCTAAAAACCAGATTGATCATACTGAGATATCAAACGACGCCGTTCTGTCCGTCTGACACGTTTTGCTTTCTTTTATTCCAAGTCAACGCTTTCTTTTCTATTTTTAAGATATATAAACCAAACCATCTTTGATTTATCAAAATCCTTAAGGAGAAGCCACGTTCTTGTTGGCTAATATATTCTTTCAATTTAATGAATTGCTGGAAAAAAAACGATGAATTTTACGTTGACCAGATAAAAAAAAAATGTGTAAATATTTATTTTTGATTAATAAGAAAAAGAGTAATTTATTGGGTTGTTATTACTTGATAGATAAAACCACACCCTCTCAAGGAAAAAGATCCTGCAAGTCGACGATGTCCGCAAGAACACCGGCTGCAGTCGTGTCGTTTCCGGCTCCGGCACCTTGAATCACCAAAGGCTGCTCCTTGTAGCAACGGCTATATATCTCTACCTGCAGTTTTCCAAATCAACTCAAATCATTTTTTTCCTCACAAGACAGAGGGAACATTGTGTGTTTGTGCCATAATGTGAGCTAATAGGAGATTCATGTGTGCGAGGATGGGCACTGGTAAGCCGTTTAAACCAAAGTTGTATCTGTGTTCATTTTCTCTTCCCTGAGGCAGTTTCAGAAAGGTTTTAACAAATAGAATCTTATAGTAACAAACTTACTATATTGTCACTGCCTCTTAGTCGTCCCAATGGCGAATCTTTTGGAACTTCTCGAATGCCAACTTGAACGCTGCAGAGAGAGACCATGAAATTCAAAATCAGAAAATTCCGACATTGTACACTAGCATATTATGGGTGATTTCAATTGCATATGTTTACCAATATAATTAGGAAACAATTGTTCTCTCTAGCTACAATCAATGTAGCCTTGAAACAAATTTCTTTAAGGTATTGAATGTTGAATGTACCCAAAAAAAAAATGTTGGGGTTGGGAAATAACGAGAGTAAAGGTAACCGTTATTACCTTGAACCTTCAATCACACAGACATAACGAAGCACACACCCGTTTGATGAAGCTCTTTTAACTCTTTCCTCGATCTTCTGATCAAGTTTTTCTATTTCATTACGGAGGAAATCATCCACAGACATGACTCCAGCTCCCATCTCTTCGGGGTACAAGCTCTCTATCTACAGAGGAACAATAAAAACTACAAAAGTTATATTCAGGAGAAAAAGGATCAAAGGAGTCTTGTTAGGAGCCATTCTCTACCAAACATAAATCCCAGCATCGAATTCAACAGAGAGAAAATGAAAAGCTTTTAATGTGGTTCACACCTTTATGCTATCCATAATTATCCTCTTTCCAAGAAGTCGAGCAAGAATCAAAGCCTATCATGACAGAAACAAGCAAAGTTGAGAAACATAAAAGTTTGTATTAAATATATTCTCGTCAACAAATTTTTTTTGCTTGAAATGAAAATCCATGGGAATATCAACGGATAGTCTTTGTAATCGCAGTGAGTTAGTGAAAACAGAACTGGAGAACTTGCCTACCAATATCATCAGGAAATCAGGTTCAAGAAAAAGATTGTTCACATCACCACCAGACAAATCATGACTGCTTTTTAAGTGTACATTACTCGAATTAGATGAAGAAAGCAAAATCTGTCGTGTGGACTGATGATAACATCACCTACATTAACAAAGGTACGCATGCACTCTAACTCTCACAAGAGACACTATCTCTATCCGTCCATACCTTTCTAGCAACATCCATGCCACTGAGGTCGTCACGTGGATCTGCACAGAAAACAAAAGAACAAGTCAATCAAACATCATATTTCGAATATTCAAACGTGATCTTTCTTTTCATCTATTACGGGTAGGTTTTCCAAAAGCCAAACCAATACTAAGGCACTATAAGGTCAAAGCAAGTCGGAGAATAATGTCAATCTACAAAACAGATTATGGAGTATAGAAAGGCAGATAAAGAGAAATCTACTTAAATATAATGCTGTTAAAAGAAAGCAGTTGACTATCAATCAGACAAAACAAGATATCTGCCATGATGACTAAATGAAACTGGCCAGAACCTGGTTCAGTGTACCCCAGCGTTTTTGCAGCTCGAACAACTTGGCTTAGAGGCTTGCCATCTTCAAGCTCACTCATTACATATCCCAAGGTACCTATCATAAATCAAGCACGGATACAAAGATACATTAATAAATAATACATGCACAAATTGGGATAAGAACAATGATAAACATCTATAACACTATCACAGTAAAATGAATTGGATCTGAAGTGTGATTACCGCTCAAACTACCGACGATACTATGAACAGGGTCTCCAGATGAAATTATGCGGTTCATGGATGCGATGACAGGAAGCCCAGCACCAACCTATAAAAAAACATATGTCGAGAGCAAAAAACTCTTAAATTTTTCACTAACTACCATACACAGAAACCATATCACCACAGAAGTAAACTGGAGATTTGATGAAGAGTACATTTCTACAGCTAGTTTTGTTTTCAAAAGACTACAAAATATGAATTAAATAGTGTCAATTTCACCTACAGTAGATTCATGGCGGACGCGTCGCGGATGCAAAACCAATTTATCATAATGTTCCTGCGTAGAAGACAAGATGAGAAAAAAAATGAGTGATTCAAACTACGTTATAGATTTCAGAATGAGTAAGAAGTAACTATTAGGGTGCACAATTAGGAGAATTCAATTGACCCAAAAGTTAATTTAAAAATCTTCTGCTTGGAACAACATAAAGTACTGATTTGCAACAAATTTCAAGATTCTATGGTGTGTCCAAATGAGCTTATTCGTGCTAATGATACACCACAATAAAACCAAAAAGGAATAGAAACAACTTTGGTGAACAGTTTGATGCCTATGCCTGCACATTCATAACACAAGCAGAACGTGCAAAAATGCTTACTAGTAACACGAAGTTACCATTGTTGAAGTAAGAGGCTTCTTATTCGCCAGGACAAGACAACAACCCAAGTCAACTGCCTTCATCAACATTTCAACCGTATCCATGCTGGCTGAGCAATCCACAACAGCTAAGCCTATAACAAATACATGACATTAATCTAGCAGAAGCTATTTAGGCCCAATACTAGACTTTGAACGTTTCAACAATCTTATGTTTGGTACAAACCTGTAGATTTACCGAGACGTTCTGCGATTTCTTCTGCTACCTTTCTTGACTCGGAATCATTGAACACTTGATATCCACCTTTTTCTTGGATGAAGAAGAGAATATTATAATCCATAAACAGACTCCTGGGGAAAAACCAATGATGGGTAAAACAGTTACCTAAAGCACCCAACTTGGATAATGGAGAACCAGTTGATTTGATACGGCAAAGTTCCGACAAGAGTTCATCATTCAGTTCCTCTTTGAGCACATCCATTGGAACAAGTAAGGATTTACTGTCACATACTCCAATAACCCGTAAATGAAGTCCCTGTGAAAAATGAGCTGAATCAGGAAATATACTTGATGATTTTGTTTCTTGAGCTAAGCAAGCTAGAACATGCGTTATTCATTTCAGTGAGGAAAAAAATGATAGTCGCATATTTCGGGAATTGTTTCAAAATCCAAATTTATCAAACCTAGATGATATTGGTAGATAATGCACATGAAGAATTGTTCGAGGTGTGACGATCCAGAAGCCATACATTAACAACATCAGTTTTGGATTGGTTACTGAGAAATCGAAAGAAACTAGTTCAGTGAGGAGAAGAGAATAAGCACCATTTTGGAGTGAATCGATCGACAAGAGACGATGTGTTGCAAAAGGTAGCGGCCAACGCCTCCACAGCCCATGAGAAGCACCGGGATCTTCTTCATCCTTCTTCTTCTTCTTCGACTTCGTCTTCTTCGATTTCGTCTGTAGCTTTCCTTCGCTCGCTCGCCTCCACACTTTCCAAGAGTGTTTATTTCTTTCGCTCCAGGTAACCAAGGGAAAGGCGAATTAGTAACTAGGGACCAGATTCGGTTTCTCGGTTCGGTTTAATTCCCAGTTTTTTCGGGATGAGCGGTCTGAGTTTGGCTATTCTTATTTCTCTTTAGGGAAATGTAGGGAAACAAAAATAAGGATTTTTTTGACAATATCTTTGTCAATCTAAACATTTTCCAAATTAAACTATTTAATGACTAAACTAACCTTAACTAAAAAAACAGAGTTTTGATAAGGAAGAAAAAAGCTTTTGTGTTCATACGCAAGTAATTCGTTTATGCTCTTTGTTTCTCTTAATCTATTTTAGGTTTAATTTATGCTCTGTGTTTCGCTTAATTCCTTTTAGATTATATTTTTGCCAAACATATATGTTTCTCTTTTGATATTGTTTAAAGTTGACCTCAATTGGTATCTAATGTGTATGGTTATCTTCTCCTCTTTTGATTTGCTCCTCTTTCTTTCTTCTATTTTGTTTTCATACTCTATAATTTGTCTTAACGTCGACGATGCGTATCTTCACGAAAAGTATTATATAGCACTATATGCGGTCCAAACTAAGACTTTACATTGGTTTAAGTTGGTTTACTTATGTTGACCATTAAAGATGTTACTAAACCAAATTAAACCCAAATTAAAATCTGATTACAGCCTGAGGATCCGATTGTATCCACCGTCTTCCGTATTTTCTTCTGCAATGAACCTATCAACTAACACAAAAGAAAGAATATCAACTTACAATTTATTGCAAGAAATCATCAGATCTCAATGCAAGAAGAAAGAAAATGATAAAAAAGGGAAGAGGAAGAAGAAGACGAACCGAAACTACAGGCAAAACCAGAAGAAGGCATTAGTTGTTTGTTCGCCATGATAATTCCAATGGAGCATGAACTCACTTCAAGAAGCTTTTCTCGAGAACAATCCTTTTTCTTCTCCTTTAGAATATGGCTTCTGTCTTTCTTATAAGTTCTACGAAAACTAGAATACGTCTTCTTCTTTATCTAAACATTTTACGCTGTTTAGAATATGTATTCTGCGTATGTAGAATTCGTTTTCTACCGTACAGAATGCTCAATACTTATCTTTTTTTGAATTCTTGAATTTTACATCTGCGTAATGTGTGGTGTATGGAGATCGTATCGCAATAATAAGGGGAATTTTATTGTTGATAAAGAAAATTGTGGTAGATTGGTTACTTTGGATTCGAGTACTACTCTTGAAGAGATAAAGCTGATGGTTTCAGAAGATTACGGAATAGAACATAGTATGTTTGATGTGGAATTCAGTTATATACCTACTGATTTGATCAATGACTTATGAATTCCTCCAATTGTTATCGCAAACGATCGACAAGTGAGAAATTTGATTGGCTATTTAAGAAAGAACATTGCGGTACAGTTGTGCGTAACATTTAAAGCTAGTGGTGACAATCGAAGGAATATAGTGAAGACTGATTTGAATGAAGAGCCATATGATTCAAGTGATGAAGGGGATGATGATAATCTGCTTGAAATACCTTATGTGAGATCATGATGGGTTTCATACTGAAATGAGAGTAAGGTGCAATGATAACTTAGGATTATGCTTTGAAAGAATCACTGATCTTAGATCAATTCTCTATTCAAAATGTGTGAAGAGATAATTATGTCACGCTAGTATATATAGAAAGTCCATGACATTACCCGGTGGAAATTTAAGTTCTTCAGGTTTTATTATGGAAAAAGATGAACAACCATCTGATCTTGCCTAAGCCACTTCATTTATTATTTTGAGTGAGAATATTACTTGTTTTGTGGAAGATGTTGATGTTTATAGCTTTCCATTGTCACTTACAAGGGCTAGAAGAACTGGTTTGGAATTCTAAAACCAAAAACCAAGTTAGGGTGACCAGTTTTTGTTCTTATCAAATCCTTCTCTTGTGACAAAGTGTCTAAAGACAGCCATCTTACTAGCTAAATAGCCAATTGCATTGAATTTGTTGGGCTTCCCAAGCTAAAAAACTCAGCGTTTCTATTTCTGTTTGGTTCAGTGTTTATGCAAATTCTTTTCTGATTTTTTCTAGTGTCACTAAATTTCAGCTGCGTTTGGAGTAGTCCCTGCATGTGATATCCACTTCCCTTTTTGGTATAACAGCAATCACAATGGCAAATACCATCGCCCGTGAAGAGACTGTTCACAAACTTGCTTCCCTTTTGCTTGTAATTCTCCGTGGAAGCTATATATTGCTGTTTTTAGCTGGTAAAGGATGTCATACTAAGAAGAAAACCAATACCTCAAGATCCGATTTTCGACCCGTAAAATGGATCCAATTACCTTATCATTCTCGATTATTGCGTTATGGCGTACAATTCACTGATTTTTTTAGTTTTAATCGTGGCTATCATTTTAGATGTAGTTGATTGCGTTGTTATAACTTATAAGGATTCAATCCTGATTTTTTTTTCTAAATATACAAAACAATATTAATCCGTGTGTGTTAGCATTCTTAAAAACCACGATATTTTTTGTTTAATGATTTAAAATTTTAAAACTACCTTATTTCATTAACAAAGCTATGATATTTCATTAACAAAATATATATATATGTTGGATGAATTTGGATGAACTCTTTAAATTAGAAAAAGACAAATTGAAGCGAATATAATGTTTTCTAGAGTTTTATTTTCACTAATTTTGTGAGAATGGATAATTAAACTCTTAAGTTTTTTTTTAATATATAAATCCTAAAATATGAAAATATTATTGGATTTGGTTAACTGAAATTTAGATTTCATTTTCCTTGAAAAAAAAAAAGTAAAATAATTGCTTTTCCTTTTTGGTTGCGGTCAGTTTTCATTAGGCTATAAAAAAAACAAAGATTTCTCTTCGTGTCTCTCAGAAAGAAAACTGAAACCACCGAAAAAAAAAAAAAAGCCTTTTGGAGTTTCGCGATGTCGAATTCAACCTTTGAGCCACCGCATAAAAGAAGGAGACGCCTCCGGCTCCGTCATCGTTATCGTGGTCTCCGTTATCGTCCCTTCCAGATGAGATGGCTTTGAGCTGTCTTGCTCGAGTGTCGAGATCGGACCAGACGGCCTTATCTATCGTGTCGAGGAGTTATCGTTCTCTAATGGCTTCGCCTGAGCTCTACAAGACGAGATCGATATTGGGTTGCACCGAGAATTGCATCTATGTATGCTTGCTCACCCCTCCCAACCCAATCCCACGCTGGTTCAACCTCCGACGTGGTAAAACTTTGTGAGAAGCCCGATCCCTTCGCTCCCTTCTCTTCCTACGGAAGGATCCTCCGTGGTGGCGCTTGATTGGGGGATCTATGTAATCGGTGGAAGTAGAAAGGGGAAATGCACTTCCAAGGTCTTTCTCCTGGATTGTCGAACTCACTCGTGGCGTCAAGCCCCTTACATGGGAGTGGCTCGATCCGCGGCAGTGGCTGGAGTCGTAGACGGGAAGATTTACGTGTTCGGAGGCTGTCCGGACCCGGATTCCTTAAACTGGGCAGATGTATTCGACCCAAAGACCCAAACTTGGGGTCATTTGCCGCCTATGCCTGATCGGAAGACACGTTCTCAGTATATACACGACAGTGTGGTCGTGAGGGATGAAAAGATTACGCAGTTGATGGAATGGATAGAACCTTCTACTACTCGCCGAGTGAAGGTAACTGGGGAAGAGGGAATGATACTCCACAAGGAAACAAAAGGAATTGGTGTGTCATTGATAAATTGATCTGCTCTTGTGGTCGCACCGGGGATTTGTGTTGGTGTGAGCCAGACCAGTTGGAGCGTGAACCAGAGGGGATGTATTGGAGGAAGGTGATGGGTTTGGACTCTTTGAAGAACAGTCTCTCTAGTTCCAGACTGGTCCACTTTCATTCCACCCAAAAGCTCATTGATTTACTTTCCGGGGCCAGACTGAGCAACTCTGGTGGGAACATTTTGCTCTTCTGGGATGTCATCGAGGGTGAACATGTTGAGATTTGGTGTGCAGAGATTTCCTTGGAAAGACGCAAAGGACCCGAGATTTGGGGCAATATTGAGCGGTCTCATGCTGTTATGACCGTTGATCCTTTGTTACATCACTACAAGGTTTTGCATTCTGTTTCTGTCACTCTCTGAACTCCCTCTCTCTTGTTTAACTTACTTATTTTATGCCTTTTCTATCTATATTGCATCACAAAGTTTTAGATGCTCTGAGATATTCTTTTATCGCCAACTATCATTAATAAAATGAAATTCCCATCGAGGTGACCATAATCTCACTATAATACTTTACTTTCTTTCTTAAAGTCGTTTCAGGATTTGATTGAAAACTCTGGAATTATTTTTACTTTGCTGAGCTATTTTCTGAGGCATCAGCAATGCATTGAGGCTCTTCAGGTATCAAGTAGGTGCTTATGATCCTTGTTTTCCCTTCTAAAGAGTTCTTATAAAAGTAGAATGATAGACGCATAGAATAAATTCAGGTGAATATGGACTCTGTTTTGTACATGAAGAACACTTTCACCTTTCTGTAAACATTTTTTTGCTGAGGGTAGAAAACTTATGCGCATGGTTGAGGAATATGCCGACTGTTTCGTTTCCCTTTCATGAATTGCTATGGTAGCATAGCCAAAGTTTATAGCTCTTTTGTAGAGATTTTGATTTAAGAGATGCTGCATCACACATGCGAAGATTCCGTGTGCAGAGATTTCCTTGGAGAGACAGCTACCAGGCGAGATTTGGGGCAATCCTTGGAGAGACAGCTACCAGGCGAGATTTGGGGCAATCCATAACAGCTAAGCCTATGACAAATACATGACTTTAATCTATAAGAACTCACAGAGCCATGTCTTGAAGCTACATGCATAATATTTTGGGCTCAACACTAAGACTTTGAAGGTTTTCAAGATTTATCCAGACGTTTTTTTTTTTTTGTTGACTCGGAATCATTGGATAGTTGATATCCACCTTTTTCTGGGATGGAAAAGAGAATACTATATACGGTTTATAATCCATAAAACAGACTCATGAGGAAAACCCAATGATAGGTAAAACAGTTACCTAAAGCACCCAGCTTGGATACTGGAGAACCAGTTGATTTGATACGGCAAACTTCTGACAAGAATTCATCATTCAGGTCCTCTTTGAACACATCCATTGGAACAACTAAGGTTTACTATCCCATACTCCAATCACCCGTAAATGAAATCCCTGTGAGAAAAGAGGAATTCATGATTTTGGTTTGTGAGCTAAGCTAGAACAGGAGTTATTCATTTCAGTGAGAAAAACTGACAAATCGCAAATTTCGGGGATTATTTCAACATTTGTTCCTGTACTAAATCTAGATGAGGGTGATTGTTCCTCTACGAACAAGGAAAATCGAGGTAAGACGATCCAGAAACCATACATTCACAACATCAGTTTCAGAATCATTCGTTACTGAGAAATCGAGAGAAACTAGTCGGCGAGGAGAAGAGAGTAAGGACCATTTTGGCGTGAAGCGATCGACAGGAGACGATGTGTTGAAGAAGGTGACGGCCAACGCCTCCGCATCCCATGAGAAGCACCGGAATCTTCTTCATCCTTCTTCTTCTGCTTAAGTTTGTTTCTTTGTTTAAGTTTCAGAACGTTAGGATAGATTTATTTAGCCTATATAAGCTCAGTTTGTTCACCATTTGTAAAAACAACTCCTCTTAGAAATTAATCAAGTATTATTCAGTTTACAAAGTTCTTGTGTAATTTTTCGATCTTTGGTGTGTAATATCCAAGTGATCAATAGGCTTATCAAGCAATTTCCATCATTGTTTGTGGCGCCATTCACTGACCAAAGATTGAAGAAGCGTTCTAAGTGAGTATTGGGTCTTTGGTTTAATATACCCCTGGTTCGTGCTACGCGAGTTCTTCATTCTGAGGTTTCCACCGCCTTGTTTTTTTGGAGCGTTTTAAGTTGAGTATTGGGTCTAAGGTTTAATATACCTTAGGTTTGTATTTCGCGAGTCCACTGAAATCGAGGATTATCCCTTCTACCTCCTTAGAGAAAAACTTCATTGGTTCTCACCGCATCATCTGGAGATATAGTGATAAAAATCGTCAGGATACATCAGGGTACAGTTTTGATTCGGATTCATATTTTAGTCAAATATATGTTTAGTTTAAATTAAAAAAATCAATTCGATTCGGATCCGAATTCGTTTTTTTTTGTTGAAAAACCTGACATAACGCATTTTGATGAAAAAAACATAACAACTACTATAATATGGAGAGAGATAATGAATTTGCCTTTTTAACATTTTTCAGCGTAAACGTGCAAAGGGTTTCGACATAAAGCAACGATGCAATCTTATATCATACAAACAAGGAACAAATGATCGATAGTACAAAAACAGCTCACAATGGAAACAACAGAGGGGCGAAAGGAGAAGCATGTGATCAAAGTGCTAACGTTGCACTTTGTTTAACTCCATTTGGTCAATCATGTATGCCACAAAGAGCCATCATAAATATGAGTAGACATTCTTCTTCAGATGGACAACATTCTTCTTTAGATGGACAACCTTCATCAAACGTCGCGCAATGACTATGAATGTTGGATAAAAGATTAGTGACTTTGATTAATTCCATCAAAATCAAGTTATAATATATATATAATTGGATATATTTACTGACCAAGTTGGACAACCTGTATCATTCGTCGTGCAATCGCTATGAAGGTTGGAGAAAAAAGATTAGTAACTTTGATTAATTACATCCAAATCAAATTATATGATATCTATGTATATAATGATATATGTACCAACCAGTTTGTATATAATGATATATGTACCAAAGTGTTAATATGCACTTTTGATTTACTTCCGTTTGATCAATCACTCATTCCACAAAGACATTTCAAACATGTGACACAACCGTCTTCATTAGATGGTGGACCTTCTCCAGATCCCGTGCAATCGCTAGGCTCGGTTATGAAGGTTTGGAGTAGTAACTTTGATTATTTCCATCAAATTCAAACTATATAATATAAAAAAAGAAAAGATATATGTACAAACCAGTTTGGACAACATGGGGCGTGATAAACTTCTGCTTTCTTTGCTTCAATGTCCCCCTCCGTGTTCATGGTTTGAATCGGTGGAGCTGCGCATGCTTGTTACCAAAAATAAGATAGCTAATATACATATAATTCAAGAAAAATAAAATTAATTTTAACGTGGAAATTGATAGGGAAACTAATTAAGAAGGTTGTTTAGTTTCACCTTCGATTGTGGAGGAGCTCATGATGAGTTGATTTAGATCGTTGGATTTGGGGGGGGCTTGCTAGCTATGTATATTGTAATTTATAACGATGTTCATGTATCACATTTGGTGAGCTGGATCCCCCCCCCCCCCCCCCCCCCCCCCCCCCCCCCCCCCCCCCCCCCCCCCCCCTCATTTACCATTCTATCTATATTGTTTTTGTCAACTCTCTAACACTATATTTTAAAAGTTAAAACAATCTTATAAAACAGGAAAGGGGATGAAGAAGTCGTGTTCCTTTTGGGAATGTTATTGAATTCATTATAAAACTCCAAGTTCTGAAACTTTCCTACAAAGCAAATTTGGAAATCGTTATTTGTTTCATTATAGAACAACGAAAACTTGTCGACGGAAACAATATTTAAACACACAATTCGAATATTTTACAATAATAACACCATGACATCCGACTCAGTAGAAACTAACGGATTAACTAACATCGTCTAGATCAATGTTGATTCGACTAACGGATTAACAATTCATGTAGATTATTTGAAATAATACTTTGTTCAAGTTGAAATCGGCTAATATCAGAGTTGGTGTATTAAAGTGCACGTTAAATTTTGTTCGGATTGAAATTAATAGTTTTCCCTAATCCATCTACTAGTATTCAATCCAAATTTTTGTTTTACTTTGGTTTGAATTTTTAAATTTTTTATTTTCAATTTTAAAAATAATAATATGCAATGTAAAACATCATTTATTATGGATAATGTTGGTGTATAAATCCTGGCACAGTACACAAGAACTATGTCCAAGCAAAGCAGCTCAATTCTCATATAACTCGAAATCCAAAAACAGTGACGGATCCAGAATGATTATTTGACTGGGGCACCAAAAATAAAATAAATTTTTTTGAATCCATGTATATTTGAACTTTGAAATCCTAAAAAATCATTAAAATTTGCATTAATTCTTATAAAAATGGTATTTATATGATTTTTAATATAATCACATAAATTTACTAATTATAATCATAATTAATAATATATTAAAAATTGGAAACGTTATTAAAAAAATGATACAAACAAGAATGGACAGAAGAGTTATATAAACATAAAAAAAAAGGAAAGAAATAAGAAGACATTTTTTTTTGGACAACGTCACAAAAAAAGTAAGATACATGCAACCAATTGTAAAAGATTAAAAAAATTATTCACATAAAGGAAAAAAGTGTCAAAACAAAGAAATAATTGTACAAAAAAAATAATATAAATGATCAACAACACTAAAGGCTCACTAGACAAAACATTTTAAGGATCATGGGGCACGAGCACTTTGTGCAGATCCGCGCCCAAAAACCATTAAAAAAATATGGAAAAATTGTTTATTTATCCACGAAAAACTGTGATGTAACTATATATATAGAGTTTTAACTATGTCTTCTTTACATATATCTTTAAAAAATAGTTCGAAAAATATATACCTACCAAATAAAAATTCGAAATCTATATATCCATCAAATAAAAGTTTGAACAGAATTCATGATGTCGGTTTACTGTTGATTTACTATTTTCAAATTATAGCTTAACCAATTAATATGATAATAAACCGAATTTCGACCCAAATCGATTGTCTTCTTTTTTGTCTTTTTCTATGCTTCTTCTTCTTTCTTTTTTTTCTTTTTAATTAAAATTAATTATTAATCAAACCCAAAAGGACATCGGAGTCGATACAATCTAGTTGATCGAAACAAAATCACGGCGAGGAAGAAACCAGGGGAAACGAAGGGATAGAGGAAGAAACCCCTAGATAGAGAACTATGGTGGAAAAAGGTAACGGAGAACCACTCTACAACAAATTCCGGCGGATAACAAGAGAGGCGACTATCTTCGACACCGCCGGTACAGAGAACGCCGGAGAATCCGGTTCCGACCTTTGCCGCATCGCACGAGAACCAAAGCCGCTGCCTTCTTCCGGAGATGACGCTTCGCAATCTCTGAGAAGCCCCACGGCCACACCGCCGGAGATAGGAACATGTCTCTTCTCTGCTTCTTCGTTATTGAAATCTTTGGAGAAATTGGGAGAAATCTGGGAATTGCTATGAGAAGGGAAGAGATTGAAGGAGAGAGAAGCAATAACGGTTGTGTTGGTCCCCGTCGCGGCACAACCAGACCTCCTCGCCACAGGTCCAAGTCTTCGCCGTGACATCTGTTTTCGCACAGTCTGTTTCTTCTTCTACAACACAAGACGAAGAAGACATTAACATTTGTAATTTTGTTGTGTAAAATAGGAAAAAGATACAAAAATTACTTTTAAAACCTCTGATCTGAAAACCTCTAATAAATAATTAAACCCTTTTGATTCGGTTTAGTTTGATGGTTTTGTGTCGGTTTAAATCTTAAACCATTCAAAACGACATTTGTGGATATATATATCTTTCGAACTTTTAATTGGAAGAGATATATGTTTCGAACTATTTTTTCAGGAATATTTGTAAAGAGTGCATAGTTTGAACTCCATATATAATTATATCATAGTTCTCGCGGAAAATATACAGTTTTTCTAAAAAATATCATGCGTAAAAATCATATGTAATGTAAGATAGCCGAAGAAAAACGGAAAATCATGGGAATTAAATGAAAGATTGAAAGAGATTAATGGCGAATAAAAATGATTAATCACGGAGTAAATAGAGATTTTGAAATATAAGGAAAAGTGAGAAGACAAAGAAAGGGACAGATCTGAATACCTACATATTTAGCAATAACATACTTATACTATTTGTTTTCGAAGTGAAATCTTTGTACTTTCCACTCTTTGTTTCACTCTGGACAAATGTCCATTAATCTAAATATTGTTTTTTCCTTTGCTTTGTGGTTTCTTTTGTCTATCACTTAATTTTTTACCATACAAAGACAAATCAATTCTCTAAATTAAAATTTATTCTTAAATCGTGATTGTTATACTTTTTACACCAACATGTGGGTACAGTTTTGATTCAGATTCATATTTTAGTCAAACATATGCTTAATTTTTTTTTTAAAATAGTTCGATTCGGATTCAAATTCAATTTTTTTGTTGAAAAATCTGACATAACGCATTTTGATGAAAAAAGAGAAAAAAGAACAACGGTTATAATATGGAGAGAGATAATAAATTTGCCTTTTTAACATTTTTCTGCGTAAACGTGCAAAGGGTTTCAACATAAAGCAATGATGCAATCTTATATCATACGAACAAGGAACAAATGATCGATAGTACAAAAACAATTCACAATGGAAACAGCAGAGGGGAGAAAGGAGAAGCATGTGATCAAAGTGCTAACGTTGCACTTTTTCATTTGGTCAATCATTTATGCCACAAAGAACCATCATAAATTCGAGTTGACATTCTTCTGTAGATGGACAACCTTCATCAAACGTCGCGCAATGGCTATGAATGTTGGACAAAAGATTAGTGACTTTGATTAATTCCATCAAAATCAAGTTATAATATATATATATATATAATTGGATATATTTACTGACCGAGTTGGACAACATGTATCATTCGTCGTGCAATCGCTATGACGGTTGGATAAAAAAGATTAGTAACTTTGATTAATTACATCCAAATCAAATTATATGATATCTATGTATATAATATGTACCAACCAGTTTGGACATAAGGGGGGCGTAAACAACTTATGTTGTCTTTGTTTCAATGACCTCCGGGTTCATGGTTTGAATCGGTGGAACTGCCCACATCAATAAAATGAAGATATATAAAGAAAAACATAATTCAAGAAAATTGAAATTAGTGTTTTTCAATCAGAAATTGACATGAAAACTTATTAAGGAGATTGTTTGGCTTTCACCTTGGATTGTGGAGGAGCTCATGATGAATTAATTTGAATCCTCCTTGGTTTTTGGAAGATTGCAAGCTAGTATATTGTAATTTATAGTGATGATTACGATGTGTCACATTTGACGAGGTGGGTTTAAAAGTATATATTGTTTTGTCAACTATCTAAAACTAGATTTAAAAGTCAAAACAAAAGAGGATGAAGACGTGTGTTCCTTTTGAGAATGTTTTTGACTTCATTATGATACTCTAAGAGTCTAAGTTCTGAAACTTTCCTATAAAGTAAATTTTGAAAGCGTCATTTGTTTAATTATAAAACAAATTCAGAAAGTTGTTGATGAGGGTGTTTAATTCAAATTTCGGTTTGGTTGATTTGGTTTTTTCGAGTTTTTTTGTTTACAAGAAATAGGTACCATATGAAAATCATATCTACTTTGATTAAATTCGGTTTAAATACTTTTAAATTTCGGTATTTCGATTGATAAGAAATAACTACCATATTAAAACCATATCTACTTCGGTTTGAATACTTTCAGTTTTTGGTTTTCGGTTTAAAACCAAATAAATCGTAACTATGCTTGGTTTGATTGGATTTCGGTTTTTATGTTTGAAATCATATAAACTTGAACTTTAGTTCGTTCATCAAGTACCTTGTATCCCAAGATGAAACATGAAATTGAACATAAACACATATTTAAGAAACAATAATCAACTTAATAGCTCCAAATAAAATTGCATACCAAATATTGACATCATAGTGTCAATAAAAAAATAGAGACAAATTCTGAGTTTTTATCAAACGTGAGACCAAAAATTATGAGTTTCATTATGATCATCTCCCTGCGGAAGACGGCAAAGAAGAACAAAGGCAGTGGCTTTTAATACTAACAAGAAAAATTAGCAAGGGAAACACTTCGGCCCAAGTCGATAAATAAGGAAACAAGTATTGTATTGGGCCCTTAAGCGTCGGCCTTTTACACATCAAACATAAAAAGTAATAAAATTGCGCGTTAATAAGAAAATAATAATTTTGCTAAAATAAAAAGCTGGTTCGGTTCGGATGAGTTTTTTTATAAATTCGATACGGTTAGATTGATTCCATTTTAAAATTAGAAACCCGCAAAAAAAGTAAAAAAAAAAACAATACCTCAAGATCCGGGTTTCGACCCGTAAGATGATCGGATTACCCGGTCTTGTTCGGTTATTGCGCTATGGCGTACAGTTCACTGATTTGCTTCTCGAGTTTCTTCCTCAGATCTTATTCTTTCTTCACCATTTTCTTAGGAGAAAGGAATGAATGATTCAAGGGGCTAATGACTTGTATCTGTTGTGATGATGTTCGTCATCAACGTTGGTGTTGCATTTGGTGTCTTCTTATGGCATTGTGAATGATGAGTTTACTGAATCTGAAGCCCTTAGCTTTTGACCGGATGAATGACACTTGTGAATTCAACTATTTTTCTACTCTAATGAACTTTGCCTTTCAAACTTTTTTTTTGTTTGCATAAACAAAACAAAGGGTTTCAACACATAGCAACACTGCAATCTTATAATTATTTTATATTAATACATTATTCATGGTCTAATATAAGACAAAGTGATCGATATTTTTGCAAAAGGAAAACAAAAAAAGAACATTTCACACCGGAAACAACAAAACTAAGGATCGGCGATAAAAGAAGCATGAGATCATCAAAGTGTTAATATGCACTTTTGATTTACTTCCGTTTGATCAATCACTCATTCCACAAAGACATTTCAAACATGTGACACAACCGTCTTCATTAGATGGTGGACCTTCGTCAGATCCCGTGCAATCGCTAGGCTCGGTTATGATTATGTTGGAGCAAAGATAAGTAGCTTTGATTATTTTCATCAAAATAAAACTATATAATATAAAAGAAATTAAGAAAAGATATATGTACAAACCAATTTGGACAACATGGAGCGTTATAAACTTCTGCTGTCTTTGCTTCAATATCTCCCTCCGTGTTCATGGTTTGAATCGGTGGAGCTGCACATGTTACCCAAAAATAAGATAGTAAAAAAAATTATATATAATTCAAGAAAAAATAAATTTAGTTTTAATGTGGAAAATGATAGGGAAACTAATTAATTAAGAAGGTTGTTTGGTTTCACCTTCGATTGTGGAGGAGCTCATGATGAGTTGATTTGTAACCTTGGATTTGGGGAGGATGCTAGCTATGTATATTGTAATGTATAATGATGTTTATGTATCACATTAATTGGTGAGCTGATACATCATTTACCATTCTATATTATATTGTTTTTGTCAACTCTCTAAAACTATACTTTAAAAGTTAAAACAATCTTACTTGTATAAAATAGGATGAATAAGTCGTGTTCCTTTTGGGAATGTTAATTATTGGTGTCATTATAAAACTCCAAGTTGTGAAACCTTCAATTGTAAAATGTAATTTGTTTCATTATTGAACTCGGCGAGTGTTGAAAGTTTCTAAGTAAATTGGGCTCATGTCGATTAAATGACTGGGCCCTTAGCGTCGGCCTGTTACACATTAAAACAAAAGGTGGTTCGGTTCGGTTCGTATGGGTTTGTTGCTGGTTCGGTTGGATCGATTCCAATTTAAAATTAGAAACCCCCAACCAATACCTCAAGATCCGAGACTCGACCCGTCAGATGATCCGACTACTCGGTCTTGTTCGGTTATTGCGCTCTGGCGTACACTTCACTGATTTGCTTCTCCAGTTTCTTCCTCAGATCTTATTCTTCTTCACCATTTTCTTAGCCATGAAATCCCAGAAGATCCAAACGTGAATCTCCCTTCCGATTCATATGTTTTTCTCATCGTAAACTCAGATCGAGCTGCTGTTCATTATACCTGCGAATCGAAGCTTTGCGGATCCTGTTTTCGTGTTTTTTTTATTCATTCTCGGGAGAAGAAGAAGAATGGACACTTTCACCGCGGAGGATCTGTCGACGATCGGCGGAATAGCGACTGTGTCGCTCCTTCACTCGTTTATTCCGACGCACTGGTTGCCTTTCTCCATCGTTGGACGTGCGCAGAAATGGACGCTTTCTAGAACCTTATTCGTCAGTATGTTTCGATTTTTTTTTTTTACATCTTTGGAAAATTCTGATTCTCCGTTTCTCTTTTCTGCGTTTTTCTCTGACAGTGATGTGGTTGATGTTTCTGGAATTTCCATTGTTTTTGCTTTTGACGAGTCGATGATCGTGGCATTGTATGTGCATTGTTTTGATTTAAGCTCTAAGTTGATAATTAGGAGAAAGGAATGAATGATTTAAGGGGATAATGACTTGTATCTGTTCTGATGATGTTCGTCATCAACGTTGGTGTTGCATTTGGTGTCTTATGGATATGAATGATGAGTTTACTGAATCTGAAGCCCTTGGCATTTTGGCATGAGTTTGATGTGAGATGCTGATGGATTTCACAGTGAAATGAGAGTAAGGTAAAGCAGATTGAAATGATGACTTAGGATTATGCTCTGAAAGAAACACTGATCTTATCATCAATTCTCTATTCTGAATGTATGGAGAGATAATAGTGTCATGCAAGTATATATAGAAAGTACATGACATTAGCTGATGGAAATTTCAACTCTTAAGGGTTTTATGAGGAAAGAAAGCCGGACAAACATTTGATCTTGCCTATGCCACTTCATTTATTTTTCTGAGTGAGAATGTCACTTGTTTTGAGGAAGATGTTGATGTTTATAGCTTTCGATTGTCACCTTACAAGGGCTCGAAGAACTGGTTTTGGAAATTTAAAACCATATACAAAGTTAGGGTGACCGGTTTGTTCTTATCAAATTCTTCTCTTGTGACCAAGTGTCTAAAGACAGTCATCTTACATTCTTACTAATTAAAATAGCAATTGAATTGAGTTACATGATTCAGTGTTTCTGTTTCCGTTTCTATTTGGTTCCGGTTTTTTTTGTATATATTCACACGTTCTTTTCTGATTCTTTCTAGTGTCACTAAATTTCAGCTGCATTTGGAGCAGTGCTGCATGTGATATCCACTTCCCTTCTTGGTATTACAGCGATCACAATGGCAAATACCATTGCCGGTGAAGAGACTGTTCACAAACTTGCTTCCCTTTTGCTTGTAATTCTCGGTGGAAGCTATATCTTGCTGTTTTTGGCTGGTAAAGGAGGTCACACTCATTCTCATAACCAACCCATGGAGAAAATGGCTGTTGCTGGGCTTGTACTTGTTCCTGCATTATCTCCTTGTGCAACAACTCTCCCAGTTTTCCTCGCTGTTGGAAATTCAAAGTCGATGATGGTTCTCGCCATCATAGTTCTGCTTATCAGGTGAGACGAATACGACTGTTTTTTTGCACATATTTTATGCTTCAATAAACATCTCTTTACATAGTCAATCTTAGTGCAACTGGTTATGTCTGAAATTATTGATATTCTTTGGGCAGCACCATATTGGTGATGACATCGCTGGTGGCTCTATCGTTCTATGGTGCAAGCCAGCTGAAGTTTCACTGGGTGGAGCGATATGACAAACTACTTGTGGGTTCGGTCCTGTGCCTGGTAGGTATCTTAACCCTTCTCTTCCACGATCACGACCACCATGATCATGAAGCACATCAACTCCACAGGAAAATCATTACTCTCTAGAAGACCGTTTCGAGTCTCTGTTTTGCTTGTCATGTTTGTTTGTTATAGAGCGGCTTAAGGTCTATTAATCTTTCTGGTTTGCGATGTATGTCTATAATTAGTTGTACTCTTTGCACGTGAAGAAACATATGGCAGTATTAAATTCCTTTAATAGAACAACTCTTTGCAGGTCTATTGTAGTTACTCCGTTGAAACTGTGCATGTAGAAATTGTTAAAGTTGGGTTTGATTCTTGTAGAAAATGGAGATTTTAAGCACTAATGAAGATTTGTAGTTGGTCAGCTTTACCTCCAAATATGGTTGACATCAAATCCGAAGTTAAATCTAACATATAATTTTGTTACCAAAAAAATATAGAAGGAACATTCACTCACTCAGATCGAATGCAGTCTAAACATCCGCATTTTTTTTGATGAAATAAAATTGTTCACGTTCTATAAAAATAATTATGTATAGTAAATAAGTATTGAAGAGAGAAAAAACTGGGGTTGAAGAACTAATCAGGAGGAACCAACGGCTTTAAGGAAGTTGTCGAAAGGAGTAGAGGCAGGTGGATTGAAGAAAGGAGGATGGTTTTGATACTCTGTGACGCACATATTTGAAGCCGCGGGTGCACCTAATCCCGTCATCTCCCACGAGTTCCTCTGATCGACAAATGGATTCCCACCACAAGGCAAAGCAGCTGCTTCTTTTGTTTGGTTGCTGAATTTGTTGCTTTTTGCAGACATGAAAGACATCTTCTCTTGTTTCCCCATGAGAAGAGCCTCGCAATGTCCTGCCATTTCTGTGTATGTCATGTCTGGTGGATCAGACACTGAGTATCTTCCTAATTGTGCTGTTGTCTGAGATACCTGCATATGCATTTTTCATCTCGTTCTGAGTCTCACTCCAATCTCTCATCAGATCACTTATCTACTAAGGCGTCAATCGAATCCTTATAAACAAAACAAAAAGAACACAACTCACTGCATTTAGAAGTTCGTCGATGCTTAGGAGAAACGCGGTTTTGGCATTAGGTTGAGTGTCAAGACCAAGCTGATCTTCTGGAGGACTCGGCACTGCATCATTCTCCGGTATAAGCAATTGAGTTTCAGCCTGCGGGAAATAGAGATTAATGTTAGAATAATAGTAACTTCAAAATTTCAGAAACCGAGCATAAAAGGTGGATATCGAATACCATTTCTCGAGGTTTGCTGCTTTTTTCTTCAGAACGGTAAACTTGAGCTGGAGATTCTGTCAACTGTGTTCCAACAGGACAACCATCAATAGGTATAAAATCTGAAACTAGCTGCTCTCTTATAGACGACGAATCTTGCTGCAAGTTAAACCATCAACACAGTTAAGTAGTAAACTCACGTTAAGTCCCCACATAATTAGAAACAAAAAAAAGTGGTGAACATAATAAAAAGTACATCTGATAGTTTCCCCAGAAACTTCATTATCATGGCTGCGTAATGTTCTCGAGGTTGTTGCTGTGTAGTTTCTTCTATAGCAACAAGTGAGTTTAAAGCGTCATCATCATCTTCTTTCGATCCATAATTCTTTCCTGGTTGATGTGCCTGCCCATAGAAAACTGCATCTAGCTTGCAATCTTCCACCAACTCAAGAAACGGGTCTATCTGATGAGCAAGAAAAATGTTTTATCAAGCTGTATATATAAATATGAACAGAGGCAGACCAAAAACAGTAAAAACTTTTGACTACCGTTTTCTCCTGTAGTGCGGTTTTAGCGCTATTAACAAGAGGAGGGATATTGAAGGCTCTTGCTGAGAAAATTATCATGGATGTAGCCAGAGTAAAGAGGGATCTACGCCGTGATGGCTGCAATGGTCCTAAAATTGGAAATAGAAAAATTAATTTGTGAAAAAGAAAAAAAGAAGACCAACACTTCTTATGACATCAGATACATAACAGTGTGTGCAATATACCAAGTCTGTTAATTTTAGAACAACCCATTCTTTCTCATTAATGCAAGCAAGAAGTAGAAGCAACCTGTTTTGTTTCTAATTAAGCTCGAAAAGATGAATAAGCGATAGTCTACAAGTTTATCTGCAGAGGACTATACCTCCAAGAGAAAGATTCCGCAAGGAGAATGCTAGCTGAAAACTCCAGACCAAGACCTCATTGCTGGAGTTCTACATATAAATATCAAAACATGAATGCAGTGTGTAACTTCTTTTGTAAACTATGAGCTCGGTGTATGACTACTATACCTTAGTCCGTCCAAATAGAAGGACTAAACTAAATGTATTAGCAATGGCTTCATAATTTTGTGGCATGTTGTGAGGAGACAAGGACTGCACCCAGATCGATGAAAGCAAAAGGCAAATCTGGTGGCTGCTTAATCTCAAAGGTATCACCTGAAAGTTTCAGTTAAAAGGCATTGAAACCAAAATGATCATTTCATAAATCCATGATTCATCATTAGTTATGGCCAAATGTGAAACATACTGGTTTCTCTGATGAACTTCCCGAAGAATTCTGATCTGATACCGTTGATGACGGATTCCTTTTCACGCTCTGAGTTCGGCTGTAACTTGACTTTAACCGGCTCAATACTGAACTAGTGTTTTGCTTTGGCTCCTCGTCGTCAAAACTCTCAGTAGATTGATGCTCTTTTATGCTATAACCTCTTGAGAATTTTGACTTTGACCTGTTAAGAGTTGAAACTCTCTCAATCTTTGCAGTATCATCCACAGCATCATCCGACTCCAACTTCAGTTTCCTGAAGAGTGCAGCTGAAGAAGAAAATACAGACACAGTTCTTGACAATGTCCTCTGCATATCAGCAGGCCTTCTAGACTTGGGAACTGAACTTGGACAAACAGAAGATGGGACCAGAACAACAGAAAATATACGGTGAGCCCCCATCCTCGATTCATGGTCAGCGCAAACCATAGCTTGAAGCAATTGATGGAAAAGTGCATCTGGAAAAGCCTGTGAAAAGATTGCATGTTATCTTCTTATCCCCTAGCAGTTTTGGTTACATATTGGGGAAAAAAACAGAGATATAGAAACTTCAAGTTTTTAGGCATCTTGCCTTGTTTTCATATGATAAATTTGGTATAGCTGCAATAATTTGTGCTGTGCGAAAAACAGCAGCGATTAGTGTTCTCGCCATGACTGTGATATTTGACATGCTTTCCAACATGACAGCCATTATGTCAAGAATAGGACCTGCATCTCCTACCTACATTTCGAGAGACTATCAGCGATTTATTCATTTCAAGAGTTAAAATTTTATAGCTTTTAGAGCTTCTTGGGGCTAATAGGGGTTACCTTCTGGGATAATTGCACGAGGCATTGTTCAACCGCAGCTTCGAATTTCAGATTATACTGAATCATCTCATTCCCCAGATTAGAATCATCTAATGAACAATGAATGCTCTTCCTCAGATGCCTAATCATATCACTCAGTGCACCAATGATGGCCACAGATGGCAGAACTTTAGTCTGTTGGGCAAGTGCAGTAGCAACATAAACTATGTCAAGTTGCATTCTTGGCTTCTTTAGAACATTCTTGTGATCAAGATGCTTGATCAGGATGGACAACAGGAAGTGCGTGTTTTGCCCTGCCATCGATTAGTCACACTATTAGTAGTCTAGTAACTACCTGAGTACAAATTCCAAAACCAATAAACCAAAATGGAGACAATACGGACCAGATCGTTCTATCAGCAACTGTACGTCTTGCAAAACATATAAAGCAAGACCATGCTCGGTGGACCAAACTTCATTGAAATCAAAGTAGCGGAAGAGTGACTCGAGGACACGCCGCACAGTCGTTGCTTCTTTTGCTAACTTTGCCAGATTATGTAGACAAACCCTCGACCAAAACTTGGGTTTTTTAGCATCCTCCCTGCACCCTCTTTAATCAGAGAAAGGAGAACCGCGCATATATATTCTATAAAAAAAACAAGCATGCCAAACTAAAGCTTGAGTAGAAGGATTTACACAGATACAATTGCCTTGCCTCTGTCATCCACGATTTTTGTCCAAGAAGCAATCCTTGTTTCAGCTTCTGCGGGAGAAAGTTCTTTATCAATAGAAGCAATCTTGTTGTCTTGACTTCCCGCAGCAGTGGAAGATTGACTGACGCCTCCATAATTTTCTAAAACAACAGAGACAACCTGAAAGTAAGAGAAACAAAGAAACGGGACAATTATTCAACATGCTAAACATCCATGCGAATAGATTACAACTTATGATAAAAAGCATTGTAGACTTCGTATACACGCTTCCGAGCATACTTACATTATCAAATTCCACTGAGATATGTGAAAATTCTCCCATGAACCAAACCTGTGGAAAATCCAGTGATTGTATCAAATTACTTTTCTTACAACTCTCAATCACAAGACATATCATATTCAATGCTAGAGATAACAGTTAAAATGTAATTAAGAAACTGAGTATATGAGTACCAAGGATGAGAGAGCTTGGAGCCCAGCAGCACACAAATTTGTTGTCCTTTCTTCTTCTCCCAATTCGTGAGCTAAAGGACAGATTTTTGGGATCAACCCATCTAAGTTAAACATGTAGGTACCCTCTGTCTGTAAAAAAATCAGTAAGAGACTTTATCAGACTTTGAAGCTCCAAAATCTGATTTTGTCTATTACGAGACAGGGGAAATTTTATCAAGATAAGTCAAATTGCCAAGAGTTTATCCACCTGATTGGTAACAAAATCATAGAGAGCTTCACAACCTAAAATGCGCATCTCATCATGCCTAGTTTGATCCAAAAGAATATGAATGAGGCCAAGGTAGCTACTAGCAAACAAGGACCTGTAAAGACACAATTCATTAGGAAAAGCCGAAAATTATCTTAAGCAATATAAAAAGTTGAAATATTACAAAAACAGAGCATACATTTGTTCATTACATGCAACCAAAAGCTTCTTGTAGATACACATTACAATCTTTACAGAGTGAAACTGCTCCATTCTCAATTCCTTGTAACACCTTTGTTCAAGAGAGGTTGTAATCTGAAAATGGAACCATTGCTTTTAAAGATTTTGAATGATTAAAGAGATCAACTTGTGGAAGAATTTCACCTTAGGGATACGAAGAGGGTTTTTCGCAGCATATTCACAAAGTTTACTGATTTTTCGATCATTGGGTTGCTCATCCTACGTAACACGAATCAAAATATCAAAACCATATCTCTTAAAAGAGAGAAATTTCACAGAGGCAATATACAGAACACTTGATGTGCAAATCGTTTTAGAGAGCAAACCAGAGATCGAGGGAAGATATCAGCGAGGAGATGCTTATATCTCTTGACGGGATGTCTCGATCTGGCGCGCAAAGCCGGACAAAAGCAACACAAGCTTTCGCAAACAGGGAACACGGTCCTAGAAACGACCCCCATATCTCTCTCTCTCTCTCTCCTCAACGAAGAAGAAGATTAAACGAGATTTACAGACACATGATTGAAGCGCGAAATCGTGAAAATGGTTGGATCAAACAGAGGCCAAGGATTGGGATCGGGACAACGAAGGATCAAAACAGAGATCCATCAGAAGAAGAATGTGAAAGAGAATTTGAGGGAGAAGAAGAAGAAGAAGAAGACGAGCTGTTTCGTAAAAGAGGAGATAATTGCGGAATTTTCATTCAAAAACCAAAAAATTTGAAAGCTCTTCGAATTTACTATTTTTGTATTTTTTTTTTGGCCATAATGATTTGATTTGATTTGATTTGATATATTAAACAAAGAAGATGTTATATCACTTAAATAATTAAATTAAATTAAATTGGACGTTTTTGTTAGTGAGACGCCTGAACTTGTCATGTTTGTTTTCTAAAGATATACCAAAATTGATGCAAAGAATGTTTAAAACAAACAATGTATGTTGAATAATGGTAGAGAGAGAGGGATCGTGAATAAATGGGACTATTTTTGGGTAAATTTAATCTCATCCTCTCATTACTGAAACCCTAAAAACCAAAATTGTAAAGCTTTCTTCATCCACAAGAAACAATACTCTAACGACCACAACGTCTAGAGAGAAAAATAGACTTCAATGCCACATGCTTAAAGACTTGGTGCCATAGTCCCAACATTAATTGGTTTTTTTAGATAGAATGATAGAAAAGAAGATGCAATCTAACTCTAAGCATAGTGAAATGGTGTGTTTATAAAGATAGAATAAAAGACCAAATTACATGGCCATTTGTTTCTTGACGTAGGGAGGGAAATTACTGGCTAGATAAAGTCACAATTTCTCATTAAAAATTATTTTAATTTTTCGTTTGTGTAGATTAAAAAACTTGGCCAGCTCGAGAAACAGAGAAGGGTAAAATCGCAAGACTAGTGAATAAAACGACATCAATATCATTTGATATTTAGAAAAACTTGATTAGGAAAAGAAGAGCAACAATTTCGAAAATTTGACTTACTTGTTTTGTGTTCATTGCAAAGAGGATCACATTCATACTTATAAAAATCATCAATTGTATTTGAGTTCCTAGAACCAAGACTTTAAACAAAGAAACACCTGCGGGCTTGTCAAGACCGGCCCATTTAACCCGGGGGGTTTATGAGGCCCATATTTTTTAAGGGCCGACAATCACAGCTGCGGATGTACAAAATTCGTACCGAACCGGTTTACAAATTGCTAGTATCGGTCGGAAGACTCGGTTCTTAAATCCCATTATCCGGCGAACGATTTAGAAGAAACGGCGTCGTTTTCAAAAAAGACAATTTCTGCCCCTATTTTGTCGTCATGTTTATGCCCTTATTTAATAGGAAGAGAGTGGAGTTGCTAATATTCCGACATTTAAGTGTTATGTGTTTGTCGGATCAGATTCCATCTTCAGAATCGAATATCATTGACTTTTCTTAATTCTTAATTCTTAATTCTAATTACGTTGCACTTAACTCTCTCTTTTTTTTCGTTAGTGCACAAAACTCATATTCCATCAATCTTAAATTGATTCGTACCAAACTTTTTTTTTTAAAACACAATATTCATACATTAAATCATGGTATCACAAGAATAGTGTGTGAACAAATAAGCGCACTGTTTGTTTCCGCGTGAACTCTAGTCTCCATTTTTGACCAACGCCACACAACCAATTAACTTCTTTGACCAAATCAAAGTTTAACTATTGAAACAAAAATCAAAAATTCTCAACGTGTCTAAAATACACTTTATCAACCAATTCATTGATAATTTAGCGGTTAAATTATTATAAAATAAAAACTAAATTTCAAATTTTTATTACGATATTAATTATGATTGATTATTGTAAATGTTTTAAAACGTAAAAATATCCAGCATTAACTAAATTATATGGTGTGAATTACGTACGCAATGAATAAATAAATAAAAATTGATATGATATAAAAAAAAAAGAGAAGAATTTAAAAATTTAAAGTAAGAAAGAAAAAAACTCAAAAAGTAGTATTTCTCTCCGCCATTCCCCACATCAATCGCACAATCGATTTCTTCAACTTCAACAAAGGGGAAAAAAGGGGAACCAAACCCTAATTTCTCTTTCTCGTCTGATCGGAAAATTTCCATCTACTCAAATTCTCTCTCTCTATCCTCCGATAGCTCACATGGCGTCTCGAAACTGTCGGTGGGAGCTCCTGGCAGCTTCGCTAACCCTAACCTTAGCTTTGATTCACCTGGTGGAGGCAAATTCCGAGGGAGATGCTCTTTACGCTCTTCGCCGGAGTTTGTCGGACCCGGACCACGTACTCCAGAGCTGGGATCCGACTCTTGTTAATCCCTGTACCTGGTTCCATGTCACCTGTAACCAAGACACCCGTGTCACTCGAGTGTAAGATCCTCTTTTTATCTCTCTCTTTCTCTTAGATCCTGTTTGGAGAAGTTGATTCGCCAAGAATCTATTGATACAGTCTCCATCTTTCTCAGAATTGACTCTCTCCTAGGATTTTTTGCTCTATTTTTAGGACATAATTTCTGGGTTAGTTTCTAATTTTGGATATCATCGTTAAAGCTTTTTGGTTTCACTCGATTTATGTCTGAGCTATAACATGATGGTAATTAGAGTCATATCCACACCTTTTGTCGAAGCTGTTATCTTATAGTTGGTCATTGGGGAAGATGTAAGACAAACTTGACCATAATTGTTATTACTTCTTAGAGATTGAGATGGAGAAGGGCAAACGATATCACTCATGCACATCCCTTAAAGCAAATTTGCTATAAATAATAGGATTTCATGAACATGTATGATTGAAAATTGCTTTGATTATACTAAGTAGACGCCTCAAGTTCTTCGCAAGAAGTTGTTTTCTCGTTGACTGTTGTTAATTCAAATGGGGATTTAGTTTATGTCGCTATGATTTCTATCTTGCATTTTCCCTTTGAAATTTTATTTTATCAATTGGTAACTTTAATTTGGTTTCTTTAAGGTTCATGGGACTATTTATGATATGGTCCTTTTAACAACATTGAACTCAAAGTACTGCGGAAAAAAACTTTCTTGCTCAACTTTCCAATATGAAAAAAGGGAAATCTAAAGCTCCCCTGTTCTGCACAGTGTAGACCTTTTATAGTCATTGGATTCCTTGAAAGCCTCGAAAGAATCCCCAATAGTTATTTCATTTATTAAGCAGTTTAATTTTGCTTGTACCTCATGATTTTCTCGATGCTTTGTTACTGATTTAGATTACTTTTTGGTCCCTACTTTGTGAGTTCTTACGCTTTTAGAAGAATCGTGGATTCTTTTGTAATTGATTACATCTGATTATCTCTCAGAACTGTTTGATGAACCAAGAGAACAGCTAATCGAGTATCTAAAATTAATGCTTATCTCTTTGCTTTATTGTCGTCTTCTTCTTCTGCGATATTAATTTTGGTATTTTGCTCTTAAATTGTAACTCTGATTCTATATATTTTGGCAGGGATTTGGGTAATTCAAACCTTTCTGGACATCTTGCGTCTGAGCTTGGGAAGCTCGAACATTTACAGTATCTGTATGCCATCACTCTTTTGACTTTTGTTTTTCCAAAATTTTTACTTTTCCCGATGCCAGCTTTCATGTAAATAGATAGTGGAAATAAAGTTGTATATACCATATAATGCACCTAAACCGGCTGCTATGAGATTGATTATGTAATAGACACTGTGGATTAACTCTTTACTTGTACTAATGATTGACACAGAGAGCTCTACAAAAACAACATCCAAGGAACGATACCTTCCGAACTTGGAAATCTCAAGAATCTCATCAGCTTGGATCTGTACAACAACAATCTTACTGGGAAAATTCCTACTTCTTTGGGAAAATTGAAGTCTCTGGTCTTTCTGTAAGTTGCTCTCAAACTCTGACACGGACACACCGAACAATATAGCCGTTTAGATTTCTATGAGAATTGCAAGATGGTTTATCAAATGTTGAGTAAAAAGAACAAGATGGTTTATGTGGGCTGTTTTCCGCCATCATGTGATTAGATTCAATAGCTGATTCTTTTTGTAATGTCTCATCATACCTTGGCTCTCTAAGAAACTGTTTAATGTGGCAGACGGCTTAATGACAACCGATTGACTGGTCCAATCCCAAGAGAACTCACGGCAATCCCAAGCCTCAAAGTTGTGTAAGTGCAGCTATTTCAGTTCTGTATTGCATTTTTCTTATAGGCAACACTCTCACTGTTCTCTGGGGGCAACAGCCTTTGAACCCTTTTATCGAACCTATTGACTGCATGCTTTTGCTTAATAACACTTTTTTTCTTTGTCATTCTTTTCTCAGTGATGTCTCGAGCAATGATTTGTGTGGAACAATCCCAACAAATGGACCTTTTGCACACATTCCTTTGCAGAAGTAAGTTTCTTTTTACCCTTAGCCAATAAGTTTCTTGATAATGTTTCTCCTGCATTTTGCATTTTCTCTCACCCATATTACAAAAATGTTTTTCTCGTGAGAAACGAGTGTGAAGCAAAGCGTCTTTGCGCTCCCAAGTAGTCTTTGTTACGGAGACCAATTGAATGAGGTGTTTCATATAAACTGATAAAGTTGCATATGACTATATGAGCATTGTTTCTAATAACGCAAAACAAATTTGCAGCTTTGAGAACAACACTCGATTGGAGGGGCCAGAATTACTTGGTCTCGCAAGCTACGACACTAACTGCACCTGAAACAACTGGCAAAACCTGAAAAGAAGAAATGGGGGGTGACCTTGTAAGAACACTTCACCAGTTTATCAAATATCACATCTATCATGTAATAAGTATATATGTAGTTGTTAAGAAAAGAAGAAATCGAATCCGTAATCATCTGTCTCCATTGAGACCGACCGCCCAAAGACTGAGAGGTCTGTTGTGTATGTATAATCTCTGTATGCCCTTTTCGCGTATTGTAATGTTTGTTGTGAGACACTTGAGAGGTGACATTTGTATTGGTAGCAAGTCCTTTGCCTTGGCTGCGTTAGCATTTGTGTAAGATTCATATAAAAAAAAAGAAAAGAAAGGGTTTGGGTGCTCTTATTATTATTATCACTTAACTTTTTAAAATTTAGCATTCACTAATCATGTCCCTCTTTCTCTGGATGGGCAGTAGAAGCATCGTAAATCATATGGCTTTGTTGTAGATTTTGGTATCGACATGTTCGTTTTGTTATCGTAAGTTATCAACGTCAGGTTGTAGGATTAAATCGTGTTTGTTCTGTATTTATTGGCTTCAGCGACCGATCGCTAATTTAGAATTAAAACGCGAAAAAATTTAGCGTTTAAAGTTTGTTGTTGAGCTAACTGCAAAACAAATAAGATATATCGATGATCGTTGTCTGTCGATCACTGTTGCCAATGATTATGAAACGAATATGACGTATCTTTAGTTAAAGCTATTTCCAGTACGGATCAATAACTAATGTTTTGTTTTAGACAATTCATGTCCATATCACCCAGATTCATGATTAACCCTATCATAGCTGTGGACAAAACATATAATACAAGTCCTTTATTAGTCACATGTGAGATTGACAAAACTGCAGAAATAAGAGGAGGAAAAGACAATTTTTGTGTTTGATATGTTGCAGTGTCTTATTATTATAAGTATAACTGTCGGGTCGCGAAGTGTACCGGCTAAGAGTTCGCTGTAAATTCATGGTCAAAATAATTATTTGCAACAGTAAAAAGTTGAGATGATGATAATCTAATTATCAACCACTAGATTATTACTCATCAATATTGCGTACTGATACGTATTCAGGTTGCATTTTCGTATCTGAATGTAGGATATTGATGCATATTATTTATCTGTGAATTATTAAGAACAGAATAGGATGTAAAAGTGTGGTTATTAGAATAATTAATTGAACTATCATTGGTTTTTTTTTTTTTGGGTTAAATTGAACAATGATTGGTGATAGAAACAAATTAAGATGTACACTTTGCATAAACGTTTTGTACCAGATTTGAAAATGTGGTATTTTTGGAGTTTACTGTTAAATTTTATAACCACTTGAGGAGTTTGTGGCTTATATAAAAAAGACGTGCTTAATATCTTCAACAGTCAGTTACTTACTCACCATGGTGTAATTGAATTTTTTTACGAACGAGTGTTTAAACTTTTAAGTCTGTATAATTTTGGGGCCAATGCTTATAAGCATGTTTTCAGTATTGTGTGTTGAAAACAAATTACAGTACAATTAATTTTGTATGAGGCGAACCAACGAAAATAGAATCTACAAAAAAAAAAGATGTGGGAGATCAAAATGTTACAAGATATTTTATTATAAGATACTTTTTTTTTTTTGAAAAAAATAGTATAAGATATTTTATGTTCCGTTTTGTAAGATGTTTTGTGCCGATATTAAAAAACTATACAAATATTCTGTTGTTTTTTTTTTACATAAAAACATCACTAAATACAAATAATTTGACCAATAAAATAAAAGACATTGCAAATACAAATAATTACAAAATATTAAATAAATTAAAATTTTGCATAGAAATTTTAAAAAAATTGAATAATGCAAAACAAAAAATCTAAAACATTTTATAAAATGGTCCAAATGGAGTGTATCAATAATAGCATTAAGTTTAACTTTCTGTTTCATTTTATTATATGTTTTATTCAAATTTTTCAAATTTTTATGCAAAATTTAATTTAATTTGGTGTTTTATAATTATTTATAATCGGTAATGTTTAGTTCTTCTTGATTGATTGCTTTTACTTAATAAAATTTTATATTAAAAACCAAAAATATATAATTTACATAATTATTTTAATTTATGTGGATTCATCCACATCATCTTATAAAACGAAAGAAAGAGAGAGAGTATCACTTAATGATATAGAGACTATAACTAAGAGCTACATTCTTTTGTGCATGCATGATAGGAACCCACATAAATGTGAGCTCGTGTTTATGCTCATTTTATTTCTATTTTTTTTGATAAAGCTCATTTATTTTCAAAATGATTTCAGTCATTTCATATCTTCATTATTGTGATGAACGTTTTTTCCAAGTGAATCATGTGAAACCACATTGCATCACTCTCCACTCATCGATACGAAACTACCAAAGTCCAAAGATATATGGCCCCCATCGAACTTGTCGTCTTTCTTTTTTCGTCTGCAAGATATAAATTTTTTCAAACCTCAACCACTCTCATCCAACAAAAAAAAAAAAAACTGCCTCTTAGAACACAAAAACAAAAATACAGAAATAAACTGCTTAACTTTTTGCGGCTAATTTTTGAAATTTAAAATAACAACGATTCCCTTTCTACATATATATATATATGTATGTATAAAGCCTCTTTCATATTACTAACATAAGCTATTCTATAGTTCACAATATTTAGCGAAACAAAAATTTAAAAAAAAAAACCATGGGGATAGTTGTGTGGTGGCTAGTAACGATGGTTGTGGTGGCGGTTCACTCGGCATCCGCGGCAGTAATAGAATCAAAGTGGGAGGTTGAGTACACATTCTGGTGGCCGGACTGTAAAGAAGGCATTGTCATGGCCATCAACGGCCAGTTTCCGGGGCCGACGATAGACGCGGTTGCCGGAGACAGAGTCATCATCCATGTCACCAACAAACTCTCCACCGAAGGTGTTGTCATCCATTGGCACGGCATACGTCAGGTTGCTGTTATTTTAAACATGTAATGTGACAACAAGCTTATTCCATACATGTATATATTTGGTTCTTATTGGTAACCCGCATAATCGTGTGATTCCCTTGTTTTGATTTACCAATCATTCTTTTATGGGATCGCGTTTTCCATCTATTTATTCCAAACTCTCGCAAAATTAATTTTAAAAAACGTAATTGTAGTCAGATAAATGGTGGTCTAGCGATCATGAGTATCCACGTTTTTAAAGATCCTACGGTGCAAACCCATATCCATGACACTATTTGAAGTTATATTCTACAATTTTACGGTGTTACCTAGTTTGTATTATACAGTTTTTATAATTAAATATTAAAAAAATGGGGTTAACAAAAAAAAATTGTTGATTATGGAATAGATTGGGACGCCATGGGCAGATGGAGCAGCGGGTGTGACTCAATGTGCAATTAACCCTGGCGAGACTTTCACTTACAATTTCACTGTTGATAAGGTAACATTTTTCTGTTTTCTACTTTTAGTTACAAAAGTAAATAAATGTAGAATCAAGAAGAATAAAACACGACGTTTTGGGTTGTGTAATGAAACGTTGCAGGCGGGAACACATTTCTACCATGGACACTACGGGATGCAAAGATCAGCTGGGCTATACGGAATGTTGATAGTGAGATCGGCCAAAGAGAAGTTACGTTACGACGGAGAGTTTAATCTGTTGCTCAGTGATTGGTGGCACCAAAGCATTCACTCGCAAGAACTTGCTCTTTCGTCTCGGCCTATGCGTTGGATCGGCGAACCTCAGAGCCTCTTGATTAACGGAAGAGGACAGTACAATTGTTCTCAGGCGGCGTATTTTAGCAAAGGAGGGGAGAGACAGTGCACGTTTAGAGAAGATGATCAATGCGGACCACAGACTCTACGGGTCGAGCCAAATAGAGTTTATCGTCTTCGGATCGCTAGCTCCACTGCTCTTGCTTCCCTCAATCTAGCCGTTCAAGTAAGTTGTTACTACTACTTCCGTTTCGTAATAAATGTCGTTCAAAAACTATAATAACCAAATTTAAATCAAAATTTTAATACTAAACTGACCGGCACAACTTTGGTTTTGGTTTGCATTTTATTCTTCTCTATCAAATTAATATATATTGATTTGTAGAAACTTGTGTTTAGTTTTTTTTTTTTTTTAACTCTTTTTCAATAGATTTAGTTTTAAGGTTATTTTAATTTTATGTAATTCGTCGGAAACGTTTTACAATATGAAAAAGTATTTTAATTTCACAAACTATTTCTTTTCATCACATTTGCATCAAGGTAATATAAAGATTTTCCCTTATACTTGAAATTTTGTTAAAAATTATGTAAACCTTAAATTAGGGTCACAACTCACACGTGTGGTTGATTGCGCCCGTGCAGGGACACCAGCTGGAGGTCGTGGAAGCCGACGGCAACTACGTCGAACCGTTCACCGTCGACGACATCGACATTTATTCCGGCGAGACATACTCCGTTCTTCTCAGAACACACTCACTCCCTTCCAAGAAGTACTGGATCTCCGTCGGCGTTCGTGGCCGGAAACCCAACACTCCTCCGGCACTCACCGTGCTAAATTACGTCGATGCCCCTGACTCCGAACGCCCAACTCATCCGCCGCCGGTGACTCCCAGGTGGGACGACTACGATCGGAGCAAAAGCTTCTCGAAGAAGATCTTCGCCGAGAAAGGTTATCAACCGCCGCCGGAGAAATCAAACGACCAGCTCATACTCCTCAACACCCAGAATCTGATCGACAACTACACGAAATGGGCAATCAACAACGTCTCTTTATCCGTACCGGCGACGCCGTACCTCGGATCAATCAAATACGGTTTAAAATCGGCGTACGATTTGAAATCGCCGGAAAAAACGTTCGTAAACGATTACGACATCACGAAACCGCCGGCGAATCCCGAGACCAAAAAAGGTAGCGGGATCTACAATTTCCCGTCGGGAATCGTCGTCGACGTGATTCTCCAGAACGCGAACGTCTTAAAGGGAAAAATCAGCGAGATCCACCCATGGCATCTTCACGGCCACGATTTCTGGGTTTTGGGTTACGGCGAAGGGAAATTCCGGCCCGGAGTCGACGAGAAGACGTATAATCTGAGGAATCCACCGTTACGGAACACGGTGGTTGTGTATCCGTACGGATGGACGGCGTTAAGATTCGTAACGGACAATCCTGGGGTTTGGTTTTTCCATTGCCACATCGAACCGCATTTGCATATGGGTATGGGTGTGGTTTTCGCTGAGGGAGTAAACCGGATTGGTGAGATGAAGATACCGGACGAGGCGCTCGGTTGTGGATTAACCAGGAAATGGCTTATGAACCGGGGCCGCCGTTAAAACCCGGTGATGGTTTTTCACCTTGTTGTTAAAAAAAGTTGCGACAAAAATAAGGATGTTTTAATCCAGGCTTTATCAACTCAATCGGAAACATTAATTAGTTACTAAGGTAAATGGTAGATTTTATTTAACAAATAAAAAGAAATCAGTCTCAAAGAGACCAATTGATCATAATTCATAAGATCAAACAAAATCTTTTTATTCTCTTTTTGGTGGACTCTACTTAGGATCTCCTAATTCTTTAATTGATCAAAGAGATCTTAAATAGATCTGACTAAACACACAAATTAAAATAATTTCTTGTGGATCTTATGTTTTCAGAAAAACATGAAAAGGTACAGTAATTTTGTTGTGTCTCAGAAATGTTTTTTTTTTTTTAATTGTCAACAACTTACACGTACATTCTATTGAACTCAAACTCAATTGATGATACGACGATGGACGACTCTAATACAACAAAGTACAAGCTTCTGTTGGTTTTTTATCATGTTTGATAGAATCTAGAATATACCTTAGTCAATTGTTAATATTTTTCTTTTCTTATTTCATGCGTCTTTTTTTTTTTTTGTTCAATCTTATTTCATGTGTCTAGCTTATGTTTCTCCTATACTATTGTACTTAGTGTCACATCTACTTCCCAAAAAAAAAACCCAAAAAAAACCAGTGTTACATCTCTGAGATCTCTCAATGAAGATCTCCTATCTATCGTTGTATATATTGACTCTTAGGGTTAATGGAAATTGGAAATTGGCATCGGCCCTTGAGTGAGATGTATATATCTCTTGATAGGTTTGTTTTTCTGTTTAATACAATGAGAATTGGCGGGGGAAAATATCACATTTTATTCATTCTAAGCGATATCTTCACAAATAATATAAACTTTTATGGACATACGAACTTTCCAACAGATTAAGATAATTACGAACATTATCAGATATGTAACAATACAGAGTGTCTTAAGAATAGACTAAAGTATGAATAATTGTGTGGTGTCACAACGTGGAATGGAGCCATCCAAATTCGAGATACATGGTGGTAAACCATTCCTTCCCAGATCACCAAGGAAAAAGGTACTCCAAAAGGAAAACTGCATTATAATTTATTTTGTTTGTTAGTATGGTTTACCAGATTTTCGTCGAGCTTTCATCCACATTTTTTTTATCATCATTTCACTCATACACATGCACTTTGTTAGGAAATTCATTTTGGAAGATGACATAATAATGACACTGGTAGTCTGGTACAAGTCATTAGACTGTAAATTTCTGCCATTAACCTTGCATATTTTAAGCCAGTGTAAAATTCGTTTTCAGAAAGTAAACTATTCTGTCAAAACATTCTCCATAAGATGTTCTTGGAGCATTTTTAAGTTCAATAGATAAAAATGTCGCAAAAAAAAAAAAAAAAGACAAGTGTCGTTGTAGACAAAGTTATAGACCTGATGCGTGGATGTAAAGTATTATAAACTTTTTAAGTTTTCATTTGATACGATCAATTATGTTGAAAAAAAAAATAGTACCGACTTTTTTCTTGTTTTTGTGGTTGCTATATTATTTAGTTTTTTTAGAATTTTTTTTTATTATAAATAATTATTTTATTATTATAACAATTGGCTAATTTAACTCCTCACAATAATTAAAAATAATTTATCTACATCACAAAAATCTACTATAGACTAGACGATTTTATATGCACCATGTTTATGATACTAGTTTTACGTTTAACACACAGAACCATGGCGAACCATTTCACATACATCATTTAAAAATTTATGATAAATTTATTTCTATTAATTTATATAATTTTATATTCTTTATAAATCAAACCTGACATGTATAATCATTAATAAACTCTTCGTGAACCACATATTATTTAATATGATAAATTAATAGATACCAAAATATACACAAGAAAAACGGAGATTTAATTTTGACATCTACCAGAAATTTAGGCTTTTCTGCGATACTTAACTTTACTTACATTACATATTCAAAACCTACCAAGAAGTGAGCTTGATAAAAGTTGGCATCATAAAGATTGTGAACGTGATATAATCTTCTAAGACAAATTCAACCGGTCACCCTAAAAACATGTATCATGAGATCACTACTATTCCGAATCTTCTTGATATATTTTGATTGTTTACACGATCATAATTTATGTCCATCAACTTTGTGACCAAACCAAAAAGAAAAAGAAAAATATATCCTTTTGACCAAAAAACCCAATCTATGGTTTTCGCCCACCATCTCTCGTCCTCTCTCTCTCTCCCCCACTATATATACGTCTATGATGAGCATCATACATCATCATTCACATACATAAGCCAATGGGTGTGTGGTGGCTAGTGGTGGTGGTGGCTATCTTAACTCACACGGCGTCTGCCGCCGTGAGAGAGTATGATTGGGAGGTTGAGTACAAGTTCTGGTGGCCAGATTGCAAAGAAGGCATGGTCATGGCCGTTAACGGTCAGTTTCCGGGTCCCACCATACGCGCCGTCGCCGGAGACACCATTGTCGTCCACCTCACCAATAAACTCGCCACCGAAGGCCTTGTCATCCATTGGCATGGAATCCGTCAGGTTTTTTTTTTTTAAAACAACCCGAAAGATTCCTATCCGAGGTTTAAACGTTTTTTACATAAATGATTTATAAGAAAAAAAATAAACTATCCGAAAACTGTTTTGTATATTTCACTATCTTTTAAAAAGAAACGGATTTTAAAGATTAGTGAAACGGAGACAATAAGCGATCATCACTAACCATATGAAGTTATTTCAGATCTTATATTTCCTTCTGTTTTAAAAAAAAAAAAATCCATAAGCATCAAATAATTGTGTCGATTGTATAAAAGAATTATTAATTGGTTTGTCGTTAGATGATAAAGAAGAGAGAAAATGGATGAAGTTGCAGAAATAATGGTTTAGAAGCACATGCCATGCATGACTGTCTCTCTTTTCTATGCAATCACTACATTTACGACTCTTCTTCGGAAGTTGTTTTTTTTCCTTGGACTCTATTTATTTGTCCCTTAAAAGATTATCATAACAATTTAATAACTAAGCTTAATTAGTTATTTTGAAAAGAAGGAAAAAAAACTACTCTTTTCTAGGAGATTCAGTTTAAATTTGGTTTCTAAACTCTTAATGCAGTGGTCAGTGTTACAAACAATACTGAAAATTGTACCGTTAATGACTTCTTCTACCTCTTATCTCTTAAAATTATTTTGGTATCGTTTATCATTAGCTATTCTGACTAAAAACTTTTATTATTTTGTATCAACAATTGAAATGTATTCTTTTGCAGGCATGAATATAATAGAATTTAAACTTAGAACAAGATAATATATTAAACTAGTGAGTAATTATGTGAATAGATTGGAAGTCCATGGGCAGATGGAGCAGCGGGAGTTACCCAATGTGCAATTAATCCTGGAGAGACTTTTACCTACAATTTCACTGTTGATAAGGTAACTTTTTTGTTTTGTTTTGTTTGTTGATTTTAATCAAAACAAGGGATTAACTATGTCATTTTGGAACAAATGATACGGTGTAGCCTGGAACACACTTCTACCATGGACACTACGGGATGCAGAGATCAGCTGGGCTATACGGATCGTTGATTGTCGACGTGGCGAAAGGACAGAGAGACACGTTGAGATACGATGGAGAGTTTAATATGTTACTAAGTGACTGGTGGCATGAGAGTATTCTCTCCCAAGAACTCGGTCTTTCTTCCAAACCTATGCGCTGGATCGGTGAAGCTCAGGTTTTAAAAATTTATATTTTCATTTACTGAAACTAGTTTTTACTTTAATTTTCAAATTTTTTTTTTTTAAAACAAAAACAAATCCAAAAGTAGTATCAGGTCCATTTCTCCTCTCTTTTTTTAATAGTGGAGATTGATTGAGATAAAGAGCAATAGGCACGAGCAATATACAGCTGGAATATATATAATTGGTTTCTTCTTTTTAAAGCGAATTCTAGCTACTTCTTCTATTTGTGATACGTTGTGAATAATCATTTTTCCTTCAATGTGAATAGATTAGCCACTGAGGGGGTTTTTTTTTTTTAAACTACCGAGAAAAAAAGAAATAAAGCAAATTATACATTTTTTTAGTCAACAGCGAAATTATACTTTTGGCTAATATTTGTTTTTTCTTAAAAAATTGAAGAGCATATTGATAAATGGGAGGGGACAATTTAATTGTACATTGGCGGCGCAATTTAGCAACGCATCGTTATCTATGTGCACGTTTAAAGAAGGAGACCAGTGCGCACCACCGAGACTAAACGTGGAGCCTAACAAGACTTACCGAATCAGAATCGCCAGCACCACCGCTCTTGCCTCCCTCAACTTGGCTATTCAGGTGTTTTTTCTTTGTTTTACGATTTCTTTATTTTCATTTATTATTCTATTAAAAAAAAAGCTTATAAAACTAATATACAAAAATCTGTTGAAAAAGAAAATAACATACATTGAAGAATTATCTTTAGCTACAAACCAAAGCATAAATATGATTCACTACTACCAAACATATACTTTTTGATATGTTTCAGAGGTAGAGAGATGGGAGAGAGTTTAAGAGAGAGAAAGAAATTTTCTAGTGGGGCGATTTCTTCATTTACAAAAAAAAAAAAAAAAAAAAAAACAACGTGACAAATTAAAATGAAAAAAACTAAAAGGAAAGAAATTAAAATGAATGATGGGCCAACATAAAATCTTTTGATAGTATCAGACTATTATATGAGCTGGTGCTTAGACTTCATAATGGTGGAATGAGTCCTTAGATTCTATCTTCTGTCCCTAAGGTCCACAATGAAAAATAATACAACTATATAATATAATGATGCATGGTGTAAGATTTTACACCATATATTTCTTATTTATACATATATGTATTGAGATGTGTGCATGATAATCGTTCCCTGGAGAGAGGGATTCTTGTTAGAGTAGTCCCGATCTCGGTCGGTTAGATAGTTTGACCTTACTTCTGACGTTTTCATACCCAACTCATGTGTCAACTCGATTTTGCTAAACTGAAAAAGTTCTGTGTGTATAGATATATATATAGTATGATTTTTTTAATAGTTTTAGTAGCCACATCTTATTCTCAAGTTGTGGATTTTTTTGCAGTATCAAAACAAATCAAGAAAAAGAAGAAATTTCAAGGAATAGTTACATTTCAACTATCCAAATAATATTAAAATCTTATAATGTGAGTTAAAATAAGGTTTTTTTATAAAAGTTCTTAGAACGAAACCGCTAATTTTACTGCATATTTGGTGAGCAAAAAAAAAAACTAGGATATTTTTGTATCCATTTAGGTTTTTATTTTTGGGATGATTTGGTAGATAGATGATGTCAAAATCAATAACTTGGATTAAATAAATGGTAATTTGCTAAATTGTTATTAGCAAATGAAAAAAATGTGATGAAAAAAGTGGGATGAATTTTATTGCCTGATTCTATTGATTCTACTTTTAAAAATATTTTATTTTGTATTTTCGTAGATGGATATAATAATGAACGTTTATACAATGAAAATTAAAATTTATTGGATATCCATATAAAAAAAACAATATGTGACAAAAAATCATTTGTTTCACAATATTTAAATAAGATAGGTAAAAAACATTCAAAATGCATTTCAATACATTTTGCTAAAAACATCTCACAATAACATTGTGCAATATACTGCAATTTCTCTTTCTTTTTAAAACATTTTTTCCCTTATAATTTTACGAGAAAAAACTAATAAAAACTAAAAAGCACCCCACCAAAATAACAAAATAATAGAGATCTTCTTAATTTGTGCTATTTGGGCCCATTTTACATGGCCTAATTTCTAAGTATCAGTCCAAGAGTATTAAAAAGTACTTACCCAGAAAGAACAAAAAAAAAAAACGTATGGATCACACGTGTGCTGATTTTGACACGTGCAGGGACACAAGCTAGTTGTGGTAGAAGCCGACGGCAATTACATTACGCCGTTCGCCACCGACGATATCGATATATATTCCGGCGAAAGCTACTCCGTCCTTCTCACCGCCGATCAAAACCCTTCTCAAAACTACTGGATCTCCGTCGGCGTCCGCGGCCGTAAACCCAAGACACCACCGGCACTCACTCTTTTAAGTTACGTAACTGCCCCTGCTTCCAATCTCCCTTCTTCTCCGCCGCCGGTGACTCCCCTGTGGAACGATTTCAATCGGAGCAGAAATTTCTCGGAGAAGATCTTCGCATCGATCGGATCTCCATCGCCGCCGAGAAAATACAAAAAACGATTGATCCTCCTCAACACACAGAATAAGATCGACGGATTTACGAAATGGGCAATCAACAACGTTTCTCTTGCGGTTCCGGGAACGCCGTATCTCGGATCAGTCAAGTACCGATTAAAACGCGGATTCAGCTGGAAATCGCCGCCGACGAGTTTTCCGATGGATTACGACATCATGAATCCGCCGCGATATCAAAACACGACTCAAGGAAACGGGATCTACACTTTCCCGTTCAACGTAACCGTCGACGTGATTATCCAAAACGCCAACGCTTTAGACGCAAACGCTAGCGAGATCCACCCATGGCATCTTCACGGCCACGATTTCTGGGTTTTGGGTTACGGCGAAGGGAAATTCCGGCCCGGAGTCGACGAGAAGACGTATAATCTGAGGAATCCACCGTTACGGAACACGGTGGTTGTGTATCCGTACGGATGGACGGCGTTAAGATTCGTAACGGACAATCCTGGGGTTTGGTTTTTCCATTGCCACATCGAACCGCATTTGCATATGGGTATGGGTGTGGTTTTCGCTGAGGGAGTAAACCGGATCGGTCCGATACCTGATGAGGCGCTGGGTTGCGGTTTAACCAAACAATTTCTCATAAACCGGAATCGGCATTAGTGGGTTGCAATCAATAATCGTAATGTGGCGGCATTTGAGTCTGCTTTTATTTTGGTTGTGTTCTGTGTTGTAAACCAAAGATTGGCTCGTGTTATTGGTATAGTTGGTTAGTCGTTTATAGCGGTTTACTCTGGTCTGATTTGATCCAATGGATCATTTATACTTCTGATCAAGAAGAATATGCTGGAGAACAAAAATAATAGGGAGTGGAAATTTGGAAAGTAGCAGAGAATTTTTTTATCTCAACCGAGTTAACATTGTGAATAGAGATCAAATCGAAGTTTATTTATCAATGGGATCGGACAAATCGAAACAACTAAACCAAAAAACTTAATTTTGTGTATTGAAACACCGAATAGTACATATCCGACATGGCTTGGGCTAGGGGTATTCGGTTGGGATTTTTCAGTTTATAAACAATAATATCCAAAAAAAAATCGAATATATTATGAATGGTTTGATTTGAATTCGGTTTCGGTACAATTTCAGATTTTAATGAAATATATACTTAATTTCCAAAAAAACTTTGGTTTTAAATAAGTTTTTCCTTTTCAGTTCGGTTTTCAATTTTTTGGATATAGAAATAGTGAATTCATTTAAATCGTATTAAGATATTGTTCGCTTTTCAAATCGGTTATTTCGGTTTGGTTTGGATCGAATCAGTTAATCGGATTCAACACTCATAGCTTGGGCCTTGTCATATTTAAAACTCATATGACAAAGAAGAAAAAATAAGTATATTGTATAACCAACATATGTAATCTAAAAAAATTGGTGCGGAAATTATAAAACATCAATGAACTATGAAGGAAAACTTATATAAGCTAATATGCATCATTTCCGGTTTCATCTTTTAAATGTTTTTATTAAGCCAAGAATATAAATCAAACAATGTTGCTATATAAATCAAACAATGTTTTTATTAAGCCAAGAATATAATCAATGGGTGCAAATGTTGCAATTGGAAATAATGAGTAGAATATGTTGAATAAAAATGGGTGGAATAAAAATGAGAGCAAAAGTTGTTCCACTCATTCCCCTATTATTTAGTGGAGAAATTATTTTCAAATAAATTTTGTTTTTTCCTCTTGTTACGCTAGTTTGAGATGAATTTTATAAAACTAAAAAATGATGATAAATGGTAATTTTGGAGGAATATAGAGTAACATGAGATTTCCTCTGATTTTGTTCCTCTAAAATAGCAACCATTTGCATCCAATAAATAAAGTGCGGCTGTGACAAAAAAAAAACAATACAATGTTGCTATATATCATAGCGAAAAGAGAATTTATTCTACGGTTTGAATAAGACTGATAAAATACTCATCCCTCCCTTGAACTTAACTCTCTCAAGAGTTCAGTTTATAATACTCATCCCGAATGCTTCTCTGATCTTATGAAACGACGCCATCTTCAAAGGCTTCGTCATTATATCTGCTAGCTGCTCCTTTGTGTTGCAGTAAACTAGCTTGACAACATCTTCTTTGGTTAAGTCTCTGAGAAAATGATATCGAACCCTTATGTGCTTTGATCTCCCATGCACGACTGCATTTTTGGACAACTTAATCGTGGATGTATTATCACATAGCAACACCATTTCTTCAGCTTGGTTATGTCCAATCTCTTTCAAAATTCTCTTCATCCAAATGGCTTGACAGGCACATGTTGCTGCTACCACATACTCTGCTTAAGTGGTTGAAAGGGTCACGATAGGCTGCTTCCGTGAAGACCACGCGACAGCTCTTCCACTCATCAAGAACACATAACCAGACGTGCTTCTGCTGTCATTTACATCTCCCGCATAGTCACTGTTAGTGTAGCCTATGAGCTCACTTCTTTCTCCTTGTTTGTACCATATTCCATTGTTCTCTTTAAGTACCGCATGATTCTCTTTGCTGCTGCAAAATGAAGCTCAGTGGGATTTGCCATGAAACGACTAATGAGACTTACCACGAACATCAGACCAGGACGTGTCGCAGTAAGATACATTAAGCTGTCCACATTTGCTTGTATAAACTTGAATCAACCTTCACACCAGCTTCATCTCGGCCAATCTTTTACCCAGGGATTATTGGATTGCAAACAGGATTAGAATTTTGCATTCCAAACCTATCAATCAATTCAGCAGCATACTTTCTTTGAGATATGAAAACGCCATCAGTCTTCTGCATCACTTTGATTCCAAGAAAGTATCTCATCTTCCCCAAATCAGTCATATCAAACTCATCATTCATGGATCGCTTGAACTCATTCAACAATGCTTCATCATCACTTGTAAACAGAAGGTCATCAACATAAATGCTAACAATCAGAATGTTACCTCCTTTTCGCTTGACGAATAATGTCTGCTCACTAGAACTGCTCACGAACCCTCCTTGATAAAATAAGCTTCAATCCGGCTGAACTAAACTCATGGTGCTTGTTTCAGTCCGTAGAGAGCCTTGTGCAGTTTGTAAACCATGTGTTTCTTCCCTGCTGCTTCATAACCTTGGGGCTGCTCTACAAACACGTCTTCTTTTAGTTCACCATGTAAAAATGCGGATTTTACATCTAGTTGATAAACTCCCCATCCTCTTTGTGACGCCAAAGCAATGATCATCCTTACAGTGTCCATCCGCGCTACCGGTGTAAATACTTTCGTGTAATCAACTCCATACTCTTGAGTGTATCCTTTCACCACAAGCCGAGCTTTGAATTTATCCACCTCTCCTAATTCATTGAGTTTGGTCTTATAAATCTATTTTACACCGATTGCTTTGGCTCCAACAGGAAGTAAAGTGAAGGACCATGTCTGGTTCTTTTCAATCCATTTTATTTCTGCATCCATTCCTTGCCTCCATCTTAGATGTTTACGGCTTCTTAAAAGCTGGTAGGATCAGAGATAATCATGAATGCCAGATTTTCAGACTCCAAGCTGTTGACTCTCGCCATGTTTGCTTCTTCCTCTGTATCTGACAACTCTTCTCCTGAGGTGTAATCAGCAGTCTAGATTGGTGGTTTCCTTGTTCTACCCGCCATTGATGTTGTTCCTTCAACTTGATTATCATTGTGTAGGGAAGATTTTTCATTCTAGTTTTCACCTTCCCGTTCTTCTTCTACTTCTTTTGCTCCTTCTTCTTCTTCTTCATTCTCAGCACTCTCGTATTCATTTTCCCACTCAAGCTCCACGTTCTGCTCAACAGAGTAGCCAACATGTTCCCAGTTCCACTTCTTATCTTCTTCGAATATCACATCTCGGCTGATGTGAATTTTCTTCTCCACTGGATCAAACATTTTGAATGCTTTGGACTCACTGTTGAAGCCTAACAGAATGCACTTCACACTCTTATCATCGAGCTTGGTTCTTTTAACATCAGGGACATGAACATGTCCGATGCAACCAAAAATTCTGAATTGTTCAACTGATGGCTTACTTCCACTGCACAGCATCTGGCCAGAATGTTTTTGGTACTTCCTTCTCTGATAACACAGCTCTAACCATGTTCATAATAGTTCGATTCTTGCATTCGGCGACTCCGTTTTGCTGCGGAATGTAGGCGGTGGTCAGCTGCCTTTTGATTCCATGCTCCTTACAATACTCTTTGAACTCGTTGGAGTTGTATTCTCCTCCTTTGTCTGTCTCCAAACACTTGATGAACAACCCGGTTTGCTTCTCCACAAACGTCTTGAACAACTTGAATTGATGGAAAACTTCTGACTTTTCTAGCAGCACAAAAGTAAATCCAAACTTTTCTAGAAAAATCATCTATAAAGCTTATCAAGTATCTCTTCTGACTGTTTGATGGTGGAGTGATCGGACCGCACAAGTCGAAATGAATAAGCTGCAGCTTCTCAGTTGCTCTCTACTTGCTCTGCTTCGGAAAGGACACTCGGTGCTGTTTTCCTCCTACACACGCTTCACATGTGACATTCACTCTTCCAATGTCAGGCAAACCAACAACCATTTCTTTGTTGTGTAAGGTCAGAAGGCCTTTGTAGTTGAGATGTCCATATCGATGATGCCACAGCTCTGCTTTGTTTAAGATATCAACCTGAAGACATCTCTCTTCCTTTGTCTTGCCACGCGTTTCACCAAGCAGAAAAAACATTCGATTTGCACTCATGACAGACTCGGCTATTTTTCCTTTTGTGGAATAAAATATATTGCATGTCTTTCGTTCTCCTCCTTTGAACAACACATCCAATCCCTTTTTTGAAGTTGCCTGACACTCAAAAAATTGTTCTTTAACTCGGGAATAAAGTACACGTCATTCAACACATAGTTTATTCCCTTAAGCATAATCTTCACCACACCTTTCCCACTAACCATCAGTTTGTGATTATTCCCAAGCTTGACATTATGAGTGAAAGCAGTGTCCAGGTTTGAGAACATACCTCGATCTCCACACATATGGTTTGAGCATCCAGATTCCACAAACCATGCATCACCTCTCTTTGTTTTTTGAAGTTCTACATGTGCCATTAGCAGAACATCATCCTTTTCTTCTATCTCTGCATAGTGTACTCTGTTGTTTGCATTTGTACATTCATATTGGAAATATCCCAAATTGTGACATTTGTAACACTTGATCACCGCCTTGTTGAAGGAGCGACCTCTACCCCCGCCTCCGACATTGAGAGCTTGATCATTTTCTTCATAGCTGATTTTCTTAAATTTCTTCTCATGGACAGAGAGAGAGTTTTGCAGTTCATCAATAGTCATGCTCGTTGTATCTCTGGACTCTTCAATGGACACCACCACATAAGTGAATTTGTCAGTCAATGTTCTGAAGAATTTTCTCAACAATCTTCGAATTTGGCATGTCTTCCCCATTGCTTCTCATTTTGTTTGAGACTGACATCACACTTCCGAAGTAATCGTCAATGCTTTCACCCACCTTCATTGCGAGAACCTCGAAATCTCTCCTTAAGGTTTGGAGGAGAGATCGCTTCACCCTCTCATTTCCTCCAAACTTTTTCTTCAATGACTCCCGAATGATTTCGAATGTTTTACGATCCAAGATCTGTTCGAACACGACCCGATCAATTGCCTGGAACAGGGAATGCTTCACTTGGTGATCCTTCATCTTAAGATCCTCCAAATGTTTTTGCTGTTCTTCAGTTGCTACGAATCCTTCTGCCGTCTCTGTGTAACCTTTTTCCACCATACTCCATAATCCCTTAGCACGCAAGAGATTCTCCATCACTTCGCTCCACATCGTAGTGACCATCAAAGTGAGAAATTTTGGTGAATGTCTCGTCGTCGTTCATCTTTTCTTTCTCAAATTAATCATTCTATTTTGCTTTTGCTCTGATACCAAATATAAATGTTAGTTCAGAAAATTGCAAATTACATATGAATGATCTAATTTATTCAATCACCTTTTATGCCTTTTATAGGTCTTACAGATAACTGACTCAGCAAAACAAATGATACACTAACACACGACTCAAACACGACCTCAACTAATAACTACTAAAATGCTAATAAACTTGACTCGTTCTAAACTAATGAAAACAAGTCTCTTATTCTTGAAAATACGCAAAGACACAAACTGCATTATCAAATTTTTCTCACGATTTCAATTTCAATTATTTTGGTGACCATTCGAAACACATGGGGACTAAGGCATATAAGGCCAAAGCAAGGAGGTTAAAAAACAATTCACGAGTGGTCGTTAGTTGGTTAAGGTGTACGATAGATAGTTGCATATTTCGCATAACTATATCAATAAACATTACTTATTTAAATCATATAATTAGAAAACGACGAGGGTTCCAATAATTGTGGAGTAGCCGACAAAAAATCCCGGGAGACACGTTTCAGACAGTCACTGCTGGCGACGAAACGTGCATGCGTGGCACTTGTGTACTTTCCTATTGGTTCTATTCATTGCACCTTTTTCTTTTTTTCTGATTGGTAACACAAAATTGGTATAAATTTTTTGCTGATAGTACAGTTAAAAACAGTATAAATAATGATAAAAAATGATAGTACAAATTAAAATAGTGATATTATATTTTGTAATACTAATTTAGTAATTGATTATATAAAAGATGGTACAAATTGTAATACCATTGTAATGCAATGTTAGTTAATTATCATTTAAAACCTACATTTTCTAGTTTTCTCATAAAATACATGAATTGTCTCCAAGAAAATAATTATATTACTATTATTTTGAAAATAAAAATTTAAATCATCGTGCTGTTGTTGTTTTTTCTTTTATTTGAAATAGGATCATAGCGTATAACTTATAGTTGTACTATAACTTGGATTTCATTTGAGCTTAAATCAAATATGATATATTTTAGATATTTTAGTTGACATTTCTTAAGGATAATCATAAAATAAATGAAAATATGACCTGTTTCATTACCAACTCTCTCACATCTTGCACTTTGACCGTTATACAAACAGTTATTTAATATATCATCAATAATCGAGGGTCAACCTTTCATGATTTGTTAACTAATTTAAGTCGAAGTCTTGCAATGAGAAACCGACAATTTATAGATGTCACTTGTTACTTTGTTAGTACGATGCCAATTTTTCAAAACAAAATTTGTTTCTAACTTTCTTACAATGCAGAACTTTATTTCATTTTTGTTTGTATCAAAATCATCACGTCTCACATGTTTTATTTGATAAATTAGATCTATGTAAGAAATTAACATGTACAAACTACAAAGAATGGATAAAATAACCAAAAGTGTGGTGATCTAGTAGTTAGCATAAAAAGTTGGTTATTTGTGTTCCGGATTTAATTCTTTTTAGGAGGGATGATTTACGCCGTGTCTTGATATTATTGCCAGTCCACTTCCAGTCCATGGAAATATATGGATTTCGGCTAAAAGAATAGGTAAAGTCCAGACATTGTCTCTTCTAAAACTATTAATTTTCTTATTAAAAATAAATCTATGGAATGTTTAAGGAAGATAAGAAAATAAATATAGACAAATAATGCTAGTCAAAATTTGTTGGTCAATATTTTGAAGTCAATATACACAGTAACACATGGTCAATAAAAAATTATACTTTTTTTTAATATCAAATACTCAACTATATCTGAAACTTTTCATTTCAAATATTATGAGGATGGACAATGTAGAAGACTGATACATTTAGCATATACTAATTTATCAAATAAAAAATGGTAAATTGAGTATTTCTGATGCAAAACTATAACATGAAGATATGTTGTGAAATCTAAAAAATAGTACAAATTTAGAATAATATTCTTAAAGTCATCAAGAATATTTGAAGTTCTTATATTAGTGACATATATTCTATCAATTGTTTTTGATACTCAATTGTTTTTGATACTCACATATAATTTTCATATATACTTATATTTTATGTTTAGTTTATTTAAAAAAATTATATGTGAGTATTAAATATATATATATATATATATATATATATCTGGGTATAGTGTACATACATAGATCTCTTACTTTTTAAGTGAAAAAGTTATTTTGTATGCTTAGTTTAAAAATAAAGAAAAATTTCAAAAACACCACTTTTATGATACAATTTTTCAAAAATACCACTTTTTGCTGTCCATTTTCAAAATAAATGTTTATAAAACTCAAATTTATAAGGTTTATACAAAATATTTTATAAGAGTTTATAAAATATATTATAAACCTTATAAAAACTTTATAAATATTTTATTATATTCTTTATAAAAATTTATAAAACATATTTTATAAATTTTTATAAATTTGAGCTTTTATAAGCGACTTTATGACATTTATAAAAGTGATATTTTTGAAAATGGACAAAACACTGATACTTTTAAAAAATGGTATCTCCAAAATTTCTCAAAAATAAGCCAAGCTGGAAATTTGAAATTTATATAATAGAATTGAAATCTCATCATAAATTGAGCTATTTTAAGGATTTTTTTCTTCAATTTTTTTTTTTACCTTAACAAAGTGCAATATATGTAAAATAAAAAAATGTATAAATTTTACCAAGCGCTGCCAGCTATTTTTTCTCTTTTTCTCCTATTTTGCCATTTTGATTACTATGGCATCTAGTGTTTTTTTTGTCAACAATGTGAAACATACGGAATATAATTTGGGTGGTGACGCAAAAACAGTACTGTCACAAACACTATATGTTTTCGGTATTTTTCTAATTTTACTGAAAAATTAAAAAGTGTATAAAATTTACCAAGCGCTGCCAACTTTTTTTTCCTTTTTCTTCTATTTTGCCATTTTTATTACTATGGCATTTGCTGTTATTTTTGTCAACAATGTGAAATATACGAAATATAACTTAGGTGGTGATGCAAAAACAATACTGCCATAAACACTAAACTACATGTTTTTGGTATTTTCTAATTTTACTGAAAAATAAAAAAATTTATAAATTTTATCAAACGCTGCCAACTGTTTTTTTCCTTTTTTTTTTTCTTATTTTGCCATTTTTATTACTATGGCATTTGCTGTTTTTGTTAATATATGGAATATAATTTGGGTGGTGATGCAAAAATAGTACTGCCACAGACACTAAGCTATATATTTTTTCGGTTTTTTTAATTTTTAATTTTACAGAAAAAGAGACAAATGCATATTATATCATATGTTATAAAATATTGACAAACGAAAAAAAATATTCTAAATCATATAAAATTTATTGTTGAAATCTTAGATATAGATGTCATCACGGGATTAATTATAGATTTGTAGGAACTTTTTTGTTCTTTGAGATAAAATACATACACAACTTCGTTTTGTAAACATTTACGTGGATGCTATACATTCATTTGATATCTATCTAACAGTATTGTATTATAATAAATTAAATTTGTTATCTAAAATTCAATAATTTAACCAAAATAACTTCGATAATAATTGTGATGGGTCCACGGTCACATTTTTAAAAATAAATATATAGTTTACGGTTTAATATATTTTAAAATGTTTCATTAGGCATTATAATCAATTAGAAAATATAATTGCACGAAAGTCACTACTAAATGTATAGACATATTTATACTTCTTTCAACTTTTTATTAACTTTTACATAATTTAATTATATATATTTTTTTTAAAAATTATTTTTTTTTATTTATTTAATTTTTTTTTGTAAGTCTTTGCGCAGGATAAATTTCTAGTATGCATCAATCTTGCATGAACCGTTAGAATATCGAAAATCTAACTGAAGCCCATTGTGAAAAACATTTTATAGATTCAGTATAAGCAAATTAGTATAATATAAAACATATAAATTGTACAATAGTACTTATTGTTTTACTAGTAGGTTTTTACCTGATTTTAACATTTTAGAAGGGACCTAGAACTTTTTTAGAATGATATATATGGGTATAATGGCCCATCGAAATACATGTGTTATCTATACATTGCCAATCAAATTTCTTAAAACTTTTTTAAAAACACACGCAAATTTTGTTTGTACATCTTATAAACGATATTGTAAATCTACTTATGCGCTATCTAAATTATAGTGCGAAAACTTTTTAAAATACGCACTAAATTATTTTTTTATAGAAATTTGCCATTTATGCATTTTATATATGATGTTGTAAACTATTTACGCGCTATCTAAATTGTAGCGAGAAAACTTTTAAAAATACGAGTTAGATTTATTAATGAAAACTAACATTTAAACATCGTTTAAATAATATATATTGTAAAAATATTTACGCGCTATCTGAATTGTAGCGCGAAACCATAAATTCTTCGCACTTTTAAAAATGATATAACTATATTTGCTTCTTGATTTTTATAGTAGACAAATAGAAATATTCCAGCAATTATATTATCATATTTAGCATAGTAAGTTTTGGACTATAAATGGAATGAAACTCATAGAAGATAAATATAAAAAATTTACTATATCTTGCCAACAAGTCTTTGTGCCGTTTAGCATGATTTTTTACCGGCCTATAACACCCTTTCACAGTCTCTTCTTATTTAATCCTCATAGTATATATATAGATACACTCATACACATATATACATACATATATGCCTCTGTCTCTTTCTCTCTCTCTGGGGTCTGAAGCAACAAAAAGGTCTCAAGAGTTTTCTGGGTATATTCTGTTCTTCCTTCGATTCTGTTTCTTCGTTTTTGTTTTTGTTTTTGGTTTTATTCTCTTTATGTATCCTATGTCTTGTTTGTAAAATTATTTTATCAATCTTATCTTCTTCTTTTTTGGCTTGTTGGGTTTTAGTCTCTGAAATTTTGTCAATTTGGTTCCATTTTCACCTTTGAAAGATTTTGATGATTTCAATAGTAAAAGGCCTCAATTTGGGTTTTTATGTCCGGGGAAAATGCATTAAGCACTTCAAAAAGCGATGCTTTAACTGTATAATTATTACATGATAGACCATTAATCTCGTCTATGCATCTCTCTAACCTTCTCTAATTCCCCCCCCCCCCCCCCCTAAATTATGTATATAATCTCTTGGTAGTAGTTTTTATACCGAGGCGTAAATCATAACTAATTTAAATTGGATCTTTAAATATTTGTATTCATATGAATCTAATTTCAAAAGTTAGATCTCTGCATATTTCACTGAAAGTCTCTGTTTTTATAATGCTTATGCCATTTTGTTCATGAAGTGAAACAATGTTGATGCCATCTTTTTTTTTTTGCAGGGTGAGATCATTTTGGTCTCCTATGAATATGTATAACAACAATACAGGGATTTTCCGGGGCTTAGTTTCTAGCCCGGTGGCTCGATTTTCCGAGGGAGATGGGTGTTCTGATTCGCTTACCGCCTTCTACGATGATCTGCCTGGTGAAGAAATGGAGATAGAGGAGCTTGAGAAGAAGATCTGGAAAGACAAACAGCGTTTAAAGCGGCTCAAGGAAATGACGAAGATCGGTATAGGAGGAGGAAGATTGTTGTTGCAGCCTGATGATAATTGTCAAGAGTTGCAAGAACATTCGAGCAAGAGAATGATGTACAAGACACAAGATGGGATCTTGAAGTACATGTCTAAGGCAATGGAGCGTTGTAAAGCTCAAGGTTTTGTTTACGGGATCGTGTTAGAGAACGGGAACACGGTAACGGGATCTTCTGATAATCTCCGTGAATGGTGGAAAGACAAAGTGAGGTTTGATAGGAACGGACCAGCTGCTATAATGAAGCATCAAAAAGAGATCAATTCCTCTGATGGAAGTGATTTAGGGTCTGAGTCTGGGGGTTGTACTGCGGATAAGTTGCTTGAGCTACAAGATACGACTCTTGGAGCTCTTTTATCGGCGCTGATGCCTAATTGCAAGCCTCCTCAGAGGCGGTATCCGTTGGAGAAAGGCGTGACTCCACCTTGGTGGCCAACGGGAAAAGAAGATTGGTGGGATCAATTGTCTTTACCCGCGGATTGTCGAGGACTTCCTCCACCTTACAAGAAGCCTCATGATCTCAAGAAGTTGTGGAAAGTTGGTGTCTTGATTGGTGTAATCAGACATATGGCTTCAGACATTAGCAACATACCGAAACTCGTGAGACGGTCTAGAAGTTTGCAGGAGAAAATGACTTCAAGAGAAGGTTCTTTATGGCTCGCTGCTCTTAACAGAGAAAAGGCCATTATTGATCAAAACCATTACCCTTTAAGCTTCTCTGGAGAAAACAACAACACTTCTAATGTTTTTGTTCCTGGAAGCAGCGACACGGATCTTCTGTTTCCCGAATCTGCAGATTATGATGTCGAAGGGATTGTTGGATCTCATCGTCAGCTCAATCCGCATTTCCCTGAATTTGACAACAACAACTTCAATTGTGTTTACAAGAGGAAGATTGAAGGAGACTTGGGGATATCACTGCATCCAACAATCTTAACCTGTGAGAACAGTCTCTGTCCTTATAGCCAACCACAGATGGGATTTCATGACAGGATCTTAAGAGAGAATCACCAAATGACTTGTCCTTATAAAGCCTCTTCCTTTTACCAACCCACTAAACCCTTTGGTATGCCCGGTTTAATGGTTCCTTTTCCGGGTTATAACCGGAGTTTTCATGGAAACAAACCGGAGAATCAAGTGGCAATGCAGCAGCAGCAGCAGCAGATTCAGAGCATTCAAGACCAGTTTAATCCATCCAACAGACCAAAAGCAATACAAAGAGGAGACAACTATGGTTATCTCTCTGATCACCGGTTTGATTTGGTTGATCCTGGTTTACCGTTACCTACTGACTACAATGGCCATGTGAAAACAGGAGGAATGGAGAACAATCTGCAAAATCAAGAGGAAGACTTGCCCATGGCTTGGGTTGAGTAAAGCTTCATGAGTTTTTTTGTTTCTGTAGTTTTATAGCTTTTTTCTTGCTTCTTTTTTTGATCTCTCCATTTTCTAGGCTTTATAGCCATGGAGAAGATTAGGTCTCATAATAAGTACTTAATTATTTGACATGATGAGCCTATTTTGTCTGAATTTTAGATAATATTCTTTCATTATCAAAAGTTAGATGAAATTACTAACAGAAAAATAAGGAAAAAAAAAAGTTAGGTGAAATACAGTAGTATGATGAGTGATGATTATTTAGGTATTTAGGATAGGCGTAAAGATAAGATGCTTCATTTTGTGTTTAGTTTGGGCTCTGAGATATTTTGGAATAAGGTGTTTTAGACAAGACTGGGCCCTAAGGTCTTTTAGCAGATTTTAAAACTGCCGCTTATTATTATTATTATTATTTTATTTTTTTGTGTGATTCAAAGTTACAATAGAGAGTATTTGCACCCTTTGTGATAATAGAGATGAAGAAGAAAAATAGTAATGACTTTTTTTGTTCAAGTAAACAATGTCGATAAAAACACGTTTTTATATATGTTTTAAACATTCTGTGATGCGTGATTTATTTATGTAACATGTTCTTTATTTACAAATGAACTTTTTTTTATCTCTACTATATAAATTTTGCGATCTAAAGAATTTTTTTTTTTTTTTTTTGTGATGGCTCTATATTAACATTTAGCGTGTTAATTTTTGTTGTATTCATTAATAAAATATTATATAAAACATTTTTAACAGTACAAACAATAAAACAACATGTTGAATTTCATTCTTAAATAATTTTAAAAGATATTTCTACATAAAATTCATATCAAAAATGAATTCTTAAATAAATTAGTCAAACTAACTATATGAATAATTAATAAAATAGTTATTTTAAATTAATATTAATAATTGAATAATTGAAAGTGATTTTCCATATATTAAATTCATAAAATAAAAATTTAAATAAAGAACAAAAAATTAAATTCAAGTTAATGCTATAAATTTATTTTTATTTAGTTTCTATTTTTTTAATTTACAACATAAAAATACATTCATCTTATGATAAAACGATTTACTATAACTTTTCTTTTTCGACTACATTTTGGAAAATGATTTCAAATCGAGTTTACAAAATTAATATACAGAATTTTCGGAAAATAAATTATTACATAAGCAGATATATGCGCCATATAGTGAAAAAGATACATAAAAGGAAGTGAATTTGACGATGCTTTCCATAGACAAGTTTTACTCGCTAACGGATCAATAAACCCGTTATTTTCATCTTCTGTATTCGATCTTGCTCTGATGCGAATCATGTGCGTGGATAGCATCTCTTGGCTAAACCTCCAAATTGCACGCCACATGACAAAACCCGATGGTTCCGACAATAATTCTGAAAAGTCGACATTCTGATACCAAAACTTCCGTATCATAGTCATTTTAAAAGATTTTGACTTTTATTTCTACCAATTTGATCCCAAGTTCTCCTTGTTCCTTCGAGTAGAATGCTTATACATATGATTCCGGGATCACATGATATCTCCACACCGTGGGTTAGGAGAACAATCACCGGTTAATAACCGAAAATTTCCATTCGTAAAAAAAAAGATTACCGGAATCAAACACTTAACTTAGAGAGACATTAAGGAACAACACCGATTCCACTGGCCAAATAAATTGACACCCTTTTAGTAACTGTCACTGACAAGAAACTGGATTAAAAACACCACCGGAAAACCTCCGCATCTCTCATCACTGACCCATAAATCGACCATAATTCATCAACGTAACGATGAATTAGCCTATGATATCATGGAGAGATGACACTTCTTCTACCGTTACAGAAAGAAATTTGAGAGGTAAGAGGGCCGAAGAAGAAGAATTGAAAGGAGGGAAACCTATGCCGGAGATCCAGAACCGCCGTCGGAGGCCGAAGAACAACGGCCACGATGAAGATTTTGGAATCACCAAATGACTCGCCGAGTCGCACTGTTTCAATGTCTTTTACTTCGTAAGGGCATCTCCAACCCACCCCTATTTTCACCTCCAAACTCTATTTTAGAGAAAAATCTTCTCCAACCCACTTCTATTTTCACCTCTAAAATAGGAAAATGCTACTTCTTCCTCTATATATAGAGGAAAGCTATTTCCACCTCTATTTTAGAGTCAAATTTTTTATTTACAAAACAGTCCTTTGAATTTTTGTTTTTTTTTTATGATTGAAAAAAAAAGAATTATGAGATTTAGTGAATATTATGATAAATTAAATAATATTTGTTAAGTATAAATAAACATGAATATTCATTAAGTATAAATAAAGTTGATATATTAAGTTATTTATAATTTAATGAATATTTATGAAGTATAAAATAAAATATAAAATACATTAATGTTGATGGTTAAATCAAAATTTACCATGTTTTATTATTTTTATCTTATGTAATGTGTTTTATTTGAATAATAAATGTTTAATTTTTTAAAAATTATGATTTAGTGAAGTTTTTACAAAAATAAAATAAATGGGGTCGATTTGTAAATTTTACAAATAAAAAGTGTTTTGTAATAAAATAAAAGGAGAATATATTTTAGAATATTCTTTTTTAGAGTAAAAAATAGGAATACATTGGAGTGAAACCCACCTCTATTATAGAGTTTCTCTATTTTAGAGTCAAAAATAGAAAAATACATTGGAGATAGTCTAACGATTTACTATAACTTTTTTTTAATTATATTACTCATATGCAAATCTTCATTTTCATTTCTTTATTTTTATTTTTAAATACATTTTGTTTATTTCATTCCTTTTCTTCTTCATCCTTGTATGGTCACCAATGGAAGGCTTAATAGATATCAATATATCATCAATCATAAATACTCATTAATAATTCTGTCACAAAATCCCTAAAATTGATATTCATGCAATCACGTCGTAATTTCCGATTATGCACATTCTTTGTAAAATAAACAATTTATATGAAAAAAAAAAAAAAAAATCACATTAGCGGACCAATCAAAATGATTTGAAATTCGACAATTTACTCCTCAAATCAAATATTTATATCAAATCAAATATTCATTCTGTGCTTCGCATTCTGATCAAATTTTTTTCCCCCCGTCTTTGCAATCTTCGCCGAGAAACCGCAAGCGATGACCGGCGAGAACAACTCCGGCGGAGTCGTAGCTGACAAAGACGTCCACAGAACAAAGCATTCATCGATAGACACCAACGATAGTACTTCAAGCATATTCTCCGGCGAATCTCAGAAACCGAGAATCGGACCACCGCCGGGGACTTACGTCGTCGAACTCCCTAAAGAACAGATCTTCCGCGTCCCTCCGCCGGAAAATGCTCACCGTTACGAATACCTCTCTCGTCGGAAACCCAATCGAACGAGTTGCCGGCGATGTTTCTGCTATTTCCTCGCTGCCGTACTAATCCTTCTCGTCCTCGCAGCGATCGTCGCCGGAATCCTCTACCTCGTTTACCGGCCGCATAAGCCACAGTTCTCCGTGATTGGATTCTCCGTCGCCGGAATCAACCTGACGTCATCGTCTCCAATCTCTCCGGTAATCGAAACCAAAGTCCGATCTCAGAACGGTAACGGCAAACTCGGTTTAATCTACGGGAAAGGAATTGCGTCTGAAGTTTTCTATAACGGAATCAAACTTGGTAACGGAGAGTTCACGGCGTTTAAACAGCCGGCGAAAAATGTAACGGTGAGAGTGACGGCAATAAAGGGATCGAGAATCCAGTTAACGAGCTCGTCGCGTAAAGAGTTAACGGAATCTCAGAAGAAAGGAAAAGTTCCGTTTGATCTCAGAATTGAAGCACCGGTTAAGTTTAAGGTTGGCGCCGTTACGACGTGGACGATGACCGTTACGGTTGACTGCAAAGTAACAGTGGATAAACTAACGGCATCAGCAACTGTGATAACGGAAAATTGCGATACGGGGTTAAGTCTGTTGTGAGTAAAGTTTTTTTTGTTTATGCCTTGATGATGTTCGTGGGCATTTCAGATTTTGGTTCGATTCGGATTATTATATTTTTTTAGTTTGTTTTAAATTAATATAATTTTGTTTTGAACTAAAGTTGAAATTTGCTCCGTTCGAAAAAAAAGTTTGATTTGGTTCGGATTCTGTAATTGGAAAAATAAACTAACCAGAATTTTAAATAAATAAATATACTATTTTAAATTAAAGTTATACTATTATTATTACTTAAAGATTTAAAATATTTAAACTTAGTACAATAATAAACCATAAAATTGATGTTAAAAAATAAAATAAAATTTGGTATTAATGCATTAAAAGTGAATAAGATATCTTACCATTGATAAATCAAAAAATTCAAAACAAAACTTTCTTTTAACAAATTATGTTGGATTTTAGTCAAAATGCCCAATCCAGAATGCACAAAGGACAAATCACAATTTTTACATCCCTATATAAATTTGTAAATGAAATCAAATTATGGAAGCTCTAAATTAAATATATTGTAGGCTTAACCAAAGGAGTTTAACTGCATCAATGTTCCACAAGAGAACATAAGTTTGGACGAAAACAGGCAAGATTTTGAGATTGCATCTAAATATACATCTAAGCCCTAAAACCAGACTTCTTTTAAGGTTTTCACCTCAAGTTTGCAACGCTACGGGTTACTCTTCTCCCAGTGGCACCACTAGTTGAGGCTAAAGAAGCTTGGGAGGAATGGTTTTCACTCGAGTCTCTGTGGCTCCTAAGTTGTTTTCTCTTCTTGGATTTTGGAGCTGTGGCTTGAGTCTCGTTTTCCTCCTCATCATTCACAGTTTCTTCAACAGCTTTTGTAAAGGTACCCAAAGGCCATGGCTTTCCGCAACCAGAGCAAACTTTATCATCCTGCAATTTTGATATGCGATCAGAAAATAAAATACTATTGAAGTCAAACTCAAAACCATTGGAGTTGAGGAGAATCTAAAGAAGCTGTGTGTACCCTTTGAGATAACAAGTTTTTGAGGCAGTACTTGTGTATCCGGACAGTGCAACCTTCGCTTGGACACAAATCCGCCTGAAAACGAGTGTCAGAAAACAAACCATCAGACATGAAATCAGCAGCCAAGTTTTTTATATGTGAATTTTAATCCTATCAGATTTCTTCAAAATGCAGACCTTTACTCCAGCTTCGTTGCAGACCTCGCAGGAAGGAACATCATTGTTCCTGAACCAACTGCGTAGGTCAAGAAGAGATCTTATACCAAGTCCGATGTTGCCTTCTCTTGTGCGGCACAGCCATTTGTCCTTTACAAGTTCATCGAGAGTTTTCTCCTTTTGCGACATTGAAAAGTTCTTGAATGCAGGAGGGACTTGCTGTTGACTGCTGCTGGCTTCACTTGGTAACTGAGATATTAACACAAGATCTGTCAACCTTAACATAGAGGCTAAAATTATATAGTCCAACCAAATGAATAGCAGTAATAAAAACTTGGTGATATAGGAAAGATCCCAAATAGGTGTCTTCACAAAACAGGCAGAAGAGAGATGCTGAGAAATTTGAGATTCGTTTTTCATTATAATCCAACAATCATAAACGGGGGTGAAACACTTAATCTCATGCAAGAAGAATATAACTTAGACTTAGAGTGCATGAAAATTTGATCTACAAAGTCACAGGCGACAAAGTTAATTATCCTTTCAGATTATATCTCATACAAGAAGAGGAAATTTTCAAGCGAGTCTGTAAGATAATAGCAGTTTTGAAGTCACTATGATCAATTGACTGAACAAGGGATATGGATAATCACTTTTGTCAATAAATGAAGAGGTTATTTTACACAAGTCACAGATTATGATTTGACCTGATTCTCCAATTGGATATTGAGGGCATCAAAGCTCGATATGCAACCTTGAGCAGCTTCATCCTGTGCAATTGCTTCTATCTGCCAGAAGTTAACGTCACTAATGACAAAGGAGACTCAAATCAAAATGCACGCATAGCAAGAAAAGAGAATGCCAAAAGAGTCTAAAAGCTTTAATGTGATAAAACTTGTAGCACTATTCTCATAATTAGGAGACAAATCGAAAAGAATGATTAAAATGGATCGAACTTTTACTTTCTAATCTAAATTTATAACAAGAAGACTAATAAATTAGATCAACAAGGAACAAAACATTAAGCGGACAGAAAAAAAAAAAAAAAAACAAGTGTGACTTACAATGCCTTTGAAAAATGCAATTTGAGGAACAGAATATTTTGTCCCGAGCTTGGATTGCTCATCAGACACATTGTTCACCACTCCATAACAAATTTGGCCATCATACTGATCTCTACAAACCCTCAACTCAAAGTGAACATATGAGAGTTCCTTGTTTATCTCAAGAAGATACTTGTCAAATATCTTTTTCGCAGCTCCTGCAACAAAAAAAGAGCGAGATAAATGAATAACCATTTCCTTAAAACATTCAACATAAAGATAACCAGTAACTCGAAATTCCGAATAATTTTCGATTTCCTATGCCATCTCATTCCACATCATGGTTAAACCTAAGACCACATGACCATCATATACAGCAAACAACCAGCATTTAAAAGTAGAGGTTCAACCATAGTTTAATGGGTTTCACGCCATAGCATCCACAAGTTTACAATAAACCCATCAATCAGAAGCATATTGAAGATGTTTAAGTAGCTAAAAATCACAAGTATTCAATATTCAATCAATCCCATATACAGAAATTAGATTTAATTTCCCGAATCTTAAGAGCGGCGGATCAAATTCGCCACCTCGCCGCAGAGGGAAAAAAATTCCGTAAATTACAGATTTTGATGCGACAAAAAACCCATCCGAAGCATACCCAAGATACTTCAATATTCATCTGAAGCGAGAAAAATCAGAGGAGAGACCGACCTGGGTTTCTGCCGGTGACGCCGGTGAAGATTGAGTGAAACTCTCTCTCCTTGAGAGGACCTCGCGAAATCAAAGCCTGAATTAGCGTCTGGTGTTTCCAGCTTAGCGATACCATCCTCAAGCCCACCCGCAATTTCACCCTAGCAAGGAATCACGTGGATCCTAGGGATTTCTGTGAATTAGGGTTTTCTGGGAGAAAGAAAACTCGGTGGGAGAGAGAGAGATGGCGGGAAGGGAATCGACTCGATGACGTAATCAATTAATTTGACAGCTAATACGGCATTATAATTTATAATAGACGTTTTATGAATAAAAGTTTGTTTTATATAAATTACTGCTTTTTGATTGTTTATATATCTATCTTTTACATTTATATCAAATTAAAAAGAAAATTAAAATAGTGGATACTAAATCTTAATATGTTTAACAAATTATATTGTATATAAATTTATTATTAATTTATTAAAAAAATATTAGAGTAATAAACTCTAATATGAGAGCCTAAAACCTCACAAATACACGTACAATAATTAAAAAAAAATTTCTGACAAATTTATGGGTATTAAACCCTAATATAGAAGCTTAAATCCTCACAAATACACGTAAAATATTGAATGATTTAAAACGATCGATTTTACTCAATTTGTTGTTTATTTGTATTTCCTACATATTGGAAATATTATATGAATATACCATTATTATTTTTAACAAATTAAAGGATACTAAACCTTAATATTAGAGCCTAAATCCTCACAAATACACGTAAACTAATTGAAACAATTTTTATTTCTAACAAATTAAGGATACTAAACCCTAATATGAGAGTCTAAACCCTCACAGATGTACATAAAATATTGAATGATTTAAAACGATCGATTTGAATCAATTTGTCTATGTTTTGAAAATATTCTATTGAACTTTCCGAAACAAACCGAATAAAAATTAAACTACGATTCGGTTTAGTTAGAATCTGGGTAGTTAGGTTAATTTTGGTTAGTCGGTTTGACGTGAATATAAATATGATTTCACAAAACAATGCAACATATCTTCGTCTCTTTAAATGGATTATGATCTTCTACTAATCTGTTTATATGGCGTTATGAGAATAATGCTCATATTAGACAAAAAATTGTAAAATTATAGATGCCAAACGTATCAACACTAAAATTCAAATTATAGATTCCTAATAATTATATGATTTTTAATGCTCATATATAATTATAGTAGAGGTACTAAACTTTAATATGGGAGTCTAAACCCTCACAAATATACGTAAAATAAAATTATATTTTTTACAAATTAAGAGATACTAAATCCTAATAGGTAATTTTTTTGGGTAAGGGACTTTTTTTAATTTTTTTTATTGGTAAACAAAAATATTGTAGGGAAATTTGGCAAATAACCACAAAATTTTATAAATTAGCTTAATAATCATAACAGAAAGTGGCTACGATATTTTGTATTCCCTCCATTTCACAAAAAATGTCATTCTACGATTTTTCACACACAAATTAAGAAAAATATTAAAAATTATATTATACTCCTTATTAATACACTAAACAAATTTTTCTTTAATTAATATATTAAAATAAAATAGTTAAAACTGGAATTTTGTCATAAATTATGCGTTGAAAATATAAAACGATATTTTTTTTAAAACAAAAATAAAGTCTTAGAATAACAAGTCTTTATTAAAGGGAATGAGTATATCTTATACAATATTATCAAAATTACCCAGTAAGTAGCTACGATAACCCCAATCTCTCTCTCTCAATCACAAATATTCTCTCACTTGAAATCCAGCCTGACAGTCTCTTTTCTCTCCATCTCGCAGCCGACGAATCCATCCAAAATGCGATAACTGTTGATCGTCTTTCTCCCTCACCGTAACACCTCGCCGACCTCTCATGATTGCTAAGACATTTATATATCTGAATCCGCTCGACCTCTCTTCCTTTAATCGCCGCTTAGATCTGGTTTTGACCGGCAGTCGGTGGCTTCTTCAGCACCGCCGCCGGTCCTCTGTTTCTCCTCTTCCAGATTGTTTGTTCAATAGATCTCGGATCCTTGTTCTCAAGAATCGCAGTTTGGGTCCAGTAAGATTCGGCGTGGTGTTGGAGTGGCTCGTGGTTTCGTCGGAGTTGGATCAGTAGGAAGTGGAGACGTCGTTAGCTTATGGTCGACGGTGAGGTTGCGACCACATACGTCTCTCTGTCTCGCTCGACAGATCCATATTCGTCTTGGATCTTGGATTTGCTAGCGTGTACGGTTGTCCTCTAGTCGGTACAGTTTGGTTAGCCGAATCTCCAGTTAGAGTCGAGCCAAAGCCTCCGTCTATCATGGCCGGAGATATCCATCGCTTTCTGTTTTCAAGCTATGGCTTTACCGTTTTAACTCCTTGAGTTTAGGTCTTGAAGAGTGTTTTTGGCTCTGTTCGAATTAGAAATTGTGACTTGGATTGTTTGGGTTGGTTTTTAATTGCTTCATGGTCTTGCTGGTCAAACGCTTCGGCTCTATTAATGGTACAAGTAAATAAGTTAATAATGTTCAAGTCTGTGTTATGTGTAGGCTGTCTATGCTATTTTAGGCATGGACATGTATGTCTATGTTATATAGCAACTTCAATTAACCTGCAATGGCTTCATGTAATGCAAGTCGTTGTATTATCACTTTTGAATGAAACATATCCACATATGGTGCATTTATAGGGTCAATGATGGGTCTGATGATGACGAAGTGGCACATATGGTAGCCTTTATATTTGATGATTTCCCTTTCCAGCACAATAGTTGGCGAGGTGGAGTAAAGGCGAATGCAATACGCATGTAATGAGGAATTTGTAATGAGTAGATGTAAATGTAATACGCATGTAATGAGTGATTTCATGTATAGATGTAAATGTAATACACATATACTGAGTGATTTGATTTGAGTTGGGTAACAAGATTTTTTTCCGAATATATCGTAAGTTAAATTTTGTTAAACGGATCTAAATTAATCGTAAAATGATATACAATTGTAACTAACAATACATCAATTTATTCTATATAAAACACACAAATAAAATAGAATGCAATCGACACAAATAGAATAGAATGCGATTGTTATTCTATATATCAAATATATGTTTTTTAACTTAATAAAAAAAAATACTCAATTTAAAAAAATTTAGTTGATTTATGGATTAAATTTTTTTTTTGTATTAAGTTTAATCAATATGACCATGAAATTTAATTACTTTAAATTAAAGAACAAGAGAAAATTGGATAAATTATTTTATTATAAAATAAATTGTACAGAAATAATCAAATAGTACATTAAAAAATAAGAGATGATTTGTCAACTTCCAACAGACAAATTGGTAATATGACATTCTCTCCTACCTCCTTGCTTCAGCAGGGTTAGTTTTGTCCAAAAAATCACCAAATAATTACTTGTTTTATTTTTCGAAATGCATAGTTATATTCTCCGTTACTAAATTCAATATATTTATTACATAAATTATCCCAATATTGTATGATCTTTTATCAAATTGTCATGTTACATTAATTTTATTTGAACGATGCTTTCTTAATTCATTTTTACCCAATCTGTTCACACACGATACAACATACCACTTTCAAATCTTTTGCTATTAGCGTACGAATAATTTGGTGTAGTGGGTTTTACTTTAACCATTAAAATGTAAAATGTTATTAACGAATTAATATTTTTGTGTGAAATATAATAAAGAAAGAGCAGAACGTGTGTATAAATAAAAATGATGCCTTGCTTTACATTTAAAGAAGAGAGAGAAGATCATAGGAACGGCAAAGAAAAAGGTCACAAGATGACAAAACCCACTCTGCACCATTGCAAAATCAAGCCCTCGTTTGTCCTGCAGTACGCTACTCTAAAGCATTTACTGTTTTGTTTTATTTTTGGTATTTGCAGAACACACAATTTTCAAAACTTGTCACTTTTTAGTAACTAATTTGAAATTTCAAAAATAAGTGGTAACAATTTGTAGATGTCAAACAAAAAAAGTGATAAGCGTATTAGAACAGTTCCATTCTCATGCCTTAGCCTTTCACACACATACACACAAAAATCTTCTCACAATGCATGCACATCTTGTCACGATTTTGAGATTATCTACACGAAAAAATATAGATCATGTCGCACGACCATACAAATTATCCCATTAGTGGGTAATTGGTGTGAGTCATGAATCTGGATCAATTCGGATCACACTGAAAAAGATGAATAACTTGGAGACGAAAGATTGAATTCGGATGAACATTAACGTAAATATTGCATATAAGAAGAAACAATTTTATTGCGTATAGCTTTTTTTGTGAGATTACAGAATGTCTTTATTCTTCGACGACTTTTCTACTTATACGAGATTACAATTCCGTCATTCAATCTCGTAATCAATACTCATTATGAGCTCGATTACGTACGTTACGCATTTCGAATTCAATCTCGGATCCACATATCGAGTTCTCTTAATTCGATTAAAAGTGAGTGCTCGGCCCAACTCCTATATTTTCTGAATTGGGCCGTATCCGCGAGCTGGTTTCTATCCGAATTGGGCCACATCCGCGAACTGGTTTTTATACGAATTGGGTCATATTCGCGAGCTGACTTCTATACGAACTGAGTCGTATCTGCGAGCTGGCTTCTATACGAACTAGGTCGTATATGCGAGATGGTTTCTATACGAATTGGATCGTATCTGCGACCTGGCTTCTATACGAACTGGGTCGTATCTGCGAGCTGGCTTCTATACGAACTGAGTCGTATCTGCGAGCTGGCTTCTATACGAACGAGGTCGTATCTGCGAGATGGCTTCTATACGAACTGGGTCATATCCGTGAGCTGGCCTCTATATGAACTGTCACCAATTAGAAATTTCGGGCCATGTGCGAAATCCAACGCCAACAATTAGTTGGATTATAGAAATTTTTACGACTTTTAAGTGTTTAAGTGGATCCATAACAACTACAACTTTATTTTTTTGGTTTGTTTATGTTTTTTGGGAGAAATTTGGTTGGATAATCATAAAAAAAACATAACTTGCAAAGTAACCAAAACATCCCCATGTAGCACAATCCTAATCTTTGAATCTAGAAGTTTTGGTTACTTTGTAAATATTTTTTTTGTGGATATCCCACAAATTCACTGTTTCTTTTCCCTAAATTTTCATACAACAAAAAATTTACTGTTGCAGAAAAATCTACAAACTAACTTCTACGTCAATTAACCACGGCTACAACCCAACCAATCATCCACTTACTTTTCACAACCATGTGAGGACGAATACTCTTCACGACTTGTGATGAATCTTTAGGAGAAACGATTACACGATCAAACTAAGAAATGATCAACAGATGAATTTTCTTTTTGAAAAAAACATTGTCTTAGGAACTTTGCTTTAATACCACGTCAATTTAGGAATCGATTAGAAATAACTGTCTTTATTCCTTATGTCATAAAACCATAACATATTCACACAAAGTGTATATACCCCAAAGTATGGGATAAAGCTCTAAACTATACAAAGATATATTTGTATATCTTTCTAATACTTATCAGTTATAAAGCTCCTTCTAACCGTATGGGGCATTTATTTTCCATGAAATTTTCTTCTAATAATAAAGGATGGAAAAAGTTAATTTTCCTATTTTAATAAGAAAAAATAAAAACGTAAAGAGACGGAAATTGAAAGGACATTGAAACCAAAAAGAATATCGAGCAAAAAAAAAACAAAAAAATCCAAAAGAGAAAAAAGTGGGTCCTACGTATTGCTCTTAGCGTCTGCGGCTTTATAGTGTAAGGAGAGCGAGATTTTATTGCCCTTCTCACCTTCCCATAAAATCTCTCTCTCTCTGCCATTGTAGGGTTTCGTTCGTCTCTCTCGATTCGTCTTAATCGTCTCTACCATAGCTAGGTATGGTTTTTTTCTTCGAAATCGTTCAATGTTTGTTTCGTTTTTGCTACTACGACCTCGTATTTCGCTTCTACAGTCTTCTATTTTGTTCTTCCATGCATGTTTACTGTTGATTCCTTCGATTTTTTTTTTTTTTTGTTTGTGAACGATTTCTTCTGTGTCTTCTTCTTCTGGTTTGAAACGCTCTAAACTAACTACTGATTTTGTGTGGTGCGTTGTTTTTTTGTTCTCCTTTGTTCTAAGTAGTGTTTGTTTATGCTATTATCGCTCAGGATTTTGTGTTTTTCAACTTCGTTGTTACATGATTTCATGGTATTCTCCCCAGTTCTCATCTTCGTCTTTCTCTCAGCACTTGCGGTTTATTTTTCTACACTGTGTATTTTTTTTTTTTTTTGTTTCCTCTCTGATCTGTCTTTTCCGAGAGATCTGGAAAAATAAATGTTGGCGTGTGTGGTTTCTTTTATTTAAAAATTGATTTGTAATTTCCGAGAAAATTTTCCTGGGTTTTTTTCGCTGCTTTGTGTTCTTTGTCTTTTGCTGCATTTTTTTAATCGCTTTTTCAAAAGGTCTCTCTCTCTGGCTCCACCACACTCGCTTTTTGAGTGGCCATTTTTTTTTGTGTCATATCTTCATGTGCACGTACATGTCTTCCTTCTTCATCATTTTTTTTATATCATATATCTTCATTCTGCTTGCAATATGATTGGTTTATCTAGTACTGCTCTGTTCAACTATGGCTTAATCAGTATTTTTGCGTGATTTTCAGTAACTGTGCGAAGCTTTATTTGTTTTTGTCATGATTGAGACCTTAATCCATGAGTTCTTCTGGTTATATTGCGTCTCTTGGCTTAGATTTCGGGTCAGAGTTATTTCTTGAGCATCTTCTAAGTTTTCTTTTGCTGAAAAGATGTGATACATCTGGGTTGAACACAACTGTTTGCTTCCTGGGAATATTTGTAGCGTTTATGCTTTACCATTGCCATAAACAAATGATTTTTGGTGCTGTCTTTTTCTGACCTTCTGATTTTTGTTCTCCAGATATGGATTCTGATGAACTAAATGGGAATGGCTTGAAGCAAGAGTCAGGGTTACCACCTCCTCCACCTGCCCTTCCATCGAATGTTGTTCCTGAATTGGAACCTGTAAAAAAGAGTACTCTTCTCCCAATGGCTCGGCGTGGCAGTGGGACCAAAGGACAGAAGGTTCCTCTTCTTACGAACCACTTCAGAGTAAACTTCAACAAAGCAGACAGTCACTTCTTCCACTACAGTGTATGTCCTCTAATGTCCATTATTACTCTTTTCCAGTTTATCTCGATTATAAATGATAAATGATCCATGCTTTTGCAGTACTTGCTTGATAAGTGTATGCTTCTTCTTTTTGTAGTTTCTAATGTCTCATTGTTGTCTCTGTTTTTCTTGTTTGTACCAAGCCTGAATGATAAATGTTCAAAGCTATGACGTCATTACTTGGTATGATTTTTTTCTGTTTCTTTGTTCTTGGATACAGGTTGCTATCACATATGAAGATGGCCGTCCAGTGGAGGCTAAAGGAATTGGCAGAAAAATTCTTGACAAAGTTCAGGAAACCTATAAAAGTGATTTGGGCTCCAAATACTTTGCTTATGACGGCGAGAAGACCCTGTTCACTGTTGGTGCTCTTCCCAGCAACAAACTTGACTTCTCTGTTGTTCTTGAAGACATGGCGTCTAGCAGGTGCGAAAGTTGATTTTTTTTATTTTAAATTTTACTTACGGTTTCCTTTTGTTCAAATTCTATGATACTTCTATATTCTCTTTATATGCAGAAATAACTCTGGAAAAGCTAGCTCGAATGAAACAAATGATGCGGACAGGAAAAGATCAAAGCGTCCCTACCAATCGAAGAAATTCATGGTTGAGATAAGCTATGCTGCAAAGATCCCCATGCAGGCTATTGCTAGTGCTCTTCAAGGAAAGGAAACAGATAATCTTCAAGATGCTATAAGAGTGCTGGATGTTATTTTGCGTCAGAGTGCAGCTAGGCAGTAAGTTGATTTCTGGATATCTGTCTCTCAAAATGTTTCGTTCTCTGCTTGATCTTTTATGTCATGTTCTCATTTCTGTTTGCAGAGGTTGCCTCCTTGTTCGCCAGTCCTTTTTTCACAATGATGCAAAGAACTTTGTAAATATCGGTGGAGGTGTCATTGGTTGCAGAGGGTTTCATTCAAGCTTCAGAACTACTCAGGGAGGCTTATCCTTGAATATCGGTAATTCTTTTTAAGATTTAATATTTAGTAGATTTTTCTCTCTTACTTTGATTTTTTGCTTTGGCTTTTCTTTAGATGTTTCAACTACGATGATAGTACAACCTGGTCCTGTTGTTGATTTTCTTATCACAAATCAAAATGTGAAAGATCCATTCTCTGTGGACTGGAACAAGGTATTTCATTTTCTTTTATGCTGTAGAGTTTCACTAATGTTTTAGCATGTTTGATATTTACTTTTATGATTTTCTCTCATCAGGCTAAACGCACTCTCAAGAATCTGAGAGTTAAGGTCACCACCTCAAATCGAGAATACAAGATAAGTGGACTAAGTGAAAATCGATGCAAAGATCAAATGTATGTCGCAGTTTGGTACTCTTTTGATCACATTTTTAAACTGCTTTGAGTTCGTTCCATGATATCTCTCTTTGCTTGATTTAGGTTTACCTGGAGGAAGCCAAACGAAAAGGGGGAAATTGAGGAGGTTGAGATCACAGTTGTCGATTATTATAAGGCTCGTGATGTTCACCTGCAATATTCAGGTGACGTACCTTGTATCAATGTTGGTAAGCCGAAGCGTCCTACTTACATCCCCATTGAGGTAATTTAAGTGCATTTTTTTTTCCCCAGCATCTTTCATGCAACTGCTTAACGACAATTCTTGTTGGTTCACATCTGCAGCACTGTGAACTTGTTTCTCTTCAACGATATACAAAATCTCTTACCAATTTTCAAAGGGCTTCCCTAGTAGAAAAGTCTAGGCAGAAGCCACCTGAGAGGATGGCTGCGCTAACCAATGTAGGTCTTCTTTCCATTATCCTTGACACTTTAAAGTTTTTTCTGTTTATTTTGATTTATGTCTGATTCTTCTTGCAGGGTTTGAAGAACAGCAATTATAATGCTGACCCGGTGTTGCAAGAAAGTGGTGTCAGCATTGGCTCTAACTTCACCCAAGTGGAGGGCCGCATATTGCCAACTCCAAAGGTGACTCTCCTTGTCTTTTTGTGCTGTATATTTTCTTTTTGGTTCTGAAAGGTTGATGTTGTAATTATCTTTGATCCCAAACAGCTGAAAGTGGGCAATGGAGAGGACTTTTTCCCTCGCAATGGGCGTTGGAACTTTAATAATAAGGTGCATAGAATTTTTATCTTCTGCTCTAACTCTTTAATGGATTTTCAGAAAACCTCTGATACTATTTGAAATTATTTTGCAGAAACTTGTTGAGCCAACCACCGTTACTAAATGGGCGGTTGTGAACTTCTCTGCTCGCTGCGATACACGTGGGCTTATTCGCGATTTGATTAGATGTGGACAGATGAAAGGAATTGTAAGCTTTCTTCAGAATCAATTCGTAGTATAGAAACACAATCATATGCATAACTCCTTATAATTCTCCCCTTGGTTTTCTTTTGTTAATTAATCCCAGAACGTAGAACCTCCATTCAGTGACGTGTTTGAAGAAAATGCTCAGTTTAGGCGTGCACCTGCTAATATCAGAGTAGAAAAGATGTTTGAGCAGATACAATCCAAACTCCCAGGGAAGCCCCTATTCCTTCTTTGCATACTCGCAGAAAGGAAAAACTCTGATGTTTATGGTACAGTACTCTAACATTCCTGAGAAAGGGTATGTATTTGTCCTTTAAATGCAAATGGTGTAACATTTCATATATTGTCTCTAAAATTTTCAGGCCCATGGAAAAAAAAGAATCTTTCTGATCTTGGAATTGTGACTCAGTGTATTGCTCCCACAAGGGTTAACGATCAGTATCTCACCAATGTTCTCTTGAAGATAAATGCCAAGGTTATCTCTGAAAATTAAAACTTCATTAGAATTTCAAAACTGATTGTACAGACCTTACAGCTGAACTGATTACTATTTCGTATCTGTAGCTTGGTGGATTGAATTCCTTGCTAGCTATGGAGCGCTCACCAGCAATGCCTTTAGTAACACAAGTTCCTACCATCATTGTTGGGATGGATGTATCCCATGGTTCCCCGGGCCAGTCTGATATACCATCAATTGCTGCGGTAACATTGATTTTGTTTTCTACTTTTTTCTTATGATGTCTTCCATGTCAACATATGAGCAACTATGGTGGGCATGTGCGTTTATTGAGAGGCAGGCCAAGTCTAACTTTCGTCTCTGGTAACTTGATGTTTGTGTTTGGAAATCTCATAGGTTGTGAGCTCCAGACAATGGCCACTTATCTCAAAATATAGGGCGTGTGTGCGTACACAATCTCGCAAAGTGGAAATGATTGATAATCTCTTCAAACCCGTCTCTTCTGACAAAGATGAAGGAATGTTCAGGTAAACTTCCCGGCTTATCGCAGAGCTTTGTCATCTTAATCCCTTATTTTAGGGCCCTCTGAATCGCAGAATGTAATTTCCTACTTCTATGAAGAGGTATCATTTGGCATCAGTGTAATTAGAGATTTCGTGCTGTTTACAGGGAGCTCTTGATCGACTTCTACTCTAGTTCAGGGAAGAGAAAACCAGATCACATTATCGTTTTCAGGTATACTTAAATCTATTAAGGTACCACGTAAAAGTAGTATTTATACAATTTGTTAACTCACTGTTATTATTATGCATGTAGGGATGGTGTGAGTGAATCTCAGTTCAATCAAGTTCTCAATATTGAATTGGATCAGATGATGCAGGTATGGATTGATTATTGTTCTGGAGCTCTCAGTGGTTTCTTTAGTAAATGTATGACACCTATGGACCTGATATTTTGTTACATTATTAGGCATGCAAGTTTCTTGATCCGAAATGGAGCCCCAAGTTTACAGTGATTGTTGCTCAGAAGAACCACCACACCAAGTTCTTCCAGACTGGAGGCCCTGATAATGTTCCTCCAGGTAAAATCCATTTTTCCCGAGCATTAGTTTCTGTTGGTCGATGTTGAAATGACCTGAAACCTGTTGCATGCCTGTAGGAACAATAATTGACAGTAAGATCTGCCACCCGCGCAACAATGACTTCTATCTCTGTGCTCACGCAGGAATGATCGTAAGTTATAGCTCCTGCAAAAGCTGCTTTTATCTAATTAGTTGCTACATGAGGGAACACAGTAACGTGGCTCATTGGTTTCCTCTTTGTTTTGTGAAAGTCTTCTACTCGAATTCATTATGGAACTTGATTATAAACCGAACGAGAGAACTTGACCCCACTCTAATGATTTCGATGTGTTAGGGTACAACAAGGCCAACGCATTACCATGTGCTCTACGATGAGATTGGATTTTCCACTGATGACCTCCAAGAACTTGTGCATTCTCTATCCTATGTGTAAGCACTAGATCACTTTTAACTCTTTATTTGATACATTTCTTTGTGGTGTTACAATGTCTACTAAACTTGAGACAATTAATCTCTTAATTTCTTCTTTGATACTTGTAGCTACCAGAGGAGCACCACTGCGATCTCAGTCGGTAATGCCCATTTCTTTTATACATTGCTGCTGCTAGTTATAGATTTTTGTCATGTTGTCGTTGCTCAAGTTTCCTTTGTTTTTTTTTTTTTTTTTGCAGTTGCACCTATTTGTTATGCTCATTTGGCAGCTGCACAGATGGGTACTGTGATGAAGTTTGAGGACAACTCCGAGAAGTCATCGAGCCATGGTGGGATCACGACACCTGGTGCAGTCCCTGTGCCTCCAATGCCAAAGCTGAACGATACTGTTGCAAGCTCCATGTTCTTCTGTTGAAAGAACCAAGTCCGGTCCACGGTAGCACTATGAAACAGTGTGGCTTTTTAAAATTTCTATGCTACCAATGAACTTGAAAATGCCCTTAAGACTCTTCCACTGGGTCGATGCCTGTTTTGTTTTTCGTCGATCCTAAACTTTGATACTCTTTATGTTCTGAGTGTTTATGGGCGTTGTTGGTTGACATCGTACTTAGCTTTTATCTAATCGATATTTTGTGATCGTCTTGTTTCTATCTTTTTTCTTTTTCTTTTGGTCATATGATATATTATATTAAAACTCGAGAGAAGATTGTAATATTGATCAAAAAATAAGAGAGAAGATTGCAAAAGTCGGTTTTAGAAGAGTACAAACCAACAAGAGGGAAGCTTTCAACCGGTAAACAAATTTACAACTAGAACACGATTAAACCCCAACCAAAAGTCAAACCACCATAACCGAAACTATCCCTTTAGAGATTAAGCAAATGAATTTCAGAACATCCCAAATTCTTGCTCAAAATAGGCAAAGAAACCGTCGGACAAGTGAGTGGAAGGATTTAAACCAAGCTGAATTTGTTTCTATCTTTTGTTGAATCTTTTTTCAGGTAACCAATGTAATTTATGTACCATATTTTCGAGACAAGTCATCTTTCATTTGGGTTTAAGCAACTAACTTCTATGACCATATTCAGTTGGAACGAAGGCAATTGAGGGCACGCCAACATGAGATAATCTTACAAGAATGAAACTTTTTTACAAAAACAGAAAAATATACTATCTCAAGTAAAACATCTCTTATTGTTTCTACAGACACTACAAATAACCCTTTTTTTTTTTTTTCTTTTTTTTTGGTTCAAAATTGAGTAATTAGAAAAAGTAAATTCCTATATGTACAGACAGACAGAAAAGGAAAAAACAAGATTACAACTTTTCGGAGGGGGGAGAGGGCGAAACTCTCTGCTCTGTAGATGATCGCCTCTTCAGTCAAAGCTCTGTTTGTTTGTGCAGAGATCTCTCCTGCATCAAAATCAAAAGCCAAAAAAAAAAAAATGATCCCAGAAAAGTAAACACCACCAAGGATATATATCCTTAAAAATTTCAGAGTGATGGCTTCACTTGGTTGGTCTTTGGTCTCTTCCCCAGAAGTAGACATACACACAAAAATTTAGGTCAAGATTTTAAGGATCATTTGCTCAGTCGCAAGCATATGTCTCCGCTTAGTCGTCTCTTCAAATCATTAGTGAGACTTGTTTTCTTTTTGGCTCGTGATTGAATCCTTTGCTCGGAAATCGTCTATGCTACGGTATTCTTCCTCGAGTAGCTTCTCTAGCTCAGCGTGCTTCTTTATCGGTTCTTTTTTTCCTCGATAATGGTGGAATGCCCTACACAAGAGATTTCGTCTTTATCAACCATATACTTTCTTATTACTAAAAGAATAAATAATCTCTAGAGACATCACCAAGAATCACATTCCATAACAGGAATTCAGTAGTAACTAAATTATTTAACCATAATCATAACAAAAGAGCCCTTACCAATATTTCTCCAAGCCATATAGATTTCCCTTGTGGTAGAAGTCGAGCGTTAGCTGCTCAAAGTCCTTGTAAAGGTCCTCATCGAATTGCTTCTCCAGACCATAACTGAAGACAGACATAGGGCAGAGCAATATTGGTGAGATTGGGTTTAAACTAAAGAGAGTTTATCCACAGTGAAATAGAGGTAAAACAGATGTGCACATCTTCGAAGCAGGTATTACCTATAAAACCTAAAGAGACACTCCAACCCATAATTGTAACCGCCAGCTGCATCCTCAAGTGCAAACTTCTGGAACTCATCATACATAGACGGGACAAACGTGTCTCTGAGGAAATACGACCAAAATCGATACAAATGATTCATTTCCTACAAACAGAACAGCCAGAATTCAGACATATTTCCAGAAAATAGGGTTAGGATCTCTAATCAGACTAACGTGAATGCATGAGTAATTCCATATGTAACAGTTTTTGCGTGTTTCATTTGATGTGCAATTGAGAGCGAAAAAATCATTGAAAGGAGGTTGAAATGAAATTGACCTCACTGCATCCACTGTTCATCAGCTTCTTTCTTTCGTTTAAGCAGCGCTTGCGATACTTCAAGTACCTATGGGTAGAATTGAAAGGTATGAGAGTAGAAGACATCAACATACAAACTTATCCTCTCAAAACTAACGCGTAATGCTCCATACAATAAACTCAAGTTGTATAACCGAATAACTATACTCACTTTTGTTGTTTAAAACCATTCTCTTCCAGCAGTTGGTGGCTTGGATGTTGAAAAGGTGGAAATGATTTTGGCAAAGACCCAACAGGTGGACTGCTGCCAGAAAGAGTACACTGTGGCGATGAACTCAGTTTCGAAAGCCTGGGGCTGTGAAACGTCACACAAACAAAATTATTAAAAAACATGAAAAAGTAAGAATAAGTTGGGGTTATCGTAGAATTGTTAGGATACCGACCCATGACTGTCTGGTGGTGTAGAACCAAAGAAAAATCCGATGGAGCTACTAGGCGGACTTTCTGAAGTACTTCCATGAGAACTGAGATTAGGTCCATGATTCCTTATGTTGCTGGAGAAGAACCTCATTGCATGGGACATAGGATGTTTGTGGGTACCCTTATTTTGCTTCCTCCGTGAAATATTGATGCCATGCTCTTCACCTCCACCATTTGCTGCGGAAGTTTCACCTAATTTGGTGTTCAATCCTCCCCCAGCTTTTACTTTTCCATCCCTGCTATCCAAATGGGAGTGGTTCTTCCTACGACCAGATCGATTCTTTTTGAGCTCCTGTTTCATCACGTTGGTGTTTAGAATTTGACTCCAGGAAAAGGTAAAATCATATCACTCAGTAAAAAAAATCCTAACCTGCTCAAAGTAGTAAAGACCATCGTTTATTGTGGAGGCAAGCTCCTTCGGAATGTTTTTTGTTTTCGTCCCACTGTTTCCAGTGCCATCACTTCTCCCACTATTCTGTCCAGCATACAACAGAACATGAATACATAATTCCACCAACAAAGAGTTCAAGTAAATATATAACAAATTCCATGTACTACCTGGGTAACAATTACAAGTTTCTGAATATCTTGATCATCAACAGCCATATCATCGTCTTCATCCAAAATCCTAGAGAAATTCAAATAAATCAAAAGCATCAACTCCAATACTTTATATGCAGTTTCAGGTTCACATCCAAAAGAAGGCATATTGGAAAACAAAGAGGAATGAAAGCATATCAAGAGTAATCAAGTCGTGCACGCACTACCTTTTGGACATGGAAAGTCCACTCTTTCTCGGGCTTCTGTGCTCCAGATCTATTTCCTCATCAAGCAAGAATGTGTTTGAAAAATCGCTTGACAAGACATCCACCTTTCTTCGTTCGGCTGATGATGATTTCAGGATATCATTTTCGTAAATATTGGTTCTTGATGACTGAGCTCCCTGTACCACACAACAGAAAAGCTATGACTGGAGCAAAAATTGGCAGTTTTAAAGAATCTCTCTAATTAGAGGAAAAATGTTCTACCTCTGAAGAGCAGTCGCACGCAGTAGGCTTTGAAGTACCCTTTGAAGGATTTCTAAAATGATCTCTGCTTGTTATACTCTCCGAGGAACCTTTGTCACTGTCTCCAATTTTCTCCTCAGAGGCTGACCTTTTAGATGCAGGAACCCACTTAGACCAATTGTCGCGCTTGCGTATCTTGTCACCCTGTAAAAAGTACCAGCATTTCAAATTATGATCAAACAGATAAGAGGGGGAAAAAAGGGTACTATCATTAGTTATTAAAAATGTATACTGCTTTGACAAAGACAGCAGGCCTTACAGCCGTAGAAACCAATCATGCTTCCAGTTAGGTTAGAAAATCGAAGAGGGCTTAAGAGCTTCTTTAGACAATTATTCAGATACAAAACTCTTACCAACATTTTTTGGTGATAGCCTCATTACAGTAAAAATACGCAATACAACCAAAGAAAGAAACTTTACAAACTTTTTTTTTATACAAAGTTTACATAATCCCGCCAAAATGTGTGTTAGTAACAAACCCCATTCACAAAATCAAGACTTTATCATTTAAACCAGAACAGAACAGAAAATGCTGGTTATTATTAAAAGAAGCAAGGCGGCTTATGGTAGTCTGACCTGCACTTCAACAGAATTAGAAAATCCCAACGCAAAGACTATAAACTCTAAATCCATGGTCATCGCCTTAACCTGTAATGCAAGAGTATAAATAAATAAATTAAAAGCAACACATTTGTGCAAAACACAGATGAAAATAGACTAATGCAAAAGAATGCAAGGGAAGCTCGTGGTACGAGTTTTACCCTTTTGAAGTCAGCTATAATTTTAGTTGGAACCCATCCTTGTTCATCCATCAAGGAAATCAGGTACTGATCAGTCTGAAGGTTTTCATCACTGAAAAAAAAAGGAATATATATATGGAAGGTGAGCACAGCAAGATGAGGTGCCATTCTATTAACCAGCAAAGATGGACTCAAGGAATGTAAATAATCCAAGAAATTCCCAGAGGCACAACAAAGGAGTCAGCTGAACATAATTTTAAAAGTACAAAATATATTGATGTAGAAGCATAACTTGCCTGAAATAATATTCTATTTGTTTTATGACTCTATCCCTTAAGTCGAGTTTCTCTGGAGACAGTGCTGGAGGACCCTGGTTAACAGGGTATGGAGCAAAACGTGGAGGATAACCTCTTATAGGTCCAGGGGGTGGAGCCGGCAAGTAGTATACAGGCCCTATGCCGAATGAAGAAAAAAAAAAAACAGCAATCATGCACCAGAAATGAACACTTGTCCTCTATCTTAACGCCATATATGTTCAATCAAGAGTAAGACAATTAAACTTTATCAGCTGCTTATAAACACCTTGATAAAGAATCAATATCTTACCGGGAAAGCCTGGACCTGGACCAACCAGGAACCCAGGAGCTGGACTCATATATGGAGGCCTCATGAAATTCCTAGGCCCCGCGCCCTGTGGCATGTTTCTGGGGTCGAAACCCCTCTGATGCTGCCAAGGCTGTCCAGGATCCCCTTGAGGAGCTGGCAGAACAGGTGGAAGAGGGGAAGCTTGAACTTGCTTCTCATTGCTAGACTCTGAAACAGGAGCTCCAGGAGTCGGGTAGGGAGGATAAGGAGCATATGGAAAATCTGGACCAGTATCATGTGGCAGAGGCACCATAGGTGGAAAAGGAGGGGGATGATACGGTACAGCGTGAACGAGGTAAGGAGGAGGAGGAACATTTTGGTTGCTCCTCGAGCCTGGTTTTGAATGACGGCCAGATGGGTTCTTGTGTGCAGCATTAGCCTTTCCGCCAGCCTTAGATTTCGCTTGACCAGATACAGCCTAAACATCAAACGAGAAACTTTTCAGGGGCAATATTTAGGCTACAAATTCAATGCTAAAGAACGTGAATCACAGAAAGCACGCTGAAATCAGTCAAAAACCTTTCAACCCAAGTAAAGGTAAATCACACTAAAAACTACAATGCCATAACCATCATGCATAAAAAAATCGATTCGATCAAGATTCAAAGCCAAGAAGTAGCTTATCTCCAACTAAACCAATCACGAAAACAACCGATACTCAGCATCAGACAACTCTTAGCTCCACCCTAGTACAACGGACCACTAACACTCAACAAGCACATTAACAACAACAACGGAATATATGGACTAACCTGAGCCGGGGTTGGGATAGAGGTCGGGAAGTTTTTAGACGGCGGTACGACCACCGGAAGATTCTTGGGGCGCGGCTGTTGCGCGTCGGCGAGCGCCGGCCACGAGTGAGCACCCATTACAGGAGCGTCGACACTCTCGGCAGGAGAAGCCGTCGTTTTCCACGGAGACTTGGTCCCACAACCACCGATGCGACCGATCACTTCACGATCATCGGGCAATGATCCCTCAGTCTCCGCCATCATCAGAAACTCGGAATGTAAACTCAAATTAAACCCTAACGGAAATAGAATAAAAACACGGATGCAATTCGATTGGATCAAAAGCAAAAACAAGGATTGCAGGATCGGGAAGAGAAGACGCAATGTGATCAGAGAGGTCGAGAGGCCAGAGCAAGTGTGTATGGAAGAGACGAAGAGGAAGACGAAGGAGAGTGTGTTTTGGGTGGCGTTTAAGAATAAGGCGATAGAACAACAGTAAAATACTGCAAAACCCTAGTTTTTTATATAACCATTTCCATTTTTCCTTTTTTTTGTGTGTTGACAAAACAAATTCACAAAACATCAATATTTTTAACTTTTTTTTTTTTTTTTGTCAAAAACAATCATAAACTTTTTTAAATTCAAAATAACATTAAAGTTCTAACAAATTCTTAAACATTATGAATTATAACATTGAAATATCATTCTTTCCTGTAAAATCTGTTTTTCGAGGAAAATTTTCAACTTGATTTTCCGCCTATGAACTTAAATTTTGTTGATTTTAATTGGAAAAATTATATTGGTTTTGTGTGTTTTAGTTTGTTTAGATGTACGTTTTTGTATTACACATTGTCTTATTGATATTGATTTGAAATTATTACATTATAGAAAAATATCGATAGATCGAATACAAAGAAAAACTAATAATTTTTTTCTGCACCAGCAATTTAGCTAAGACGAACTTCTTTTATGACATTAATAATCTAGATGTACGCTTATGTTACAGTTGTAAGTTTGTCTTTTTTGGTGTGTTTTTCTAATATTGGATTTTATCTATGATTTTTAATTTAAACAGTCAGCTATTGTAATTTTTATCCATAATTTTAATACAGATTAGATAATAAAAAATCATAACATTGAGAAAGCAAAAAATCTTATACTATATTTGAGAGGTGATTTTTTCTACGTGTCGACTCCAGAATCACTCTCAGACATGTTTATACCATTGTACCATTAATGATTTACTTTATTTATATAGCCTGCCATTATATAATTTTGAGGAAATTGGACTTTGAATTTGGTAATTTAGTTTTAACACGACCAACCAAATCGAATCTCGGCCTTAAACTAAAACATTCGATTTACCAAATATTTTATTATAATACTCAGCATAACCGGTTTATTATAATATTCGTGTATTATTTCTAACTTTTGGATTTTTTCCATTGTTTATTTGTTTAGTTTTCATAAATATGTTAGATATATCAAAAATTACTAAATTATTTGATATTTCAACCCTAGATTGTTTCCTCACTTTCTGATTTACCAAATTATTAAATTATTTAATTTGATATATTCTATTCATGATTGTTTAAAAATTGCTGCAATTCTAAACCTAATTTTGTGATTGTGTCTTCTTTTACCTTCCAAACAGAGAAAAATAGGAGATCATAAGCAAAAACTATCAAAAGATGATTAAAAACATCAAAACAATAAATTCTGAATCTAGAACTTCAAAATAGAAGGTACGAAAGCTGCTTACGATTTTCGAGGCCACCCCAACCTCGATCCATTATCCCTCTTTGTTCTGTATTTCTCAATCATTCTTTTCATTATTATTTCTCTTTGAATGGCTTATTTTCTCTACATGTCTATTAACTAATCGCTGGATGACCTTTTTCTTTGATGTCTCGAGATTGAATCTATTAGTGCATCAATAGAGAACACGAGTCAAAATCCTAAGAAAATTCAAAAACTTTTTCAATCTTTGCGAGACATTAGAACTTGGTGTGGTCGATAAAAAGGTACGCTTCTATGTTCACTTAATTCAAGACGAGAAGCCGAGGCAAATGAACATAAAAACGTAACAGCAAAAGAACATTTTCAGACCTTTTTCCCTATTGTTGGAACCACTAGGCGTTTACTCGCTGAACATGCTGCTGCTGAAGCTGTTACTGTAGCCAAAAGGTAAATTAAAATTTAATACCTTTAGAAATCATTACGATTGTTTTCTTTCTAATTCTTGATTAAATCAGTACTTGTTTTACTTCACGCCCTCGATTGGTTTTCCCTTTTCTGTTTATTTCAGCAGAAAGTACCGTTGCTTTCGGTTGAGGCGTTGCACCATCTACATATATTTATCTTCGTTCTTGCGATATCTCATGTGACATTCTGTGTTCTTACCGTGGTTTTCGAAAGCACCAGGGTGAGCATAAACCATATAGTTTTCCACATTCATCTGTCAATTAATGCGGATTTTTCAGGTGTGAAACTGTGATTGATTCGTGTTTTCAATGTTTATGAAGATTCACCATTGGAAGAAATGGGAGGATTCAATTGCAAACGAAAGTTTTGACCCCGAAACGGGTACTAAATTGCACGAATATTTTCCGTTTTGTCAGATGTATACAAAATCCAAGAAGAAGCAGTGGGATCTTTGTATTTGTTGTTTGATTATTTGCTATGCCTTTTTGCAGCTCTTAATAAAAGAAGGGTCACTCATGTACACCAACATGCTTTTATTAAAGAGCATTTTCTTGGTATTAGTAAAGATTCAATTATCTTTGGATGGACGGTATGGTATTATTTAATTACAGTGCTTGTTTTTATTTCGGTTATTTGTCTTGTGGAAGTATCCGAATGTTGAGGTTATGTCGTTTACATGACAGTAATCTTTTTTCAAGCAATTCTACGGTTTTCTGACGAAATCAGATTATGTGACTTTGCGCCTTGGTTTCATTATGGTAAATCTTGATTGTTTTTCGAAATTTTTGGAAAGTTGTAATCAAATTAAAATTTTGATCATTTAGACTATAACATGTATTTGGTATTCTACATATACATTATAAGGGAAACCCCCAAGCTTAATCATGCTTTATATAATAAGATTGTTCTCTCCTCCAACAAATAAATGGAAAACAACTTTAATTAACGGAGATAGATCATATTTTATTCGATGACCAGTTCAAAATATATTGTTAAAAAAAATTTGGAGATCAATAGTGATCCCTTTTTGTGTCAAAAATATACAAAAATGACAAGATGAATTATAAATGAAGAGGAGTACATGGAAAGATTGAGAAGCAAACCAAAACCCTTATAAAAAAAATCTGTAATAAAAAATCTGTAATGATAAGATGAATTATAAATGAAGAGGAGTACATGGAAAAGTTGTCTTAATAAGACGTTGTGATGTCTGTAGTAAAAAAGGAAGCGAATAATCAGAATAATCATAATGTAGCTTAAACATAAAATTTGTGTGGATTTATATGTTTATTAATATAACAATAGTATAAAATATGGTATGTTTAACAAACTTTAATTCTATCACACATCTTCGACTGTTATAATTCATAACCAGAACAATTACAAATATATATTAAATTGTATTTTAAAAAATATTTTTAAAATATTTATACCCGTGCAAGGCACGGGTTACGTACCTAGTATATATATATATGATAGAAATAAAATAATCTATACTTACATTATAAAAAAATAACTGACAATTTGTAACGGTATTTCAATTATAACAGAAAAAAATTCAAACTAAGTTTATTTGAAAACCAAAAAGCTGAATTCGAACGTATAAGTATAACTCAAAATGGATCAAATAAACTAAATTAATCACACAATCAAATTGAAGAAGAAAAATAAGATAGATATGTATATGAAAAAATGATTTTCTTAGAAAGAAAAAATCAAAACGTTTTCAAATAAATAATATAAATTATGATTGAACTCGCTCACTCGTCAGGTAGTAGGTTTTTGTTCGATCATTAGTTTTTGCCAAAATTTTCTAGGATTCAGCTGATTAAAAAATGTTTTTTTAGATTGATAAATAGCGATTTTTACGAATTTAAATTTGCGTTTAACTTCTGCAATTCTTTAAAAGAAAATTGTTCGATCAATAATTAGATTAGTTGGTAGATTTTGATAATAAAATTTGTCAAATTGCATGGATTTATTATTGAAGTTGTAATAATACCAGTTGTGAGTAGTTTACTTAAGGGTTTTCTGCAAACAAACCCGTCACAATGTTTTTTTTTGCAAGATGAACCTTCAAATTAAAAAAATGCAAGTCAATGCACTAAACTCAATGGTCACCCGCAATATAACCCTTGGCCGTATATAGATTTTTATAAATCGTATAAGACCGTGTATAGGTTCAAAACTACGTCGTTTTAACGTTTTTAATAACCAAAAATACTGTAATCCCGGAGACTCGAATCCAATACCTATTAGGTACAACGCGAATGCATAACTAACAGTGCCATTGTAATTTTATTGTCAATGTGAACAATTACATATATATAATATTAAAATAGAAATCAATAAAATCTCAAAATCAGTCTTCTTCTCCGGCGACGATGACGTCCCAAACCCAAATCCTAATCCAAACGAAGTTTCTTCCGATTCCCCTTAGATCATGAATGACAATGACGGAGATGAAGGGGACAATGACAAGAGGCGAGAGAAGATCGATCAGGCGGCGAGCTGGGTCAGCACCACCGTCATCTCCGCTTTCTTCACCTCTCTCGAGCGATGTGTCTGAGTCAATCTCTCCACCTCTCATGATGAAGACGATGATGGCGACGAGGAGTCCCACCACCGTCCTTTTGCTCTCTCCGCCGTTCCTCATCCAAATAACACCGTTTAGCCCCGGTAATAAAAAATCTTTCTTCTTACTACTAATGGATGGTGTGGGTTGTTCTATGTCTACGTTGTGTTGTGTAATCCTATAGAAATTTCAGACGTTTTTTATTATTGTAAATGTCGACGAACACGAAAGACAAAGAAGAAGATTGATCTGAATCTGCGATAAATTTGGGGATTTTATTGATTCATTATATATTTTTACATGTTAGATATTACCATTAAATTCTCGTGGCACAATTGGACAATAGCTTATTCAATTGTGTAGAGTTCATGGGTTCGAATCTCTAATTAACATTATTTTGGTTATTAAAAATGTTAAAACGACGTAGTTTTGACTTATACACAGTCTTATATGATTTATAAAAATCTATATACGGCCAAATGTTATATTGCGGGTGACCATTGAGTTTAGTGCATTGACTTGCATTTTTTTAACTTGAGGGTTTTTTTGCAGAAAACCCTTTATTTAAAATCTCAAAGTATATTTTTTATTTATGTCGTTTAACTATTTTAAAAAATGAATATGTTCATAAAATTTGATGGACGGTGAAAAAACTGATTTTCTCGTATTTAATGCATTTATATTTAAGATGAATCATTCAACCAATTGACCGCTATGAATTGGTTGTCATATGTCTCATTTTGACATCTTTCATGAGTTCTCTTTCTTTAGTTTACCCTCCATATTACATAAGTAGCAAGATAAGAAAAGTCGAATGAGAGGAGGATAAGAAATAAAACAACGCGAGCAAGAAATCCGAAAATGTTTTTGCCGTTCTCTTTAAAAGGATTTAATGTCTTTAGTTGGGTTTCCAAGTTTTGCCACAATGCGTTGTTAAGTTTTAAGCTTCGAGTCAATGATTCAATATCTTCTTCAAATCTGGAGTTAGATTAGTAATACCTAATTTTGTATATTAACTCAAACTAGAAAAAAATAAAGAGAAATTTTGAGAAATATTATTTTTGAAATGCCATTTTTTTAAAATGTTACTTTTTTAATTTTTTTTTAAAAATGTTATTCAAATTATATCATTTATTCAAAAAACCATTTATGTTTGGATTAACTATTTTATGTTAGAATTTAGTTTTTAGGGTTTATGGTTTGTTAAGGTCAAATTTTTTTTTAAAATTTAGGATTTAAAAAATTCTTAATAAGTGACATTTTGAAAATGGACAATTTATTGTGACATTTTTGAAAATTGATACGTCAGAAATGGCTTTTTTCAAATTCTCCAAAAAAAAAACCTTATCAAAATACAATATTGACAATTGTTTCATTTTAATAAATCATACATTTGATAGTATTTCAAGTTTAAGTAATAGAATAACAGTTTGACGGGAAAAAAACCAATCACATAACACACCGCATTATTGTCTAGGAGCTTAATACAAGCATCTTCTATAACTTATCCTACAAATCTTAATTGTCTCTATAAACCATAAATATATATTGTTTATTTCATATGTTTTATCAGGCATCACCATTCCAAGTTTTAAGAGTGGATAAACTCGTATTTATCATACTCAAATACACTATTCTGATGATTGCAATAATTATCAGAAAAATACAAATACAAATAAATTGGATAATTATCTACTTTTGGACGCCAAGTCACTGGTTTATCCATTTGGTACGGATTTTAATGATATCTCAGAAACTTTATGCAGATCTCTTTTTCGCTACCCAATGGCATTCCTCGTAATTAAACCCTAACTTCAGGGTCCTTTTCTTATCTCCCCTCCTTCGTCCTCCCTCCATTTTTCTTCACGTCTGCTTCTCTCTCTCTGCTTTGTCTCTCTCACTTCTGTGATTTGGGTTTTCAGATGGGAAATGCGAACGGCAAAGAAGACGACGCCGTCGCTGGCGTCGGTGCAGATGTCACCTCATCTTCGGCGAGATCCAACGGCGGCGATCCTTCCGGCGGCAATCGTCATCGTCGTCCTTCCCCAGACTCTATGAGTAGTTCTCCTCCCGGAAGCCCCGCTCGATCTCCATCTCCTTTCTTATTCGCTCCTCAGGTTTCCATCTCTCTCTTACTTTATTCTACTCTGTGTTTATCGTTGAATTTGATGTTTGGTTTTGGATGATCCGATTGAAACATTGTTGAACTCTCGTCGAAGGCGAAAAGAGTTTCCTCGTTATGACTCTCTCGTTGAGTTAAGAGAAAGGTCACTTGACTTTTCACATGTTTCGCTCATTGAGAGCTCTCCTTCATTAGATTTTCCCAGGATCCAAACACTAGATTTCCACCCTTTTATTAGTGAACTCTTTTCTTATAGAGGAATTACACTTAATTTGGTTTTTTCTGTTGGTTTTTGACAACTCAAAACTCTAGGAACTGAGAACTTGTTCTTCTTCTTTCCTTTTGCCAGCGGGAAAGGTTTAGATCACCTTATTTCTAAGGCTTTTGACACTCCTCTCATAATTGTTGATGTCTCTCTAGTGAGTTTTTGTGTAATGTATCCTTGCTTTCAATCTGAAGAGGGCAAGCTTGCGAGACCAAGCACTTCTGTGAGTTAAAGGAATTGGACTTGACTCGGTAGTCGGTTTTGTCTTTTGGTTCTTGAGAAGTCGAAAACTCTGGTAAATGAGAAGTTAGCAAGTTTTTCTTCCTTCGTTTTGGCAGAGGGAGAGGCTTAGTTCACCTTATTGCTATGCCTTTTCTTTTGTTGAGTTACAATCTAGTTAATCATGCTAGAGAATCTGCTTTAGAGAAGTTCTTATTTGTGGTCTTCGCTATGCAATGCCTAGAGTGGAAAAGTGTATACTAGTCAAATTGGATGTTGATTCTTGTTGCTCTAGGTTTTTTTATGCTGATTTTGATTTTCCTGCTGCTCTCTGGTCATTCCTTGTTGCTGATACTGTTCTGTTGATTTGTAATTGTGAACTGTGATGTCCCATCGTGAGTCTTTTGTGTAATGTTCCTTTGCTTTCATTTTGAAGGGGGAGGGCAAGCTTGTTCATTTCTGAGTCCTTTTTGAATTTAAACGTGCAGAGCTTGAATTTACTTAAACGAATTAGAGATTGTGAATAATTCATAACAGCATTGAAGGGAAAACCTTCAAAATTGACCCGGTTTATCAGGGTTAAGTGGGAGTAGTAAGATATCTTTTGGTAATCAGGTCTTGTCTACATTATAAGTAAATTTCTCATTCTATTGTTTGCTATGTTCATTATTCCGCTTCTTTTCTTTTCAGCTCACATTGTTAGTCAACCTTACATCTAACACCATTGGCTCAACTATGCGTCACGTCTTCCATTGTTTAGGCATAACATGTGTACCTAATGGCTGCATTTCGTGTCAGATGGTAGAGATAGTGTTTTAACATCCGCGAATTCTTCTCGCACTTGGTTTGAAAAATCTCACAGGCTCAAATTTTATGTGCATATTTCAGGTTCCCGTGGCTCCTTTGCAGAGGGCAAACGCCCCTCCTTCGCCTAATAAAATCCAGTGGAGCCAATCTCAAAGAGTTTTTGATAATCCCGGAGAGCAAGGAATCCCTATCATCATCACGTGGAACCAGGGAGGTAATGATGTGGCAGTGGAAGGATCATGGGACAACTGGAGATCAAGGTATAAGTTGATTTTGTTTCTCGGGAAATTGCTCCCGAGCTCTCCATAAATATATGTATATATTTACTGAACATATGTATATACATTCCCCAGGAAGAAGCTGCAGAAATCTGGAAAAGACCACTCAATTCTCTTTGTCCTTCCATCTGGCATATACCACTATAAGGTGATTGTCGATGGTGAATCCAAATACATCCCAGATTTACCCTTTATATCAGATGAAATGGGCAATGTCTGTAACATTCTCGATGTTCATGTAAGTAATTTCCCCATCTCTTTTCATGTTAAATCTATTAATCAATCAAATCTACTGTTGTAACAGTATCTGCAATCATTATGCAGAACTTTGTGCCAGAAAACCCAGAAAGCATAGTGGAGTTCGAGGCGCCACCGTCACCTGATCATAGCTACGGCCAAACACTCCCAACCGCAGAAGATTACGCAAAAGAGCCACTCGCGGTGCCGCCTCAGCTTCATCTAACACTTCTTGGCAAAACCGAAGAAACAGCCGTAGCCTCAAAGCCTCAACATGTGGTGCTTAACCATGTGTTCATAGAGCAAGGATGGACTCCTCAATCCATTGTAGCTTTGGGTTTAACCCACAGGTTCGAGTCTAAGTACATAACCGTTGTCCTCTACAAACCGCTCACACGGTAACCCTAAAAAAACCCAAATCCAATGCCACATTGTTTTTTTCTTTCCCAATTCATCTGTCAGTTGAGTGAAAACTCTTGTTTGTTCATAGTGAGTGTGCCCAACATTTCCGAGTTTATTAACCTCTTTCTTGCCTGGTTTGGTGCTTTATGTACAAAAAGCTTATCATTGTAACAAAAGATAAAACAGCGATTTTCGATTCCCTAATAATGGCTATAACAAGCTTATGACTGCTAGCAACCAAACACATAATTCCTGTTTCATTGTATCGAAAGAAATCAAGCCAAATTATAATTTTAAGAAAAATAGAGTAACGTAAAAGCTCCATTTTTCTAGTTGAAAAAAAGTTTTAAGTGTTGCGCTATCACAAATCCACGTCTTCGCATATTTTTTTTCCCCCATTATTTGTTTGTTTGAAAATATAATTTGGATAAGAGAAATATGCACATGAAAATTGAGCCACACGATGGAGTATGGAGGAAAGAAGCATCGGGGGAGTAATTGAGACGTATCAAGTTGCAGAAGCTATGAGAGTCTCTTTCCAATTAGTTTCTCCAGGTCACGCTCATGCGATTTCAATTCCAGTTGCTTTCTTTTCTCGGGTTACTCTCCGGCCAATTCGCAGGTGTGTATTTCCTGTAGCTCCGTCGCGCTTTTACATGTTTTGCTTCGATTCGAAGAGTGATTATTCGGTAAATTGGAGAGTTTGGTCACTCGTTCAATATGTGTATAAATCGTACATAATCAAATTTATATGATGATGATGAATTTTGTAGCCAACTCGATTGTATACACATACATATATGCATACGATTATTGATTAGTAGAGAATGTGGACATGCACATACGCGTCATGATACTGGAGATTTGGGCTGCTTGTTGGAATTACAAGAAAGGACGATCTCAACTTCAGGGAAAACGTTATGCTGCTAGATTTGTCATTGCCTTTGTGGATTTCAGCTGTTACTCTTGACAGCTTCTTTATCCTTTTGCATTTTTGTTTCGGTGATTTGAGATAACAAACACTCTGTTGACTGTTCTCTTGGATTCTTTAGAGGTTTAATTCTAATATCAGAGATTACATTTTTCAAGAAACAGCTTGTGAAGACCAAGAGGTCAACTCTGAGTGATGAGTCAGCCAAAGATCAGGCGTTGGGTTGGAAAATATGAGGTTGGAAGAACGATTGGCGAATGTACTTTTGCAAAAGTGAGGGCTGCTCGGGATTCCGAGACAGGAGAACCCGTGACTCTGAAAATCCTTGAAAAAGAGAAGGTTCTCAAGCATAAGATGGCTGAACAGGTTATCCGCTATCCTAATCGGCATCCAGTTTTTAATATGCCTCCCCTCTCGTCCACTAATATGCCCGTTTACATTTCTTGGAAGTAAAATGTGGTTTCTAAAAGCTAGATCCACAGATAGATCCGTCTTCAATCTGGAAGTATGATGTGGTCTGCCCCATTTGCTTTTACAGATCAGGAGAGAAATTTCTATTATGAAGCTAATAAACCATCCAAATGTAGTGCGGCTCTATGAGGTCTATCTCCATGCCCCCACTTTTCTCTATGTCTCTCTATTTTCCTTTGCCTTGCTTATGTCTAGCCACAAATTAAGAGCTCTTTCTAAGCGAAGAAAATCTGTTGAAAGCTAACTTTTAAGGACATAACTGGTATCATTCCAGGTTTTGGCAAGCAAGGCAAAGATGTATATTGTCCTAGAGTTCGTCAATGGTGGAAAGCTTTTTGACAAAATTGTGAGTTTTACTTCTCCCTCCCAAAGGCCTTAACTTGTATCTAATCAATCATTTGGTGTTTGAATCATGTATCAAATGCCTCATGCTAAGCTTAGATGTTCCTGTGTTTTACAGATGAAACTCTTTTATCTTTGGTTTTTAACCTATGCATTAAATTTGAACTTGTGTAGAAAAATGATGGGTGCATGAAAGAAGACGAAGCACGGAGATATTTCCAGCAGCTTATTAATGCAGTTGATTGTTGCCACAGCAGGGGAGTGTATCACAGAGACTTAAAGGTATAAGATATGTTTTTGGTAAAATCTTGGGCCCAAGTTTGCAGTATGTGTTTTCCTTTAGTCCAGCCAACTAATTCCTAAATTTTGGTCTTTAATCCATCTCTCATTGCAGCCGGAAAACTTGCTTCTCGATGCTCAAGGAAACCTGAAAGTCTCTGATTTTGGACTGAGTGCCTTGTCCCAACAAGTCAGGGTAACCACTGAATTTGTTTTTCTTAGCATCCTTTGGTTTGCCTGAATTCCTACTCATTTGTCCTTGTCCTATTGTAATGACTGTGCCTGAAGTTCAGCAATGATATATTCTGTTGATTAAGTTTACAACTATCGAATAAGATCTGTAGCACTGGTCTTTCTAGATTCTGAGCTTATGAGACTTATTTGGTTTTAGCAGGGCGATGGTCTTCCAAACATTGCTTGCAGAACTCCAAACTATGCTGCTCCTGAGGTATGCTTAGTCATGTGGCTTCTCATGCGGTTGTGTCACCATGTTTTTAATAGCTTCATTGTTGCACTTGTCCCAAGGTTCTTAATGATCAAGGTTATGATGGGGCAACCGCAGACTTGTGGTCCTGTGGAGTGATACTCTTTGTACTACTTGCTGGGTACTTGCCTTTCGAGGATTCTAATCTCATGACACTGTACAAAAAGGTAAGAAACTTCGTAATATATTTTCAGGCTTCTTCCTCACCATTACCTGTGACTCCTCTTTCTATGTTGCAATTCTGTTGTTTTTCCAGACCTCATCTGCTGAATTCAGTTGTCCTCCTTGGCTCTCTTCTGGTGCTAAGAACTTGATCGTCCGAATCTTGGATCCAAACCCTATGACTGTAAGATATTTCAGGTTACCACTGCTTTCAAGATTTAGATCGATCCTTCTTTTGTTTTCTGCTGTCAAACCCCACCAATCTCAACTTGTTTTTTTTCTTAGGCCATAAGGCGGGTTAGGGGTTACCAGGAACCTGGTGGAAATTTTTATGCCTGAACCTAATAGACATAGTGGATGTTTATTATTTTGTGTTTTTTAAGCATTAGGTTCAATATCAAATAACTCAATCTACATATTTATTGACTTGGAAAAATTCTTCCTAGTGTTGTTCGCTTAACTGTGCCAAGTAATTTTGTGGACCATAATAGACAGATCAGAAAACATAATTGGGAAGCTCAAACTCTGCTTAGCCTCGTGATCGGCTAAATAAAATGGTCGTTTCTTCGCAGTTTAATCTTAGTTTTTGTGTGTCATATAATCTATAAGTTTCCATTCTTGGCCAACCTTTCCCTTTTTTCCATTCCACTACCTGAAATGAGCTACTCCTAATAGATTTATAACTGTCTTTCTAAAGTGTTTAAAAGTTTATGGCCCTCAAGCATTTGTTATAGTCCCATAGATAGGCGCACCTTTAGTTATAGTCATACTAAGCGGATGCTTTATCTGTGTCTTGCATGTTTCTCTTGATCATTCAAAACATCTAGGGATGAATTAACGCCACTAGTCCTCTATTAAAACGGTGGAAATAATTGACTGTGTTTTCACATGCTAGCGTATCACAATTCCAGAGATTCTGGATGATGCGTGGTTCAAGAAAGATTACAAGCCAGCCGTGTTCGAAGAGAACAAAGAAGCAAATTTGGATGATGTGGAAGCTGTTTTTAAAGATTCCGAAGTGAGTCATTTATCTATTCCTAGATCTGTAAGATGATTGAGTTGAAGGGTTTAATCACATAGATTCTGGACTTAGTAAATTTTAGAGTACTCTCGCCCTTGCAGAGCAGTCCTGTTATGTGGAAAGTAGAGAGTCTGATTCAAATATCAAACGTCTTTGATCCTATCCCAATTTCCAATATTGATTGTGCTAAGAAATTTAGATCCAAAAAGCAATGGTTGTGATATTATTATTGCTTAGTTGAATATGAAGAACAGCTTGAGATAATGTATGCCTTTGCTTCACAGGATGGGAGAGTGCAATTGAGGTCAATTCCTTGTGTGATATGTTCAGGTGGTACTACGTGTGGTGATGTTCGTTCGAGGACCAAACTGATGAATGGTTTGATAGAACGAGGGAGACCTCAAGAGGCTCGTTCCATTTTCAACACACTTATTGAGGAAGGCCACAAGCCAAGCATCATCACATACACCACTCTTGTAACTGCATTGACCCGTCAAAAGCATTTCCACTCTCTCCTCTCCCTGATCTCCAAAGTCGAGAAAAACGGCCTCAAACCCGACACCATTCTCTTCAACGCCATCATCAATGCCTCTTCCGAGTCTGGAAATCTCGACCAAGCAATGAAGATCTTCGAAAAAATGAAGGAAAGTGGATGTAAACCCACGGCAAGTACATTTAATACTCTCATCAAAGGATATGGCAAAATCGGTAAGCTGGAGGAATCGTCAAGACTCCTTGAGACGATGTTACGGGATGAGATGCTCCAACCAAATGACAGAACATGTAACATACTTGTACAGGCTTGGTGTAACCAGAAGAGGATTGAAGAAGCATGGAACATTGTATATAAGATGCAATCTTATGGGGTAAAACCTGATGTAGTCACGTTTAACACATTGGCAAGAGCGTATGCGCGGATGGGGTCAACATGTACAGCTGAGGATATGATCATACCAAGGATGTTACACAACAAAGTTAAACCGAATGTACGTACCTGCGGCATCATTATGAATGGCTACTGTGAAGAGGGCAAGATGGAAGACGCTTTGAGGTTTTTCTATAGAATGAAGGAACTCGGAGTTCATCCAAATCTCATTGTTTTTAACTCTCTAATCAAAGGCTTCCTTGCCATCAACGACATGGATGGAGTTGGCGAGGTATGATTTTAGTTCATTAACTCTTCCATAATTTTCGTTCAGGTTCATTTTTATTTGATATACGGGTGTGTTAATATGGCAGGTAGTGAATCTGATGGAAGGATTCGGAGTCAAACCTGATGTGGTAACATTTAGCACTTTAATGAATGCATGGAGCTCTGTAGGAGATATGAAAAGATGCGAAGAGATCTATGGCGATATGTTGGAAGGAGGAATAGATCCCGACATTCACGCATTTAGTATCCTTGCCAAAGGGTATGCTAGAGCTGGAGAGCCCGAAAAGGCGGAGCAAATCTTGAATCAGATGAGAAAATTCGGTGTTCGCCCAAACGTGGTGATCTACACAACAATCATAAGCGGTTGGTGCAGCGCGGGTGAAATGAAGAAAGCGATGCAGGTATACAACAAAATGTGTGGAATCGTTGGTTTATCCCCTAACTTGACCACTTACGAGACTCTTATATGGGGATACGGGGAAGCGAAGCAGCCATGGAAAGCGGAAGAGCTTCTGAAAGTTATGGAAGAGAAGAATGTTGTTCCCACAAGGAAAACTATGCAACTCGTAGCTGATGGATGGAAATCTATTGGTGTTTCTAATAATGATGATACCAACACATTTGGATCTTCTTTCTCAACTTCCTCCAAACTCAATACCACAAATCATATCGTCTCGTCATCGGTTTCAACCAAACCAACAAGTCCTTTATCACGAAAGCTATACATCAAGTCCAAGTTTGGTATGAGGAATAGTGTTTTGGTGGTGTTGTGCAGAGACCAGATCAAGTATCAGATTGGGGAAGCTGGGAGATTTGCTAATTCATGTAGATTTATTTTGGTTTAGAGATTGAGCCAAATTACAGGTAAGGAAAGCTAACCAAATGGTGGTGTCTACAAAAAAAATATTTGTAAAAGTAAATTGAAAATTTGGTGTTTAACAAACAGGAAAATGTAATTCTTTTGGGAGATGGAAAAGTTCGATTGTTTTTCTTTCTTTTTGTTGGAAAATTTGGTACCATTATGAGCCAAAGCCACTAAACCAATCCACCAATGCAATTTTATTGGTTGGTCCAAGGAAAAACAAAAACCATTTTTCAACTGCATCCTTTTGGAATGTGTAAAGTTTTAGTTCTAAATCAAGAATCAAAATAATGGAAATTAAAAAAAAGAAACCAACAATGAAAAAAGAGAGAATATCAATTGAAAAAAAAGATGAGCAAAATATGAGTTTCAAAAACTTCACATTACACTAAAGAGTTTAACCAAACAAAAACAAAGCAAACAAACAAAGAAAAAGGGGAAAGAAGCAAAACATGTCCTAAAGAACCCAACCAGAATCAAGTCATAGTGAAAATTCACTCTAAGAAAATCATAAATCCTTTTCTTTTTTTGGGGGTTAAGACTTTTAAGAAGGGAACAAGATTCACTTAGCCATCATGACTTTCACGAATTCATCATAGTTGATCTGTCCGTCACCGTCAACATCTGCCTCTCGGATCATCTCATCAACTTCCTCATCGGTTAGCTTCTCCCCGAGATTTGTCATCACATGTCGAAGCTCTGCTGCAGATATGAAACCATTCTGGTCTTTATCAAAGACCCTAAAGGCTTCCTTCAGCTCTTCCTCTGAATCAGTGTCCTTCATTTTCCTTGCCATCAGGTTCAGGAACTCCGGGAAATCAATGGTCCCGTTCCCGTCTGCATCAACTTCATTGATCATGTCTTGAAGCTCAGCTTCTGTTGGGTTTTGCCCAAGAGACCTCATCACGGTTCCGAGCTCCTTGGTGGTGATGCAACCTGCAAACAATTTCAGGTATAAGCTTCAGAGACAGACTTATATTTTCAGATCAGCAGTTTACAAATACAGTTGTGGTTAAGGTTTGACAACGAATAAGTATCTATCATGTCAAGATTCAGCTGAAACAGCAAAACAAACAAAGAGATTCAGTCAGCTCTTTCTACTTGTTATATCAAACACCAATCCTTTTCCCCATTTAACAATGTATCCCTCAATTTACAACTCAACCTCATAAATTTCATGAAGAATTTCATTGCTCCATCTTCTTCAGCTGGCCCCAGAACGAGAAGATAAGAAGTATAAACAACAAAAATGTGACTCGATTGTTCCTATCTAACCAAATCAACCCTAAAAAACGAAGCGAACGAGCGAGCAAGCAAACAAAAACCGCGTGAGTCATCATGAATCGTGATCGAACATGCCCAAAAGCTAGATCGTCTACGAATCAAGTGAAACAAACACGAATTGTACAGAAACAAAAAATGAAGATCATAGATCGTCAAACAAATTGCAGAACTCAACGATCGATGAGTATACGGAAACAAAAAAAAAACAAGCAAAGAGATCTGTGAGAATGAGATTACCATCTCCATCCTTATCGAAGAGGCTAAACGCCTCCTTAAACTCTGAGATCTGGTCATCGGTGAGCTGATCCGCCATTTTCCTTCTACCTTTTTGGAAAATCCGAGATTTTTTTTTTTTTTTTTTTTTGCTACTGATATATTGTTTTCCTCTGATTACGCGAGAAGTTATAAAAGAGAGGCCAACAAATGATTGGGCCGTTGGGCTCTGAAAATCAAATGGGGGGAGAGAGAGAGAGAGAGAGCCTTATGATTTTAGGTTTTGCTATTAATTTAGACCTATTAGCTAATTATTATAATATATAATCCATTAACTGTTAATGAAATTCTTCTAGCCAATATATTTTAGTGGTTTTATCATAAATAAAATGAAATTCTTTTCCATAGCTGAAAAAATCCAATGAAAAATTTATAACTATTATAGACTAAGAAATATGAAAAAAGTATTTCTTACTAACTACTAAAACAAAGGGTAGGAGAGAAAAAAAAGTTATCAAATTTATATAATAAAATTATGTGATGTTAATTTTTAAGTATTTTACAAAAATAGATAAAAAAGAAAAGTATTATATATATATATGCTAATATTTAATAACAATTTTTCAAAATATATTTAATAAAAGACTTTACAATATGTTAATTTAGTTTTTGACATTTATTTTTGTGATTTAATTTAATATTGAGTTATAAAAAGGTTAACTAGGTAGATATTAAAGGATATGATAATATTAGGAAAGTTACAAAAGGTTGAATTTGTTGGAATATAACATGAACACACGTGAAATGATGTGACAAAAAATACATGCGTAATGACGAGGCTATCTCTAAATTATGAAAAATTGGTAGAGATTTTAATTGTATCGATTTACCGGAAAAATTTATTAATTTATCGAACATTGGTTTATAGAAGTTTTGTTGTATCTTGAATTCAGATTACATGTAATACAATTTTGACATGCTGTTGAGATAGCCAAAAACTGACTTTATTTAATGAGATGTTATTCTTATTTCAATGCTCATAGAAGTAGCCTATGACTGAACCAAAATAAGAAAGTTGAATTAGAATTGGACTGATAGATGTTTGATGAGGAATTGTTGTTGGATGAAGTTAGGGTTGGAAAACATAATTGTTTGGCCGCGATTGTTTGACTGATATGTTTGAGAAATAAAAGATTAATTGCGGCTATGGTAAAAGTAAAGGTAAATCGATTTAATGAAAATATGTTAGTACATGTATGTTGAGACATAATACTTACTCATCTCTATGGATATCTACGTCAAATTCAAGTGATCTTAAATACTTGATAGACAAAACCAATTTTACGTTAACAATAACTTTCTTACGTATAATAATTTTGTAGTAAGTGAGACTTAATGCAACATGTTTTCTTGCCCAAAACCATATTCGCTGAAGGATTTCATATAATAGTAGAGAATAGGGATACTGTATATGGTTTTGTTGTCCTGCGTTCTAACAATAGTTTGCGGATAATCATAACATGAGAACGGTTGTAACGTGTGACCTACTAAATTTTGTTGCTAAGTGAGAGTGATGCAATCGTTATTCTCACAAAAACCTAAATAATAATAATTTAAAAAGGCAATTCTCAAAAATACCACAAAAATAAATTTTTATTCCAAATATACTATCATTTAGTTTTTAGTGGTATTTAAAAAAATTTCTAAAAAAAAAACTTCTTTTTGTCACAAAAACCATTTTTTAATTAAAAAATCTACAATTACAACATATTGTTTTGCAGTTTAACAGTAGTTAATCAGTGGACATTTGTAACACGAAATTACGATAATTTATAAACTTTGAGTGCTGGGTCGAATAACTTCAAAAACACGATGCTAAAATTTAGCAAATACTATTTGATTAAAAAAATTATTATGGTATTCTTAAAAATATATATAATAAAAAAGCCAATCTATTTACGATTTTATCGTTCATAATTTTTGCAAATATGAAAGTAGAATTAGGCTATCCAATACATATTCTCTTTAAAAAAAATACATCATCAATTACTACTTTTTAAAAACAATTTTATGGGTTATTTTTCCGTCTATAAAAATATATGTAAGACAATTTAAAAATAATAAACACACCTTTTGTTTTCACTCAAATAAATGTACCTTTTAAAAGTAGGTCTCTATCTATTCAAATAAGAGAGTACTCAAAACTTTTTATCATTGAATTAATTAGTTCAAAATAATTTACCAAAAAAGGTATAAAGATAAATTTATTTCCTAAAAAAATTAGGAAAAAAACAAAAATAAATTTCTCACCAAGGAAAGAAATGATGTATTGTTGTCCTTGTCCCATACGAAAATGAAAAAAAGAAAGTGTCATTATATTCATGGGAAATTAGCTCAAATAACCAAAAAAAAAAAAAAACTATAATTTACTAACTAATCAAATGGCTCCAATCTAATGACTCAAATCTCTCCACATCATATGTGCTTTTTTGGTTAGATTGCAAATCATTAAAAAAAATTGTTATTGTTGCAAATCACCAATTCATCCCTACACGAACTTAAATTATTTGTCGAGCCCAAAAAAAAAAAAAACTTAAATTATTTGTCTGTTAGCTTCAAAATTACAATCATCGCATCCTCCACCGTCACTCGCATCCCTATCTCTTTTTTTTCTTTTCTCTCTCTCACCCTTTGCCCAAAATTTTCTCAGCGAATTCTCCGCCATAGATTTTTTTTGAAATTTTCCTGCTAAAACCTTGAGTAAAGCTTCATCGTTTTATTCACCTCTACTTGCTGACTTTTCCCGGGATACTCCGGCCAATTTGCAGGTTTGTGTGTTGTGATTTTCCATGTTTAGCTTCGATTCGAAGAGTGATTCGGTGTATTGGAGAGTTTGATCACTTTTATACGCTTGGATTTTCTTTTTTTGTATAAAGTGTGTATATGATGATGATGAATTGCTGAGCTAACTCGAGAATCTAACTTCAATTGTGTAAAAGTTATTGGTTAGTGTAGAATTTGGATATGTATATACGCTTATTCTTAAACAATAGTTTGGCTATGTACGCTTATGATTCTGAGGGGATTTGGATATGTTGTTGGGAGTATATCGGAAATTCCGGTGAAAAGTTCTGCTGCTAGATTTGTCATCGCCTTGTGGGATTTCAGCTGTTTTTACGCTTTTGTCTTCGTCGGATTTTGTGTCATCATGTTACTGTTGCTTGTTCTGGTGTTGGATTTCTTACTAAGAAAAATTCTAATATCGAAGGTTGCATTTTCGAGAAACAGCTTTTTGAAGATCAAGAGGTGAAGCTTGGAGTGATGAATCGGCCAAAGGTCCAGCGTCGTGTTGGAAAATACGAGGTTGGAAAAACGATTGGACAAGGCACTTTTGCGAAAGTGAGGTATGCTAAGGACACCGAGACAGGAGAATCTGTTGCTCTTAAAATCCTTGATAAAGAGAAAGTTCTCAAGCATAAGATGTCTGAACAGGTGAAACTCACTTTCCTAATCAGCATCCAAGTAAAGCGTGTTTCCTAAACTATAGATTAGAAAATAGATACTTCTTCAGTCCAAAAGTATGATTTGAGTCTTCCCCTTTTGTTTTTTCAGATAAGGAGAGAAATTTGTACCATGAAGCTGATAAACCATCCAAATGTAGTGCGGTTGTATGAGGTCTATCTCCGTGCCCTCACTTTTCTCTGTGTCTCTACTTTCCTTTGGCTTGCTTATGTCTAGCCATGAATAAGGAGCTCTTTCTAAGCGAAGCAAATCTGTTGAAAGCTAACTTTTAAGGAAATAATTGATACCGTTCCAGGTTTTGGCGAGCAAGACAAAGATATATATTGTCCTAGAATTCGGCGTTGGTGGAGAGCTTTTCGACAAAATTGTGAGATTTCCTTATCCTTCCCAAGGGCTTTATAACTTGTATCTCATCTATTATAAACTTGTATCTTATCTATCTTTTGGTTTTTGAATCATGTATCAAATGCCTCATGCCAAGCTCCGGTGATAAATGTTCCTGTATTTTACAGCTGAAATGTTTTCTTTTCTCTGATGTTTAACTTTTGCATTAAGTCTAAACTTGTGCAGGTACATGATGGGCGTTTGAGAGAAGAGGGAGCACGGAAATATTTTCAGCAGCTTATCAATGCAGTTGATTACTGCCACAGTAGGGGAGTGTACCACAGAGACTTAAAGGTACAAGAAATCCTTTTGGTAAATCCTGGGCCCAAGTTTGCAGGATGTGTTTTTTTTAAAGTGCAGCTAATTGATGCCTACAATGTGTCTTCTTTATTCTTTTCTCACTGCAGCCGGAAAACTTGCTTCTAGATGCTCAAGGAAATCTGAAAGTCTCTGATTTTGGATTGAGTGCCTTGTCCCGACAAGTCAGGGTAACCGCTTAATTTATTTTTCTTAGCAGCCTTTGGTTTGCCTGAATTCCTACTGGTTTTTTTCTTGTCCTATTCTAATGCATTTGCCTGAAGTTCAGTGATGATGTATTTTATTGATTGTGTTTACAAATATCTAATAAGATTTGGGATAATATAGTAGCACGGGTCCTTTCAGATTCTTTTCAAGGTAGTAGAATTTATAGCCGAAAACATCCTTCTTATCCTGTGTAATTTCAAGCCGTGCCTGTTCTTCTGTGTATGAAATGCTCTGATCCTTGGCTTTCTCAGCTTATGAGACTTATTTGTTTTTGGCAGGGTGATGGTCTTCTTCACACTGCATGCGGAACTCCAAACTATGCTGCTCCTGAGGTATGCTTAGTCTGTAGCTTGTCATGCGATTTTTGCACCATGTTTTTAATAGCTTCAATGCTGCTCTTGTCCAAGGTTCTTAATGATCAAGGCTATGACGGGGCAACTGCAGACTTGTGGTCCTGTGGAGTGATACTCTTTGTACTACTTGCTGGGTACTTGCCTTTCGAGGATTCTAATCTCATGACGCTGTATAAAAAGGTAAGAAGTTTTGTAATTTTCTTATGAGGCTTCATCCTTCACTATTATCTGTGATTCCTCTTTCTATGTTGTAATCTCGTCATTTTTCAGATAACAGCTGCCGAATATAATTGTCCTCCATGGCTCTCTTCTGGTGCTAAGAACTTGATCATCCGAATCTTGGATCCAAACCCTATGACTGTAAGATATTCTGGTGTGCTTTCAAAATTTAAATCTATTCTTAGACAATTAGGCGGATTAGGGCTTACCAGCTTACCAGGGATCTGGTGGAAAATTATGCCTGAACGCTAATGGAAAACTTGAGCAAATATTCAACATAGTGGCAGTTAATTGTTTGTCTTGTGCTTTTTTTAGCATTAAGTTTAATTTCAAATAAATCGATCTGCATATTTAGAGAGCATCATTTAATCGTGAATAAATTCAGTCGCGAAATGTGAAACAGCGAAAGCATAACTGACTTGGAAAATTTATCTGTAGTGTTGGCTTTAAGTGTACGTTTAATTGCCCTAAGTAATTTTGTGGACCATAATAAACAGATCAGAAAAGATAATAATGTGGCTGAAGCTCTTGATATGCTAAAAAAGTGTGGTTTCTTACTCTTTTCTTCGATGGATATCTACCTGAAATGAGCTACTGCTGTTAGATTTATCATAATCTTTCTAAGATGCTCTGAAGTTTATGGCTCTCCTGCTTTTGTTTGGTTATATACATAGCGGATGCTTTATGGATTATTATTGTGTTTTCCTATTTTGGGTTTTGGGGGTTCCTATTTAATAATAAGCTCTTGAATAGCAATAGGGTAATAACCAGATTTCTTGTGAGGGACAAGACTTGGGGAATAGTTTGTATAAAGTTTTCCTTGTGGGGAGTTTACCTTTGTAATCTCGTTATCTACTTTTTCTATCGAAGTATTTGTATATTTCCTCTTTGACTCTTTACTCTTGTCACTTTTATCGTGTCTTTTGCATATGTAAAACTTGATAAGGATAAATTAACACCATGCGTCCTTAATTTTTAACGATGGAACTAATTTGACTGTGCATTAACATGACAGCGTATCACAATTCCAGAGATTCTGGAAGATGCGTGGTTCAAGAAAAATTACAAGCCAGCTGTTTTCGAGGAGAAAGAAGAAGCAAACTTGGATGATGTGGAAGCTGTTTTTAAAGATTCAGAAGTGAGTCATATTCATTTGATCTTAAGATCTGTAAGATGATTAATTTGTTTCCTTTTTAACTACTTGAATAAATGCCCATAACAGTCTGTGATTTATGAACAGGAGCATCATGTCACCGAAAAGAAAGAGGAGCAGCAACCAACTTCTATGAATGCATTTGAGTTGATATCAATGTCGAGAGCTCTGGATCTCGGGAATTTGTTTGAAGAAGAAGAGGTGTGCTTCGTAGACTAACAATGATTACTTGCTTGAATCCTTGAACAAGCACTGTTTTTGTGTGCAGTGACATTATTCATACAACTTTTCTCATGATATCAGCAGATATGTAGATCACGTCAGGGTTAGGGTTAAGGCTTGCCACGTTATATTTTCGCTAATGAAGTCTATACCAATTAACTTACAGGGATTCAAGCGAGAAACGAGATTTGCAGCTAAAGGTGCTGCTAATGAATTAGTCCAGAAGATTGAAGAAGCTTCTAAGCCTCTTGGTTTCGATATCCAAAAGAAAAACTATAAGGTAAACCGATCATGTGAAAACCTAACAGCTATTGACATTGTCTGTCCTTTTATTGAAACTGCTTCCTGTTAGAGTTAACAATCACAAGACAAGAAAAACCAAAGCAACACAGAATCTTAAACCAGAACACAACAAAGTTATCACTGTTGTTGATCACTTCCTCGCGGCTCGCGGTGTTGAAGTTTCCTTTTATGGATATAAAATTAATCTAATTATCGCGTCACCTTTCACTGAAGCGCTACTTTTGTACACAGATGAGACTTGAAAACGTGAATGCCGGAAGAAAGGGAAACCTAAAAGTGGCGACTGAGGTACAATATGCACTCATTGACTCTTTGCTTTTATTACATTAGTATCTAAATCTGAATTGACATGGAAATGAAAAAAAAAAAACTGATCTTATCTTAAATGTTTTGTAGATATTTCAAGTATCACCGTCTCTTCATATGATCGAAGTCCGGAAAACTAAAGGGGATACATTAGAGTTCCATAAGGTACGGATATGTAATTTTCGAATCTGTGAAAAAGTGTTTCTTTCGAGGACTTGTTTCTTATATATGTTTCATCTACTTTCTTTGCAGTTCTACAAGAAGCTCTCGACCACACTTAACGACGTGGTTTGGAAATCCGGCGAGAGCTCTGATAAAAACAACAATTAAGAAAAAGAGTGATTCAAGTCTCCTCTGATCTTTTTCTTATTTTATCTTTTGTTTTCTGGTATTTATTTTTCGAGACTCAATTCTTTTAAAAATTAGAAACTAAAATCATGAGATTTGACTCTGTACATATCGAAGCATGTGTGTAGTAAGGTGTTGTTAAATGAGGACTTCGATTGTAGATGGTGTTTTGTATCATGTCTAACATTTTGTGCCCAAAGAAACCAAATGGTTGCTTTTACAACTGTGTTTACTGTCTAAGCCGTATAACTGGGACGACGTTTTAAACAATGATGTAAAAAGTAAAGGGGGATAAACGACATCGTTTCAATAATCTAAAATCGGAACAAAAAGCGCCGTTGCCGGGGATCGAACCCGGGTCACCCGCGTGACAGGCGGGAATACTTACCACTATACTACAACGACTTTGATGTTTCATCTTTCGAATCTAATAATTATAACTTTATATGTTACAGTGGACTTGCAGTGATTTATCCACATCGAGGATTTCTATGGTTGACACAAATTTTTGTATCCGTTTATCAAATAAAATTTCGAAATCTTTGTGTTTTCTGTGTAAAACCTTAAGAGCCATGGCTTCCTTATCGACGATAACTCAACCGTCGTTAGTTCACATTCCCGGCGAATCCGTATTCCATCACGTACCGAACACGTGCTCTTTCCCGTGGAAGCCAGCAACCATCACGAAGCGGATGATGATGATCTGTTCACCGGCGAGAAATTCCGGTGAGACATCGGCGGAGACAGAAATCGACGGTGAATCTAGCACCGCCGTGGATGAAGCACCGAAAGAGTCTCCATCTTTAATCTCCGCTCTCAACGTCGAACGCGCTCTCCGTGGCCTTTGTAATCCCTCTATCTCTTTCTCGTTTTGATTTTTGTTTGAATCTCCGACGAAGAAGAATAATTGATGGCGGTTTGGATTAGAATGCAGCGATTACAGATGTGGATCACTACGGCCGGCTTGGGATTTCCAGAAATTGTTCTTATGATCAGGTGAGTTTTTTTTTCAAATTAGGGTTTTAGATTGGATTTCCAGTGTTACTTGAGACTATACAAAGGGTTTTTAATTGATTCAGGATTTGTCTAAAGTTTTGATTGCTCATACCAAAGAGAGGGCAGTCCTGATTCAAATTTATCAACGACTCTGATACTAATAAGAAATTTAGAAGCAATTGGGAAAAAATGACAGATTTTGAAGGATTGATTAGCTTTGAATCTTCTTTAAGTAGCAATTGGAAGTTTTTTATTTTGTTGTTAGGTTAGAATTGGTTACCAAGATAGAGTTAAGGAGCTAAAGGAACAAGGACTAGACGAAGAACAACTCAAGAACAAGATGGATCTTATCAAAGTTAGTATTGATTTTTTCCCATTATCGTCTTGTGAGATTCATGGAGTGATGATATAAAGGAATATTTGAGGGTGAATTATAGGATTCATATACGATCTTGTCGACCGTGGAAGAGAGAAGGATGTACGATTGGAGTCTAGCCAGAAGCGAAAAAGCCGAGCGGTACATCTGGCCATTTGAGGTTGACATCATGGAGCCGTCCAGGGACGAGCCACCGCCTCAGGTACCCTCCCATCTGTTTTGTTTCGGTTATGAAATGTTGAGAGCACTGTCAAAACTACATTTTGGTTCCGTCTTTGTTTCGAAAATTTTGCGGACTGGTTTTTATGTGCTTCATAACAAAATGAAAATGTTTGGGGAGAAATGGACAGGAACCAGAAGATGTAGGACCGACGAGGCTTCTGGGATACTTCATTGGGGCATGGCTTGTCCTTGGTGTCTCTCTCTCTATTGCCTTCAATCGTTAACCCTTCTCTCTATGAAAATGTCTTCAGATCTATAAATTATTCTCCATGTATATTTTTACCCAATTACATACCTACGTGTAAAATCTGATTTAACATTCAAGCTACAACAATGTATGTGTCTATTGTTATTATATATCCCATATCCAATTGAAATACAATTTGTATTGATCACAAAGTTGGGGCAAACGTTTTTGTTAAGTTTTATGAGTTTACATCTCAAACACAATATACAATCAGAGGATTGACTAATGTCTTTTAAAATATACTAAGATTTTATCCACGGAAATGATGGGATTAAATGATTAAATAGGTTGACGAATCGATTTTAATATATACAATTTTTTAATATTTAAACGTGTATAACAAAGCATATGATTTATAATATTTATAAACGTACAAAATGATATATAGTGTGCATAAATGTAATAAAGTTAAATACTTTTGATCAAACATATGTTAATGCCATTAGTTTAAATATTTTTATGTGTAAAATTGATTAAAAATATGTAAATGTTATTTATTTCAATATCTTTTAAGTGTAAAATTGATCTTCATTTTTTTCCGTCTAAATTGATCTTCATAATAATAAAAAAATTATTAATATATCATAAAAAATGAAAAATAGATATGGCAAGTCTAAAATATTATATTTAGTTAGGTTTAAATTTGTAAAATATGTATTAATGGGCTTATGTTATAAAATTAATGAGAATATGTAGAGATTTCCACCATGACATATATTTTTAATTGAAAAATGTTTTGATTGGTTAAAATTAAATGATGCGTCCCTTAAATTGCTCATTAATTGACACTTAGGATTTTTTTTGTGAATGTCTTTTCTATTAATATAAACAGGATTATTTAGATCTTATATCAACTCTTGAACATGTCTCTTTGAGATGATGACTCTTTCGTCTCGTATTTGGGCCACTCGCGTATCAGTATTAAACTCAAACCTATTCAGACCATTCATGGACTATGATCAAACTCGGATTCTGATATTATCACAAGTTACCAACTCAAAATCAATTGACAATGAGTGAATTGGCTCACGTTTCTTAAATATCATTTAGGTTTATCTCAATTTTTGATGTAGATTCATAAGTTTTATAATACGAAAAAATATGAAAAAATAGAAAAATCGAGGAAATGGAAGCTATCTAAATGAGGGTTTGACAAATTAACGTCGTCGCGAATCTTGGATCAAAATTCAATCTATATATTAATCATCAATAAAAAAAATGTTTCTCGACTTAGTACAAGTCAATTAATTAGATACAAAAGAAATACGTACTACCGTTTATATTTTAAGGGCGTAGATATTAATTAGTTTACACGACCGGGTTGACTTAATAATAAACAAGTGAGTAGTGATCAAGCTTTTAAAAACAAAACAAAACAAAAAATTATAAAGCCAACGGCCTTAGTGGAATCGGTAACGTCGATCATTTTTTTTTTGAATGTCAAACTAACATTAATGTTTATTATTACTAGATAAGTTTTTAGATAATATTCACTTAATATGGTGACAAAAATAATATTTAAAATTTCCAATCAAAAGTTTATACTACTCATTATATACACTAACAAACGTCTACAAAAGACGACTATACCAATTTAATATTTCTACATCAGGTAGAACTGTGCATTATGATTTCGTGTGCTTTATGTAAAATTATCTATTATGACCGTGATGTTGATAAAATTATTTTGTTTTCAGTGAAATAATGTATTAAAAAAAAAATTCGTATAATCGTTTATAAAACTCTTCATCATTATATAAAAAAATGTAGATTCTATGCATGTGTAGTGATTTGTCTCGATTGTTCAAACTCCAAATTTTACGTTTACTTTTAAATAGGACATAACAAGATTCAAAAAAAAAAAAAAATCAAATATGAAACAATTATAGTGTTACTAAAATATTTTTGTAAATTGAAAACATAAAAACGAAAACCAGAAGAAAGATTCTCGTCTATTTTTGTAAATTGTAAATTTATATTTTTTTGAAAAATTATTTAAAATACCACAAAAATATGTTTTTGTTCTAAAGATATCATCACTTAGTTTTTTTTCGAAAATACCACTAAAAGTTTTGTGATTCCAAAAATAACACAAACGCTAAAAATAAGTTTTAAGAGTTTGTAATTTAAATTTTTGGGTTTTGATTTAGTATTTTGTATTTAAGATTTAGTTTTTAGGGGTTAGGGTTAGGGTTTCATTTTTAGGGTTTAGAATTTTATTTTGAGAATTTAAAGTTTAATTTTAATTTGTGGTATTTTTGAAAAAAAAAAAAGTTTTCTGCAAAAAAACCTGTCACAAAGTTTTTTTTGCAAGATTACCTTTCAACTTAAAGAAATGCAGGTCAATCTATCCAACTCAATGGTCACCCGAAATATAGCCTTCGCATGTGTATATGTTTTTAAATCTGTATATCGCCATGTATCTATCATCAAAACGATGCAAAAAATTCCGTCACAAAATTTTTGTCTGCAAAATTACCGTTCAACTTAAAAAAATGCGCAATATAACTCTCGCTTGTGTATAAGTTTTTCAATCTGTATATCATCGTGTATCTATCATCAAAACAACGTAGTTTTGAATTTTTTTAATAAGCAAAATAATGTAAAAAAAAAAGATTCGAACCCAGATTTCCCTGGAATATGTGGCACATACATAATCATTGTGTTATTAGAATTTTATTGTTATTACTAACAATTACATATATATAATACGAACATTAAAATCAATAAAATCCCAAATTTTTTTGTCTTGTTCGTCGTTTTCAATACATATCATCGGAAAAGAAGACGACGAACAAGACAAAAAATTTGGGATTTTATTGATTTTAATGTTCGTATTATATATATGTAATTGTTAGTAATAACAATAAAATACCATCACTTATTTTTTTTTCAAAAATACCACTAAAAGTTTTTTGTTTTTCTAAAAATAACACAAACGCTAAAAATAAGTTTTAAGGATTTGTAATTTAAATTTTTGGGTGTTGATTTAGTATTTTGGATTTAAGGTTTAGTTTTTAGGGGTTAGGGTTTCATTTTAAGGGTTTAAGATTTTATTTTTAGAATTTAAAGTTTAATTTTAATTTGTGGTATTTTTGAAAGAAAAAAAAGTTTAGTAATATTTTTGAAAAAAAAACTAAATGATGGTATATTTAAAAAAAAAAACTCCAAATTAGACAAGTAACCAAAAATCCTAAAACTAGTGAATGTGATTTATTACATAGGGAATTTTTTGGTTATTTGCCTAAATATTATTTTTTGTGGGTTAATGGGCAAATTAACTCTTTTGAGAATTGACTTTTTTTTTTTTTTTACGTTTGTTTAACAACAAATTTTGTTTCAAATGTCAAGATTTATGGATTTATTTTAAATATAAATATCTATATATATATACACTAACCGTAAATGTAAATGCAAACAAAACGATGATTTATTAAATCTTTACTACTTCTGACATATCACACTACACGATCGTGGGATTTCTAACCAGAACCAGAAGTGCATTTGACTTTTTGTATACGATTAACGTTCTACTAAAAAAGGGGGAAAATATACATTTGACGTGATCGGCTAAACTTAAAAATACATTAATATGAAACGAGATGCGTACTATTTCGATTAATAAATATATTTTAAATATGATTATTATTTAGTTAAACTTTCCCTCACCAAAAAAATATTAAATCAAACATGTTAGAGTCCACGACGACAATAAAATTCTTCGTGCTCAAGGGATATCAATTTTTAAGGCAAGTTTTATTCTATTTCGTTTACTTTGGAAATTTTATCATTTTCTAGGAAAAATTGCTTTGAACTATCACATTTAAGATTTAGGAACTAGTTTTATTTCTTGTCATAATTTAACTACATTCTCGTATCACTTCAAAAATGCTAACATAAAACAATATTACCTTAATCACAACAACTATATTTTTTTCATAATCCTAATTTAGGAAAGCTAAAAAAATTATGTTTGTTCATTTTGTCATTAACATTTCCGTTTTTTTCTATTATTTTTTTCGTTTTTTTATTTTCTTCAGCGTTGTTATTTTTTGTTTACATATACGCGCTTTTGAACAATTATTTAAAACACGTGGAACTACTGACTTAATGAATATTAAATAAAAAAATAGTGATTTGAATAAGGATCAGATAGCTTTGAGACATTTTGAACGATATTTACATCAAACCCAATTTTAACAAACGAATTTCGAATTCCATACTTCAATTTTTACTACGTGTTTACTAATATACTTTTTAAAATGTTCGGTTTATCAGAAATTGATTTTGATAGAAAGGCAATGACATCACAGCTTGTAATTTGACTACAAATCCATATTAGCATTTTCTATTCTACCAGCAACCAAGTAAATTTGAAGATTGGGGTGTTGTTGCAAACCCCTCTCTCTGTGTCTCTTTGGTCTCACAAGAACCATTCTTGCCAGCAGTGGCAAGTGATGGTCCGATCCGTGGCATATCACATTATTGTAGGTTACTGTACCAGCTAGAGCTAGTACATCTTTAAAATTAAATAATTATCATCATTGTAATGATCGACATAACTGTGTGGAATGGAACTAATATTTTGTCACAATTCTGTTATCGAATGGTTGCAATATGTCGTCAATGTTTTTTGTGCATGAGTGTTGCGATTAAAAATAGTGTTGCGATTAAAAATAGAGGCTGGGTTAATGTAATAAATTAATCAGAAATTATTTAAAATATCACAAAAATAAATTTTTGTTCTAAAAATGTCATCACTAGTCCCAAAAATATTACTAAAAAAATTTTCTTTCCAAAAATACCACAAAGACAACACTAAAATAATTTGTATTTTCACATAAATGATCAATAAATGACTACGAAGTTATAATAAAGAGAGCACAGACCCAAGAAAAATTGCAACTTCTTGACTCAAAACTCATAAGAGAAGAAAAATTGAAGTTAGTAGTTTTATTTACTAGGTTTATAGATGTTGTTAAATTACTTTATCAGACAAGCTTCCGGAATTGGTTAATTTAATTCTGGCGGAATTTGGGAATTGTCCTCCTAAATTTTTATATTTTAATGTTGAGTCGGACCCAATCTTTTTTCCCCCTTTTAATAACCAAGTCAGCTAAATTCATCTGATAACGTAAATTTGCCTGCCCCACGATTTATTATAACAATAATAAACCCACAATAATTGAAGGTTGTGAGAGACGAATGTCGTCAATTCTGTGTTTGGTCATTTATTCACGTTTACTTTATGCATGACAAATAAATGAGAAAATTTGGATAAAAATTACTCACACAAGTATGAAGTATTATTTTTATTTTTTATTTTTAAACGCCTACTTTCCCAAACCAGAGTGATTCTCATCAAACACTAATGCCTATAGATCCCTAACATTATCAACCATTGCTCAAATTTCGGGGGATGGGAATGACATAATCATCGATCAACCTCAATAATTGAGTTTACTTTCTTGTCCAAAAGTTTTCCATCAAATGGTTTCGGATAAAAGTGTATATTCCATCTTCTGTGTTTAAACCTTATTATCTTTTTTAATTATAGAAATAAACCTTATTTATACCAAATCAAGTTTAGCTTCATACAAAAAAAAAAAATTTGTTTCAAAGAAATCAAACTGTAACATGTAATCTATATACATGCCCATACAGTCGAGAACTAAACATGATATTTCCATAAACATTAATTTCAACTATTTTTTTTTTTTTTTTTGCCAACAATTTTAACTAGTTCTTTTTTTGGACCAATAATTTCAACTAGCTTATTGAGTTTTGGTGGTAGAACACTATAACTCATTTTCATAGATTTTTTGAAAAAACAATAAGGACGTCATCTTTCTATAATGCCGTAAGCATACAGACCAACTTTCTTACACAATTAATTTCTTAGATTTTTCTGCTTTCTCTCTTTTTTTTTTTTTTTTTTCCCGGTACGGGACAGATTTTGAGGATCTTTAACCATTCTTTTAAGAATCGTTGAATATTTTTCTTTTTGTTTTGTTTTTTCCTCCTTTAGTTATCTTCACATAACTCAGTGTTGACAATTTTAAAGAGACTTATTTTAAATCCAATATCTTTGTTTGAATTAACAATTTTTTAATATGAAAAGTCGTTGATAAAAAATATTGATTTCAACGGCCGGATGAAATTATAAAATTTCAAAACAATTAAATATATTAATTAAGAAGAAAAAAAGATTTATTCCTAAAGCTAACCTCAGTCACTATTTATAGCTAAGCCACAGCTTCTCTCACCACAGACAAACAAAAAAAGGTTTGGTTCCAAAAGCTAAAAGCTTCCATTTTGCAATAGAGTCTCTCTCAAATAGCAATTTCTCACACACACACACAGAAACAAAAATGATAGCTTACATAGAGCCATACTTCTTGGATAACGACGCCGAGGCTTCCGCCGCCGCCGGAAAATCTACCGACGGAGTTTCCGAGTCACTTGACATCCAGGGGACAATCTTATGCGGCGACGCCGCGGCGGATATCGCCGGGAAAGATTTTGGCGGCATGAACCGTGTGAAGCCTCTTGCCGTGGTGAGACCGGCGGGAGCGGAGGATATCGCCGGAGCTGTGAAGGCGGCTCTGAGGTCGGATAAACTCACGGTGGCGGCGCGTGGAAACGGCCATTCTATCAACGGTCAGGCTATGGCGGAAGGAGGTCTTGTCGTCGATATGGGTTCCACGGCGGAGAATCATTTCGAGGTTGGTTATTTATCCGGCGGTGATACGGCGTTTGTGGATGTCTCCGGAGGGGCATTATGGGAAAATGTGTTGAAACGGTGCGTTTCGGAGTACGGTTTGTCTCCGAGGTCGTGGACGGATTATCTCGGGTTAACTGTTGGCGGGACGTTGTCTAATGCCGGCGTTAGTGGACAAGCGTTCCGTTACGGACCACAGACGTCAAATGTAACGGAGTTAGACGTCGTAACGGGAAACGGAGACGTCGTTACTTGCTCGGAGATTGAGAATTCGGAGCTTTTCTTCTCCGTTTTAGGTGGTCTTGGTCAGTTTGGTATCATCACCAGAGCTAGGGTTTTGCTACAGCCAGCTCCAGATATGGTTTGGTACCTTAACACCCATAAATTAATTTATCTCATAATCTCTTTTTCTAATCCAATCGAAAACCACAAAATTGATTGGTCAATTTTTTTAATCTTTTTTGATTGATGGGATAATTAAAAGATATATAAAATATGATTTGTATTAGGTGAGATGGATAAGAGTAGTTTACGCCGAGTTCGACGAGTTCACTCGTGACGCCGAGTGGCTGGTGAGTCAGAAGGACGAGTCGTCGTCGTTTGATTACGTGGAGGGATTCGTGTTCGTCAACGGTGATGACCCGGTCAACGGATGGCCTACGGTTCCGCTCCACCCAGACCAATATTTTGACCCGACCCGACTACCACAATCTTCCGGGTCGGTTCTCTACTGCCTCGAACTCGCTCTTCATTACCGTGACTCAGACTCCAACTCCACCGTCGATAAGGTACACATTCTATAAACAATCACGACTGTCAAATCTTTTTTTATGATCGGACGGTGGTGGAAGCTTCTGATGTTCTAGAAACTTTGTTTGACCGATATTGACCTTAAGATTAATTAAGTGTGAAGTTGACCGTCGGATCAAATCGACGGACCCGTTTTTTTGCTAACAGTTATACGACACGTATATAATATAGGACCGCTTTGAGTTTTCTCGACCTCCATGATTACAACATAAAAATGTCAAAAAACAAAAGAAAGGCAGTAAAGAAAGAAATAAAACGAATATTTAATTAAGGAAATATAATAATAGGGTGAGAAAAGAGAATTATAGAGTCTCTTGTCTGACTGCATAATATGAAACTGACCAGACATTGGGTAATGTATCTTCCATTTTGGATTTTCTGACAAAAAAATATATGTGATTCCTTGTCTCAAATGCCCTCCTCTTAATAACCGCGTAATTACGAAAGTGACATTTGTCTTCTTTTTTCTATCTTTCTTTCTCTTTTTGCTTTTCTTGTCTCTCTCTCATGAAATGAAACCCATATTTTTAGAGGATCAGTTGCTTTTCCTAACTCAATTATTTAGGTTAAGGCAACACGTGTGACGTGTCCATTGGTCATGCCGATGCGGTATTGGACGACGTAAGGATACAATCGTAATATAAAAACGTTCTGAAGTGACATCGGTCCTCGAAAATGGCCAAATCTAGCGATCGTTTTAATCATCTGAAAAGGAATGTACCGAAATACCCCTGCTGACCTTTTTTTTTTTTAATTTTGAAAAGAGGGTGGAGAGATTGATCGGACGGCTAAGATTTGATGAGGGATTGAGGTTCGAGGTGGATCTGCCTTACGTTGACTTTTTACTGAGGGTAAAACGGGTTGAGGAGATCGCGAAGGTGAACGGCACGTGGGAAACGCCGCACCCTTGGCTTAACCTCTTCGTGTCGAAGCGTGACATCGCAGATTTCGATCGGACGGTTTTCAAGGAACTCGTCAAGAACGGAGTCGGTGGGCCCATACTGGTCTACCCACTCCTGCGAAGCAGGTGAATATTGCTCTCGGGACCCATCTTTTATCTCTCTCTCTTTTTTTGGGTTCGACAAGGCATCTATCTAAAAGACTATATAAGAAGAAGGATCGGTCTAGTTAGTTTTTTTGGCACGTGTTTAGCACGTGTGATGATTAGTCGTGCTTAAAAGGCTCCACAAGTCGTAGACGTGTGATCAACAAATTGTCTGCCGATGTGGCACACGTGTCTTCTTTTTACCGTACGGCATTTTTTTTTGTAATTTAGTGAAGTCGTTTAGATTCTGTAGGCGAGATTGTTTTATTTTTATTTTCTTAGAAAGGCTTAATTAAAATTGAGGAGGAAAAAAAAAACAAAAATTAGGAACAATACGGCACCGTATAAGGTATTACGGTTGGGTGGGTGACAGAGTTCTATTGTAACCGTCGTTAAGGTTAGCATCAAAATAGGGAAAAGAGTTTAAAAAGATGAAATCTGTGGGGACAAAGATGCGCTTCTGGGACCCATTAATGAGCTATTTATTATTTTTTTTCTTTCTAAAATAAGCCTTTTGTAGTTTACTGAGGGGTAGTTTCGTCTTTAGATATTTGTATTTTATGTGGAAAACGAGATTTGCTGGTAGACGTAAGAAACGAAATCAATCGAGAGGAGAGGATTATTACGAAGGGCCAAATGGCCCGTAACTTCTCTTCTATTGACCGATATACCCTTGGCATCTGGCATGATGATGTTACAATGTCTTTTTCTTCTCTTTAGTGGTATTATATATGAATGACTAAATAATAATTTGGTCGGAATTTTTGTTAATTATATTTTCAGGTGGGATAACCGGACGTCCGTGGTTGTACCGGAAGGTGAGATATTCTACATTGTGGCATTGCTTCGGTTCGTGCCGCCGTGTGCTAAAGCTTCATCGGTCGAGAAAATGGTAATTCAAAACCAAGAGATCGTTCAATGGTGTGTAAAAAACGGAATAGATTTCAAGTTGTATCTTCCTCATTACAAGTCTCAAGAGGAATGGATTCGCCATTTTGGAAACCGATGGTCGAGATTCGTTGATAGGAAAACTATGTTTGATCCTATGGCTATCCTTTCACCGGGTCAAAAGATTTTCAATAGGTCTCCTTGACCCCTTTTTTATTTTACTTTGTATTCTTCAGTTTTGTGGGTTTAATGTATTTTTGTCCGTATTTTCTTTTCTTTCTAGTTTTCTTTTTTCCCAAGAAAAAATCAGCTGGGTTTTTTTTTAAAGGTGGCCTATAAGTCATGTCCAATTATGGAGTTCCATTCACAAGAAAAATGTTCTTTCTTGATTAAAAACATAAAAACCTTGAAATTTAATTTCCCTTTTATTATATTTTAACACTAGTAGTTAACTAGTGTTTTAATTTTAAACCAGTCCATTAGGTGAAGATAAAGAATATCTAAGAATCTTTTCAATGATAAGGAACTAGAATCGAAAAAGAGAGAGAGAGTACATTGCGGAGAAAAAACCGGGGTTCCAAAGAATTAGGACATGTAAAACACATTTGTGAGATAAATAATACTTTATATCGGGTTTGTAATCTAATATTTTATAATTTGTAAAAAAAATTTAATCAATTAAAAGTAGAAATTAAAATTAAATCACCCGTAAAAATAAATAAAATAAAATTGAAAACGCTGATGCAAAACCACTAATTCAAAAGCCTAACATTTATTTATTTACTTTGATTATTTAATTATTTGATTTTCAATTAAATTTTATCACATATTTTCATATTATTAATTTTCCTATTCTATTTGAATTAATATTACTTTTTAATCTATTTTTAAATCTTGATGAATTTATTCTCATGTTTTAGTTGAATTATTTTGACTCCTTTAATATTTTATAAACAGCACAAAAATGGAAAAAAAATCATATCATCCGTAAAAATAAATAAAATAAGATTGAAAATGTCGATGTGAAACCATTCATAGAAAAGCCTACAAATTATTTATTGATTTTCATTCTCCTACTTTTTTTTATATTAACTGAATTTTCAATTAATTTTTTTTTTCACATATTTCTAAATTATTATTTTCCTATTCCTATTTAAATTATGTTTACTTTTTATTATGTAACTACTCATATATCTTTCTTTTATCTCTTGACAAATCGATTTACGTATTTTTATTTGAATTAGACTTACTCATATTTGAATTTTTTATTTTCACTTATGAATCAAGTATTATCTTTCTTCCAATGAAAAATGAATTATATGTGTTTCATCACTTGGTTTCTTACTTTTTATAATTTTAACAACATGAGAAACTTTCAAAATAATTTTATTCTCATACATCAATTTTACAATATTTAGGATGTTTACGTAGTGGTAAGTCTTTAAAAAATCACAATACAATGTATATTTTTTAGTCTGATTTCAAAATATAACTATATTAATTTATATTAAATGGAAAAATTTATTTTGACATGTGGTTAAAGCTAATTGGAAACAAAAATTTGAGAAAAGGTTATCGAAATTTTAAATTGATTGGTAAGAAGATCGAGAGAGTACAAAATTCTTTAAATAAATATGAAATATTATAATCCTTAAAGATTTGGGTATGTAAACCTAATTCTATTCAAAAGATTTTTACACGTGTATTTAATATTCTAATGAGGAAACGTGTTTGATTTTTTGTCATATTTATTTCTATTTAAAATCAAAATATATGTAAGCGTGTATATATAGCTTATTACTCTTGTTATAAATTACTAAAATAAGCTAATTGGAAAATATTGAGATATGTTGTTTTTATCGAATAAGAGAGTAATCGATGGTTTTTCTAATAAAAAAACTGAAATAAAATTTGTGGAAGAGATTATTGAAGTTTAAATTTTTTTGGTGAGATGATAGAGAGAGCACAAAAATTTGTTATATAAAGGCAAAATATTATAATCTTTGAAGATTTGGGTATGTAAACCTAAGTTTATTTGAACTCAAAATTTTTTTACACGTGTATTAATTAATATTCTAATGAGAAAATTTTGAAACCTAATTCATCTTAATAAACGTAAAGGAAAAAGGGGGGGGGGAAATTGTTATACGAAAAAAACAAAACCGAGACATATAATAAAGTCAATATTTAAAAGAATAGACCATGCTTATCAACTAATTATTTTAATGAATTATTTATTAAGAACTAATTTTTTTTTGAGATATGATTTTTATAATCTACTTGATAAATACAAATATATAAGTTTAAAAAGAAATAAAATTTGTATGACACATGTCAAAATCTAATTGGGAAAAAAAATTACATGTGTCAAAATCCGATCGATAGACTGACACGTGTCATAATCGTGTTAAGATTTTTACACGTGTATTTAATATTCTAATGAGAAAACATGTTTGATTTTTTTGTCATATTTATTTTTATTTAAAATCAAAATATATGTAAGCGTATATATAGAGCTTATTACTATTGTTATGAATTACTAAAATAAGCTAATTGGAAAATGTTGAGATATGTTGTTTTTATCGAATAAGAGAGTAATCGATGGTTTTTCTAATAAAAAAACTGAAATAAAATTTGTGGAAGAAATTATTGAAGTTTAAATTTTTTTGGTGAGAAGATAGAGAGAGCACAAAAATTTGTTATATAAAGGCAAAATATTATAATCTTTGAAGATTTGGGTATGTAAACCTAAGTTTATTTGAATTCAAAATTTTTTTACACGTGTAGTAATTAATATTCTAATGAGAAAATTTTGAAACCTAATTCATCTTAATAAACGTAAAGGAAAAAAGGGGAGAAAAAAATTGTTATACGAAAAAAACAAAACCGAGACATATAATAAAGTCAATATTTAAAAGAATAGACAATGCTTATCAACTAATTATTTTAATGAATTATTTATTAAAAACTAATTTTTTTTTTGAGATATGATTTTTATAATCTACTTGATAAATACAAAAATATAAGTTTAAAAAGAAATAAAATTTGTATGACACATGTCAAAATCTAATTGGGAAAAAAAAATTACATGTGTCAAAATACGATCGATAGACTGACACGTGTCATAATCGTGTTAATTACGAAGTTTGACGCATCAAACTTTATATAATAAGATGCGGGTTTGTAATCTAATATTTTATAACATGTAAAAAAAATTAATCAATTAAAAGTAGAAATTAAAATTAAATCACCCGTAAAAATAAATACAATAAAATTGAGAATGTTGATGCAAAACCACTAATTCAGAAATCTAACTTTTATTTATTTACTTTGATTATTTTATTATTTGATTTTCAATTAAATTTTATCACATACTTTCAATGATTAGTTTTCCTATTCTATTTGAATTAATATTACTTTTTAATCCATTTTTAAAATCTTGATGATTTTATTCTCATGTTTTAGTTGAATTATTTTGACTCCTTTAATATTTTATAAACCGCACAAAAATGAAAAACAAAATCTTATGATCCGTAAAAATAAATAAAATAAGATTGAAAACGTCGATGTGAAATCACTCATAGAAAAGCCTACAAATTATTTATTGATTTTGATTCTCATAATTTTTTTTATATTAACTGAATTGTCGATTAATGTTTTTTCACATATTTCTAAATTATTAGTTTTTCCTATTCCTATTTAAATTATGTTTACTTTTTATTATGTAACTACTCAATTTTTTTTTTAACTCTTGACAAATCAATTTACGTATTTTTATTTGAATTAGACTTTCTCACATTTTTTAATCATATTTGAATTTTTCTTTTTCACTTATGAATCAAGTATTATCTTTCTTCAAATGAAAAACGAATTATATGTGTTTCATCACTTGGTTTCTTACTTTTTATAATTTTCACAACATGAGAAACTTTCAAAATATTTTTTTTCTCGTACTTCAATTTTAAGTGGTAAGTCTTAAAAAAAACCACAATACAATGTACATTTTTTAGTCTGATTTCAAAATATAATGATAATACTTGTACATTTTATTTTGACATGTGGCTAAAGCTAATTGGAAACAAAAATTTTAGAAGAGGTTATTGAAATTTTAAATTGTTTGGTGGGAAGATCGAGAGAGTACAAAATTATTTAAATAAAGGTGAAATATTATAATTTTTAAAGATTTGGGTATGTAAACCTAATTCTATTCAAAAGATTTTTACATGTGTATTTAATATTCTAATGAGAAAATATGTTTGATTTTTTTTTGTCATATCTATTTTTATTTAAAATCAAAGTATATGTAAGCGTGTATATATGTAGCTTATTTACATTTTTTTTTTATGAATTACTAAAATAAGCTAATTGGAAAATGTTGAGATATGTTGTTTTTATCGAATAAGAGAGTAATCGATGGTTTTTTATAATAAAAAAGCTGAAATAAAATTTGTGGAAGAGATTATTGAAATTTGAAAATTTTTGGTGAGAAGACTGAGAGAGCACAAAAGCTTGTTATATAAAGGTAAAATATTATAATCTTTGAAGATTTGGATATGTAAACCTAAGTCTATTTGAACTCAAATTTTTTTATACGTGTGTTAATTTATATTCTAATGAGAAAATTTCGAAACTTAATTCATCTTAATAAACGTAAAGGAAAAGAGAAAAAAAAAGAATGGTTGTACGAAAAAACAAAACCGAGACATATAATAAAGTCAATATTTAAAAGAATAGACCATGGTTATCAACTAATTATTTTAATGAATTATTTATTAGAAACTAATTATTTTTTTTTATATATAATTTTTATAATCTACTTGATAAATACAAATATATAAGTTTAAAAAGAAATAAGATTTGTATGACACATGTCAAAATCTAATTGAAAAAAAAATTACATGTGTCAAAATCCGATCGAACGGCTGACACATGTCACAATCGTGTTAATTACGAAGTTTGACGTATCAAGCTTTATATAATAAGATTATATATTTTTATATATTGACATCCTCTTTTTTTTTTCTCGTCTATTACATCATTAGAGATATTTGATCTAATCCTATTATGATGATAATCAACTACCTGCAGCATATGCGATTATGATGAACAGTTCCCACGAATAATGATTCCACAGCGTAGCTCTCCCCGCAATATTCGGATCCACAATGGACGGTTCCGCATGTATGACATCCCATAATGGACAGACTCTCCCCACAACACACGAGACCATGACGAACAGCTATACATGTGGCACTCTGGACCTCCGATAAGCTTTGCACCATTAATCTGCAAGAAATTGCGTTTTCTGGGAATCGAACCCCATACCTGATATAAAAGTATTAATAAACCCTTAGTCAACCACTGGACCAAGGGGATTTCCACAAAATTTGGACCATTTCTCGATTCATACGTATCATCCTTGCACATGGACCATGTTAATCTTCTCTGTATCGTTCCAATTTTAAGATGACGACATCATCATTTTGAATAATCTTTTTTGAGGTTTGGAAAGTCATACTAAATATGCACTAGTGCATGAAACTGTCTAAAATCAATGGTTTTTTCTTTAATGGGAGACCTCGAACCGAAATCCAAACTGATCTATGGTGCTAGTGGAATACCAAGTATTTTTGCCATTTAAAACATTTACGATATCCAATCATAATTAAAATCGCAATAATGGGATGACTCAAAAACTATGATCCTTCAATCTCATCATGAGTTTTTAAACCACCATTAGATATTTTTAGTATATCAGCATAAATTGGTATATTTTATGGCCATGTTCGATATAGGATAAGAAAGGAGAGAGTTGATAGACATCGAAAGGATTGTTCTTCACATGTTGTCCCAATAATTAATCCAAAAATTATAAATGGATCAACCAAATCAACCATCCACCACCCATATTGGAGCCAGTCCATGATAATATTGTGATTATGACCCTATTTTAGAAAATTCCTACTAGATTCTTATGTCCTATCTACTATTCGATTTGGACGGTTCGAATAATCTATGCACTAACAGTGATAAACGTGAATTTATTTTTTCCAAATTTATTTAAACAATTGTGACATGTCATAGACTTTTCAGTCAAAGTTCATATTCATATATGGAGTATTGCGACAATCTGTTGTAACTTGTTCAATTCGGTGATGTGATAGCGAAATCCAGCAAGCATAAAATTGAACATTATATTATATATTAAGGTGTCGACTGCGAGCAAATTAGATGATGTCCATATCAATGCCATGTTATATAGCACGCGAGAGGTATTGATGTTTAGACGAAAGTGACATTGAACAATAACCGATCGATTTAAATGGAAATAGAGGAAAAGTATTAATTTCGGCTAACATATAATTTGGGATGTCAACATATAAGCTAACTCAGCTCAATCCATCGTAAATTATACTCTCTTCGTTTCGTTTTTTTTTTTTAATTGATGTTTTAAACTTTTAATTAATACTTAACTATAAATGTATTATTTTTTGAACTAAACAATTTTCCATAATTCTAAACCAATAATAATTCAATAAAATCAATTAATATGTCTTAAAATTTACAATTTATCATTATGATTTCATTAAAAATACATAGAAAAAATAAAAAATCAATCTTTTAGAAACAAAATTTTTTTCTAAAACATCAGTTAAAAAAAACCGGAGCGAGTATTATTTTACTAGTTAGTTAAACTTATCTCATTTAACCTATGAGTTAATATTAATCAACTTATATTAACTGGATTGCTAGATTTTCGCCTCTTGGGGTGAGGTAGGTTTCATCGGGTTTTCAGGTTGCCTCTAGATTTCGAGATCTGTGAGTCGTCTCTCCTCCACAGTTAGTCGGCGGTGTGGCCGTGGGGTTTCAATAGTGCTGGCGAAGCTTTGTCTCCGGAAGTAGACCTCGGTACTGATTTTCCTTCGTTGCGGCACGGCTCGGTGATGGATACTCCGGCGAGTTTCTGTACCGGAGGGTTTGAAGGTTGTCGTCTCTTTATCCGCCGGAGAAGGTTGTGGAGCAGTTCATCGTTTACCTTAACCCACCGTAGATTTCAATCTAGGTGTTTTCTCTGTTTCTCGCTCGCTTTGCCCTGGTCTTATCTTCACCGTGTTTTTGTCTCCGACTAATCGGAGTGTATCCAAAGCCGATGCCCTTTTTGGGTTTTTTCTAATAATTAAAAAAAAAAAAAAAAATATATATATATATATATATATATTAATCAACTTAAATCAGAGTTCATTTGAACTCATGCGTTAAATGATTTACTTCGTAAGCTATTATAAAGACTAAAGTATTAAAATAATATAAATAATTCATACGTAGAAACCATTAGAAGCCATTAACAATAAAAACATCAAAAGTCCAAATAAAATAGTTGTCTAAATGCTAAATCCATCTAATAATAAAATATATTGACCAAAGAATTCATGCAATGATCATCCTCGAGTGTGTTGGTATTTAAAACTTAAAAGTGTGTTTGTGACTTGTGTAATAACTTTGTATAGAAAGTGTGTGTGTGTGTGTAAATTTCCCTATATAATTATGTACTACATGATTTAAATGCTAGAAAATAGATATATAACCCATCAATTCAATAAAATTATTATACCTAATTAATTTAATTAAATGAGTATAGAAACATAAATTTAATTCAAATTGAATTTGACTTGATTCACGAACTAACTACTAATTTTGACATCTCTATTTTGCATTATATTGCACTTGAAAACGGTGGCTGAATTGTTTACGATTAGTGTAAGTTACACTGTGTAACCATCACATGTATCACGGATGGATAATCATTAACCAATTTGAATAAGAGTTTTTCTCCGATATCTTGCAATAATTATTAAGATTCATTTTCGCACATGAAAAGTTTGGAAAGAAGGAATGGAAAAAATGGATGTGTCGAGTCTCGGGAGATTTACTTTGACTCGTTAGTCCAAATTATCTTTTTCATTTGCCAATCGGTGGAAAGAAAAGGCAACAAGACTTAATAGATTTAGGGCATCAGATTCTTCTCCTCTTACCACAAAAGAATCAATGAAAAAGGTTTTGAGCTTCACCAACCTTTCTACATATATTTTTTTTTTCCTTTTTTTGGTTTGTTGATAATCATATATATTTTCGTGTGTTCCTCTTGAGAGATTCTGATTCTTTTGTCTTTATTTTTTTTTGGAAAATAAAGCTCACATGCCCATAAAGATAATGTAAAGGTAGTTTGTGTTGGACCAATTAAATATTTTTTAATTAAAGGTTTTATGGACCAAACTAATTAAAAGATTAATTGGTAAAATGTGAAGAAAAATAGGTAAATGATCAACCACTTGGGCTTAAGAGTTTAAGTGTGTTTTATCATTTGTCCCACATTGCTTAGATTATAAAAAATCAAGTGATATATAAGAGAGGACACACACTTCTATGTTCAAAAGTGTGCATCTTGAAAGAGAGATGGCTAAGCCACACGCGCGCGCCGCTGCAGCTCGCTCGGCTCGTGGGCTCTTGGGTCAAAATATTTCTCCTTTCTTGCAGAATATTAATGGCTCTGTGTCTTGCGCTCCACGCCCTGACATTACGCCATATATTTATTGCCCGTGATTTGCGTCCTGTCTTTATGATAGCTGAAACATCAGAAAAAAAAACTCCAGCAATCTCTCTCTCTTTTTTCAGTAAGTGTCTCGAGAGTATAGCGTAGATATTTGGTTCGTAGATTCTATAGTCGAGTGTCGCGACTATAATCTCGTACAATTTTATCTTGGGATTCAGAATCTCACAGATCCGCCACACTGCGGGAGATTTTATGAATTAAGGAGAGAGATCATATCTCGACTCTGTGTTCTTTTAAATCGTTTTTATTATATTATATCGTTTAATCTTCTCCTTAATTCGCATTTTTTTAATCCGATTTTTCGGTTCCTACAGTTTGAAGATACCAAAAGAAATGATTTCAATTGCAGTTTGTTTGTATCTGTATAAAGATCAGCTAAAACGAATTTTGCTCTGTGTATACATATTTGACGATAAACTAATTTAATCAGAAATGATTTTGAATCAAATAAGGCATAGAAAGATCACTAAAATTTCATTATTATTTTTTTTTAACGATTAAATAACTTGGAATAGCAATTAGATTAACGTTGTAGATTCAAAACAGAGGATAGTATTTTATTTTGTCTTTAATTTTTGTATACTAAAGGTAACCATGCTTTTAATTTCACGAGTCCTCAGACATTTGGCGCATCTATTATCAGAGTCAGAGTTTATCACATTGTAGCTCATTCCATCTAGTTATGAAGACTGTATAACTAGAGATGAATCTGAAGACTCGAATGCATTTAGGGGTGATGGAGAGTATAATCCTTATTCATTCGAGGATATTAAAGATGATGAAGGATCGTCAGATGAAACCATCATTCACCGATAGTGGGTCCGAGAAGTTACGGTATGATTAAGCCAGTGCGTCTCTCTCTGTCTCATCTGTTTCTTTTCCCGAGAATGACGGGAACAACATAGATAAATATTGGTGATACACTCATTCAACACTTGATTAATTGGTATCGTAAATCATTAGTTGATTGTATCTGATTTTGATTTGATTTCTCTCTTGAACAAATATAACCATTTTATTTGTTTGTTCTTTGTTATCTATAAGTCTATTGATATAAAATGATACGAACAAGAAACAAAATCAAAATTGCTCTCTTATTCGTGATATTTTTGTTGTTCAAAGAAGCTTTAGTATGTCCTTATTCTGACATTGATTTATATTTTCACATGACAGCTAGATGTGTTCAAACAAGAAAATTATCTTGAAAACTTTATCCGCTCCGTATTATAAGCTATTCCAGATGGTTACGACAGTGAAATTTTGTCTTACCTTTCATCATCTATCAATTCATATGGAAAAACACTTATCATAACTTAGTTTTATTTATATTATGCATAAAATGTGCAGGCACCACACTGGTGGTTGCTGCTGATAAACATTCATTTTCACAACATACATTTCAGGTGAAACAAATTTTCTGAATCTATTTGTTTACTGGTTTCCTTTTTCAAACTTTGATCCTCCATTTTCTTCAAGTTATCATCATTATGGAAGCAGTTAACGGTGTTAGACGCATATGAGTTGGTTTAAACGATGTTATGTCAACTCTTGCAGCATCCGTTTGGTTACGTAACAAAGTTGCGAGTGATTTCTTCTTGATCTTTCCATTTGTTATAGATTGGTAAATGATGTATCTTTTGATTTGAACTCATGTCTCCAATTTTAAACACAGATAGATGGAGGTTATATATTAATTATCGGTCCCCAACGCGGTGGTGGTGAACACTCTTTTGGAGTTAAGTTTTATATGAGAAACGGAGGACCTTTGTTTTGAAGTGATGGCTTTTATCATTCACGAGGGCATTAAAGCTACCGATTGGTATCTGTCTGATAACTATATCTCAATTTAAGTCTGTTGACATTCAAAGTCGCTCCGATGACATATCAGAAGTTATTTGCAAATTGATAAGCACGATGAAAACTTTGAGAGATATGAAATAGAAGTTGTGGCTCCTCTAGTAGTTTTGCTAAATTTAAATAATGAATATTTCATAAGTTCCGGGCCGACTCTCTTGCAAAAAGGGTTCGAACACGAGGTTATCTCTTTTCCTATGTAAGTCAAACAAAACCGATATAATTTGTTCCACGGGATAATCATCAAACCGTTTGCATTTGATTTAATATATGGAGATCGTTGAAAAAAAAAAATTCATAAGTTATTCATTTGCTATGTATCAACAACTAGTATTAGTTAAATTAAAGCTTAAAATGTTGTCTCCTTTTTTATTCTAGAATTCAAAACAAAGAAGCATTTGATGTACAAAAGTTTTTTCTTTGAATTAATTTAACATATAATTCAAAAAAAAAAAAAAAAAAATTTAAAGATGACTGATTTTTGGTCTTTTGATACTATGGTTTTAGTTTTTAGAGGGGGAATGAATCGATTGTTTTTGTTTATATATATATATATATATATATGAGAAAAAGTAATTTGTACATATATGCTTAATCTCACTTGTTCAAAATAACCATGAGTGAGTAACCAGTGGTTTGTTTGAGTGAAAGATGATTTATCATGTCATGTGAGTCTAATTCAAAAAACAAATTTCATCATTTACGAAAATTGTTGGAATTATTTTTGACCATTGTAAACCTTTTAAATGTCAAGAATCCCAACTTTCTACAAACATCAGAGAGATTAATATAATTGTATGAATTTCGACACATAATCTACCCATTTACCAATATATTATATATGCAAAGATATATTTAACTGATCATTCATCCATTAAAAATAGTTGGACATCATACCATAAATATAGACTAATAGTATTTTTTTTTTATCTAGATAAGTCTCACTCATAAAATGAAAATTTAATTTGGTGAAAGAAGCCGGGAAAAATGTCGTTTAATTCCTCAATTATTTGCAATTGACAGATTTATTTCTCAACTATCGTGGTTACAGATTAAATCCCCAAATTAACTTTGACTTTGTAAATTTAGGTCTGATAAAAGTCAACGTTAACTAAGAAAACGGAGATGTTGACGTTGACTTTTTTTAATCCAATTTTGTGAAGTCAACGCAAATTTGAGTAATTAAATTGTTAACTAAAAGTTGGGGAATTAATCTGCAAAATTTCAAAATTTGGAGAATTAAATGAAATTTTCATAATTATTTGAAAAATACCGTCAAGTATATTTTTAAAAAATATATCATGTTCATTATATTTTGTATATCAAAAATGTAGTATGTTTTAATGAAAATGATAGTTTAAAAATACACAAAAATTATTAAGATTTATTCATAACAACGATAAAAAATTTCACGCGGCAATAAAAACTATTGAATTTGGAAAAACATATTATATGTCGTTTAATTGTATATACAGCTATACAATTAAACGACATATAAAAATATTATATGTTATTTCATTCATAATAACGATAAAAATTGTCATATTATATGTCATTTAATTGTATTTATCCCCTCCGTTTCATATTATATATCGTTTAATATATAAATATTATAAAAACTTATACAAAATTAGAACTAGTATAATATATTAGTGTTATAAACATGTAACATTGATATATATAATTAAATACAATTATAACATTAATTGTATTTGTCGTTTAATTATATATTTATGATATATTTTTTTCCAAATTCCAAATTTTCAGTAAAAACTATTAATTTTGGAAAAAAATATCATAAATATATAAAAATATTAATAAAATAAATAAATTATTAAATTAAAATACTAAAAAAATTAAAAAATTATAAATAAAAAATTTGAATAATTTTTTTCAAAATAAATATGATATATTAGAAAAAACTAAAATCAATATATATGTATATATATTTATATTAAAATAACTTAACATATGTAAAACTATACGTTTTTAATATATTTAGTACGTCCGGATCGGGATTCGGATATCCGGACTTTGAAATTTTACTATCCGGATCCGGACCGGACGTTTCGGATATCCGTATTTTCGGAGCATATATGAACGGATACCAGATCCCGGATAATAATTCCACCCCTAGTTTCTACTCTCACGTGACAATTTTTATCTTTGTTATGAATAAATCTTAATAATTTTTATGTGTATGTTTTAAACTATCATTTTCAATAAAACATACTACATTTTGGGTATACAAAATATAATGAAATTGATATATTTTTAAAAAAAATACTTGATGGTATTTTTCAAATGATTATGAAAATGTCATTTAATTCTCCAAATTTTGAAATTTTGCAGATTAATTTCCCAACTTTTAGTTAACAATTTAATTACTCAAATTTGCGTTGACTTCGCAAAATTGGACTAAAAAAAGTCAACGTCAACATCTCTATTTTCTTAGTTAACGTTGACTTTTATCATACCTAAATTTACAAAATCAATATTAATTTGGGAATTTAATCTGTAACCACGATAGTTGGGGAATAAATCTGTCAATTGCAAATAATTGAGGAATTAAACGACATTTTTCCCGAAAGAAGCCAATATTTAATCACCTTGTTGTGACGTAATGACACACTTTCTTAATTTTATAGAGAACTACAATCTCTGTTCAACAAAGAAAGTGCCCTTTTGAATCAAAAATTGTGAAAGCTTGTCGCATATCAATGGATAAATCTTCGTACAAAATAAACCTAAAAGAAAAGAAGATTTTCAAAGTTTTGGTTTCCGAACCAAAATCTACTCGATTTTCCCACAACATTTAATATAGTATCGTTTTCTTTTCTTCAAGCAACTTTTCTTTTCTCGTTGCTTTTCTGTTTGTTTTTCTTTCACAAAAGACGAGATTTTAATTTTTAATATTTGTTCGCAGCTTTAGATAGTGCAATTATAAGATGATGATTTCATTCTAAGAGGCAAAACATAAAAATATAGAATAAAATACAACGGGGTAAGAATTTCCCATGCAAGACCATTCCTAGTACGTTCGATCTGGTAAACGTGACATGCATGCACGGACGTGTTCTTCAATTTTTAATTACTTTATTTGCTGCTTATTGCTCCCTAGTACTACAAGCCCAAATACGTTCTTAATTACTATTTTATAGCTTCATTTTGACTAAATCGAGGAGAGGTATCTTGTAATACGAACTTGGATAACTGATAGGTAAATATCTTATTATATTACTTTCAATAGTACAATTTGTTTAGTAGGTCTTATGATTAGTTTACATTCCTGCTTAAAATGTTTTATCTGAAAAATTGGCATAAAATTAACCATTTTAATTTTTTTTACGTCAATACAAAAATGTTGCCGGGATCGTGTATTGAGTACATTTTCAACGTATATATATATATATTTTTAATAATGATATGACTTTTTCTAAATTAATGATATAACGTTATCTGTTTATTATTTGAAATGTAATCATGGTACGCTAACACCAACTTGAAGACAAATAATGCTTTGGATTAAAATCCTGCAGATACTAGCATAATAATGGTTTGGTGAAATGGATATTTATAAAGTTGTCATGCATGGTTGATGAATTTAATTTTTCATCGCGAGAATTTGTGGGTTGGGTTTTATGGAATTACGTTCCGTTCGACACGTGAATGGAGATGCTTTTTGCATGTGAATTTTAATTTGCTTTGTAGCGAATAATTTATTTAACCAAAAGAATATATATGATTCCCCGATAAATGAAAAGAAAGAAAGATAAAGTTTTAGTGTCCAAGAAATGAAAAATTCAAAGAGAAAAAGTGAAATGAAAATTTGAAAATCTTAAAGTAAAAGGAATAGAGCACAATCGAACAACGATGAGAAGACAATTATCATAAAGATACTTTCGTTTTTGTCCTCGGACTTGCCGTTACCTATATATATATATTGGAAACAAAATTTATGTCTATTCATGTGACCATATCAACTTGATAATAAAAGTGGGTTAAAGAAATATCAACTAGATAAATTAAGTAAAAGATACAATTATAACTCCATATAGGTTGCTCGAATTTAAAATCACTGATATTTATATTTACTATTAATCTCAGAAGATAGGGGTATAAATGATGATTATATTCGATGCAAAATCGAAATAAAATTTTTCAATATAAATTCGTTGCTAAATTTTGATGCAAATTCGATGCAAATTTGTTGTTGTCAACTCCAGAACAATATCATTCTCATTGATCCGCAAAATCGAGAAGTTGAAATACTCCCGATGCTACAGACGAAAAAAATCCCGAAGATGAGTTTAATTATGAGGGGGAGGAATTAAACTATCGATGACAAGGAAGAAAATTCGAGCAATAGTTCGGATGATGAAGCATAATTGTTTTGTTGTCTATTGTGGAGTTATGAGTATGTATTCAAATAAGCTAAATAAAACATGTAATCGATATTTAACAAATTTCTCTTACATATATAACTATAACAATATTTTTGAAAAATAATATACCTTAAGAACAATATTCCTTAAGAAGTATATATAAAATTTCCAATTTTTTTAAAGTTTGGTTATAAACAAAATGATATGGATTGTGTAATGTATTTATAAGTGTTCATTATTATACAAATGTATCATATTTTTAATAAATTTGTAAATTGTAAAATTGAGATAGCATCAATTTAGCAACAAATTAACGTCGAATTCTATACATATGACCCGCAACGAGGAAAAAATTGCGATAGCTAGATGATGATGGTTATAAATCGACGCAAATTCGTTGCAATACAACAAAAATATCCTAAATATAAAATCTTTTGACTTAGCGTCGATTTAGTGTCGAATCGACGCTAAATCGACGATAAGTCAAGAGATTTTCATTTAAGGTATAGGATATAAACATTCTCGTATATACAAAATGTTTGAATTTAGTGTCGAATTAGCGTCGATTCGATGCTAATTCAACGCTAAATTCAAATATTTTCATTTAAAATTTACGTTGATACTTTAAAAATATTTGAGATTTAGCATCAAATTTGCGTCGACCATCAATCCCTATATAACACGAACTCACTTCCCCTTGCACTTTACTCATTCTATTTCTCTCTCTATAGTTTATCTTTACAGTTTCTCTCTCTAGTCGCATTTTTGGAGCAAAAAAAGTTAATTTCTCATTTTAATATTTTCAATTATGTTTTAAGTTTTAAAATTAGGATTGGAATTTAGAATTATGATTGGAATTTATAAATTGATCGAATTTAGTAAAAAAATATTTTATTATGAATACAAAATAATGTTATGATTTAGGAATATTAATTTATGACATTTTGAATACAAAATAATGTTATGATTAATTATGAATACAAATATTTAATAATGAAAACAAATTTTTTTTTTCAGATTCGAATTACAGTTATATATATATATATATTTTTTTTTTAAAACAAGCATTCGACGCTAAATTGATGCTAAAATAGCGTCGATGTAGCATCGACGCTATTTTAGGATCGATTTAGCGTCGAATGTTTGCAATAATTAGTTTGGACGCTGATTCGACGTTAATTTAGAGTCGGATTAGCATCGACTTAGCGT